>CM035155.1:18452388-18776378 GCA_020205615.1 Panax quinquefolius
GCGATGTCTGAAAATGACATCCGAGAATGTTGAGAATAGCAATGGAGCGCTTGAGCGATTGTTGATTCACCACATATCAATAATCGGATAATAATGCATCGAAGGCGACAATCCTCACGCAAACAACAACACCGACCAAATGACGAATGATCAAATGTTCGTGAGGTTTATGCAATTTATGCAACAATGAAGCGAGCGACTCTGTCCAAAACGTAGGTTGAAACACGGAAAACTCTCGGTGGTCACCGCTAAACAATTTAAGGAGCTGGGACCACCGGAGTTTAAGGGAGAGCAAAACCACTTCCACGGCGGAAGCATGGATAAAGCAGATTACCAAGATATTTGATGTCTTGGGATGCTCAGAGAGCAAAAGGTTCCCTTTATACGCCTTTATGTTCATGGCGAGGCGGATTCTTGTTGGGAATCGGTAAACGTACTCAACCAAATTATATTGAAGATATCTTGGGAGAAGTTCTAGAGTCGTTTCAACGACAAATACTTTCACGAAAGTATTACGCCACATGAAGGAGGTGGAGTTTATCAAGTTGGAACAAAACAATATGACCGCGTGTCGCAATACGAGGCAAAATTTGCGGAGTTATCACGGTTTCGTCCCACTTGGTGGATAATGAAGAGAGAATGGCGCGAATGTTTTTAAGAGGTTTGAAGCGGAGATACGTCAACATCTTATTTCTCATAAACCGTGTTTGTATTCAGATGTTGTAAATAGGGCTCGATTAGTGGAGCCGCGATAATGAGTCAACGTTGACTAAAAGAGAGCGGTAAAGCAAAATTATAATACCAATGAGAATAGTCATCGAGGCGGTGACAACAAGCGTGGAGGGAATCAACGGGCGGATATGGTAACCACTTCGGTGTAATCGAGGCAAAACAATAAGAATGGACATTTCAAGAAAAGGAGATTCAACAATGATGGAAAGAGCGTCGACTGCACCCATTGTTAAGGAAGGAGAAAGACCACCTATCATATGCTTCAAATGCGGAGGAGAGGACACATCGATCAAACTGCGTCGTGCGAGTCAAAGCATGTTATAATTGTGGAAGAGAAGGCCACTTAGCTCGATTTTGTCGTTTCATCAAGACAAATTCAGCTAGGATGGAGGCACCAAAGGCCATCCCGAAAATTCAAACCCGGTAGTCTGAGGAGAGCATTTGTTGTGACCTCCCAAAGAGCAAGGAATCCGAATGAGGTCATCACGGTAAGCTTATCATAAACTCTAATGAAGTCTATACTTTATTTGATACCCAAGTTCTACCCATTCTTTTATTTCTCCTACTTGCGCTCATCGATTAAATTTGACTCGGAGAAATTAGACTTTGACTTATCTATGGAAACTCCGTTGGGAGAAACCTTCATTACATCCAATCGCTTATAAGCCTTGTTTGGTTCAAATCGGTACCCTCACATTACCCGTGTCGATCTTATTTCATTAAAAATACTTGCATTTGACGCGTGATTACTGTGGATTGATTGGTTAACTACTTATCATGTAAAAATTGATTGTTTTCGTAAGGTTGTTAGCTTTCATATTCCTAATCAACCTATTATGCGAATTCAAACGACCAAACCATTAAAATCAATCACGGTCATCTCAAGCCATAAAGTTATTCGTTTATTGAAAAGCGGATGTCAAGCTTTCTTAGCTCATGTCACGATTTAAATAAAAATACGCCGGTTTTAAACGATATTCCTATTGTTAATAAATTTCTGACGTATTCTCAAGAACTTCCTCGGCCTACCCCAGAGCGTGAAATTGAATTTTGTATCGACCTTGAACCCGGTACAAAACCTATTTCCAAAGCCCCATATCGAATGGCTCTATTGAACTTCGAGAGTTAAAGACCCAACCGCAGGAATTGTTAGACATTGGCTTTATTCGTCCTAGTACTTCTCCTTGGGGTGCTCTGCTACTATTCGTGAAGAAGAAAGATGGGAGTATGCGACTTTGTATTGATTATCGGGAGTTGAATCACGTCACCATCAAAAATAGGTATCCATTGCCACGTATTGATGACCTGTTTGACCCGATTGCTGGAGCCAAATTCTTTTCAAAGATTGATCTTCGTTCCGGATATCACCAATTGAAGATTAGAAATCCGCCCGACATTCCAAAGACGGCTTTCCGAACTCGATGCGGGCATTTATGAATTCTAGTCATGTCCTTTGGATTGACTAATGCTCTCCTTGCCTTTCATGGATATGATGAACCGAGTATTCAAGGAATATTTAGATCACTTTGTGGTCGTCTTTATTGATGACATCCTTATTTATTCCAAAAGCCGTGAAGATCATGAAAGCAACACTTGAAGGTCGACACTCCAAAAGCTTCGTGAATATAAGCTTTATGCCAAGTTGAAGAAATGCAAGTTCGGCTTGAAGAAGTAGCATTCCTTGGGCACGTGGTATCAAGTCATGGAATATCTGTTGATCCAATGAAAGATTGAAGCTATTCAAAGTGGGAACAACCTAAATCGATGACCAAAATCACGTAGCTTTCTGGGTTTAAATTTGTTTTTATCGGAGATTCGTGGAAGGATTTTCTCGAATCGCTATTCCATGACTCAAATGACTCGAAAAGATACAAAGTTCGGTTGGAGCGAAGAATGTGAGAAGAGTTTTCAAGAACTCAAGAGGAGACTTATTTCAAAGACTGCTACGCTGAATACCATCCTGCTCGGAGGATTTGTCATCTACAAAGTGATGCTTGAGCAAAGGGTTGGGATGTGTTCTCATGCAACATGGAAAAGTAATAGCTTTATGCCTCATGACAACTCAAAGAATATGAGAGAATTATCCTACTCATGATCTAGAGTTAGCAAAATTGTTATCTTCAGCACTTAAAATTTGGAGGCATTACTTGTATGGGGAGAAAGTGGAGATCTTTACGGATCATAAAAAGCCTCAAATATTTCTTCATTCAAAAGGAACTCAACATGCGACAACGACGTTGGCTTGAACTGTTGAAAGATTATGATCATACCATCCAATACCATCCTAGAAAAGCAAACGTGGTAGCTGACGCATTGAGTAGAAAATCATATGCAAGTACGAGTGCGATATTGTCAACGCAAAGGCCCATTTTGTGTAACTTGCAAAGGATGGAGATAGAATTAAAGACTCCAGGGACGTATGTGATGATAGCGAGTATACGAGTAGAACCGACTTTAATTGATAAAGTTAAAGTCGCTTTGCTACGCACCGGAGACACAGGTGATGCGTGTGAGGAAGAAAGTCTGCAAGAAGGTGCTATGCTTAGGAAGCAAGAATCATTGAAGAAGGAATACTTGAGTCAACTCCGGACTTTGTGTTCCTAACGACCACGATTTAAAGTATAATATCATGATGGAGGCACACAACACACCATTTGCAATCCATCTCGAGGAGTACCAAAATGTATCATGATATTCGCTATACATTTTGGTGGAGCATATAAGAGAGAGAGATATATGCTTTATCTCAAGGTGTCTAACTTGTCAACGAGTTAAAGCGAGCATCAAGTACCAACAGTCCATTGCAACCACTTGAAATTCCGTAATGGAAGTGGGAGCACATTACCATGGATTTCGTTCACGGTCTTCCTAAGGTTTCTCAAGGCATTGATGCGATTTGGGTCATTGTTGATAGGTTGACCAAGTCTGCTCATTTCTTTACCGATCGAGAAACTTATACACTTGAACGCCTTCTTGCTCAGATGTACATAAATGAGATTGTAAAGATCGCATGGTATGCCTAAGATCTATAGTTTCGATCGAGACCCAAGATTCACTTCACGATTTTGGGTTAGTTTGCAAAAAAAGCTATGGGCACGGACTTACGATTTAGCTCGGCATATCATCCTCGACGGACGGACAATCTGGAAAGGACTATTCAAACTCTTGAAGATCTATTAAGACTCGTGTCCTTGATTTCAGGGAGTTGGGACAAGTTCTTACCATTGGTGGAGTTTTCCTACAACAACAGCTTATCAAGCAAGTATTGGCATGGCTCCATTCAAGCGTTGTATGGAAAGAAAGTGTCGTTCTCCGGTATCTTTGGGATGAGGTGGGTGAAGCAACGTTGTTGGGACCGGAGTTGGTACGTATGACTACGAAAAAAGATTCAAACGATCCGACAACGTATAAAAACCTCACAAAATCGACAAAAGAGTTATGTTGATCTTCATTGAAAGGACGTGGAATTCGATATAGGAGATCATGTGTTGTTAAGAGTTGCTCCATGGAAAGGAGTTACAAGATTTGGAAAGAGAGAAAACTTAACCCTCGATTCATCGGTCCATTTTAATCCTCGATCGAGTAGGAACTGTGGCCTATAGACTCGCTTTCTGCCAAATATGTCTCGTGTTCATAATGTTTTTCACATATCTATGTTACGTAAATATGTGAAAGACCAACCATATTATTGAGTTAGAACCGGGACGAAATAGCGGAAGATTTGACGTATGAAGAGGTTCCCTGTTCAAATTTTGGATAAGAAGGAACATATTCTACGCTCAAGGTTATACCTCAAGTCAAAGTTTTGTGGAGGAACCACGATGTTGAGGAAATGACTTGGGAGTTAGAATCAAATGAAATCAAGGTATCCTTACCTCTTCTATCGACATACCAGTACGTACCCTAATTTCGAGGGAAAAATTTCATAAGAAGGGAGGTTGTAAGACCCCAAATTTTATAAATAAAGATGAATTTTTCTATAAATATTATTTTTGAATATTATGGAATAAATTTGATATAATGTTATAGTTGTGGGTAATATTTATAAATTTTGCAAAAGTATGCAAGTTGTTATAAAATATTAGTTTGGTGGGGAATATTCTTTTGTTAGGAATATTCGTCTGATGGCTCAATCATTGGTGGACCCCACAATGTAATTATTGTCGGATTGAAAAATGACAAAAATATTTTATAAAAATAACTACGAGGTGTTACTGCTTAAAAAGCGTTGAACTACCCGGTAAAAAGTAAATACGATGTCTGTCGTGAGTTGCATAGTAGCACACGGTATTGATTATTGATGCTTACGTGAGAAGTCACTCAGCTATGCTCAATTATTGCTACAGTAATTGCTGCATCATATCTCTTATATTATTGATTCAATTATTGTCACAGTATCATCTATATAATATGTTATAGTATTAAATCAATAATTGAGACGACAAGTTATAAATGATTAATAATTGTTGAAAGATTAAATATGTGTTGATGAAAAAAATGATTTGTGGTAAGTTTGATTATTTTATGGGGGCTCATATGTCATCATCTAAGAGTCTCTTCAATCGATAGTAATTACCCTTGTGAATAGTATTTACCTTCGTCGATAGTAATTACCTTCACAATCGATAGTAATTACCCTCATGAATAGTATTTACCTTCACAATAGTAATTACCTTCGTCAATAGTAATTACCCTTGTGAATAGTATTTACCTTCAATCGATAAGTAATTACCTTCACATAAGTAATTACCCTTGTGAATAGTATTTACCTTCACGTCGATAGTATTTACCTTCGCCAATAAGTAATTACCTTCAAATCGATAGTAATTACCCTTGTGAATAGTATTTACCTTCGTCAATAGTAATTACCTTCACAATAGTAATTACCCTTGTGAATAGTATTTACCTTCAATCGATAGTATTTACCTTCGTTAATAGTAATTACCATTACAAAAGCGTCGAACCACTTGTCGTCGTTTCACATTACAGCGTCCAAAACCAAATCAAGCGACTGCCACTTTTTCACACTAAGAGGTCTTAAGCTAGAAATCTTCTATAAATAGAGGCCTAGGGCTTCATTATTTTTTCACTTAATTCATTCAAGCTATAGAGAGATAAAGTATAGAGAGAATAAGAGAGAAAGAAAGAAGAGTATTTTGTTACTACTAATCGGCCGCAAGATTCAATCTCCTACCAAATGTAAGGGGTGTTATTCTTTTCTTATTCATGAGAGAATCATTGTTATTCCATTGCTTATTATTCTATTGGAACATCCTCACATGTGTGTTTTACACCCACCGGTTCCGCTTTTATTATTATTCTGTTGGAACATCCATCATGTGTTTTACACCGACACAGTTCCGCTTTATTATTATTCTGTTGGAACATCCATGTCATGTGTTTTACACCGGACCGGTTCCGCTCTTTATTATTCTCGCTTGGAATATCCTATCTCGTGTGTTTTACACCGGATCGGTTCCATCTTTATTATTACTCGTTGGAACATCCCGTTGGTTGTGAATTTCACCCGACCGGTTCCGTTATTTATTATTCTGTTTGAATAACTCGTCTGCAAGGCTGATCATCGCATTTACGGGTGATTTCTTTTGTTATTCCATTCTTTATTATACCCAAATAAGTTAAAACTTTGACTTCTATACTCCATGAAATTAGTAGAATATCCTTGATATTTGCGTTTCATCCAAAGATCTTTTCATGAAAATATTCTTCTAATCATTCTTGAATTTTACTCTACAAAACAAAGATCATGTTGACAATTTGGGCGTTTAATTTCCTGGATAAAATAATTCTTGAACTTGTTTTATTGAATTCTTATATCATTGTCATCATCCTCATGTTTATATTTTTTGAAAGTCATCTGTGGCCTGTGGTGCATAGATGGACTTGGTATGATTATGACTTAGAGATTATTCTGATTGTAATCATGGCCCGTAATGTTACAAATGATGTGATAAAAATCCTCAAAGGTCAGAGTAGTGCATTGATGGACAATTGTTGGCATGATCATGACCATTAATGAATACACAAATATTCTCGGCCCGTAGTGCATGAATAATTGTGGTCGTGATACTAAAGAATATCCTTGGCCGTAGTAGTGCGGTGATTCGATGATGTGAAATATTTATTAAAGTCGAGTCTCATTTATAAACAATGATGAAAACCTTTAAAACCTAAAAGATAGTAGACTTTATTTTCTACTGACTCTTTTAATGGATTACGTATTCACAGTAGTTAAACCGGTTGTCTATTGTATTTTATCGCTTTAACATTATCAAGACTATTGATAATTTATTCTGCATTATCTTAGTCATAATATTTCTTCTTGGGCTAGTTGAGCTCACCCTTTCTTTCACCGCTTCTCTTCGAGAAATGATAATATAAATGGACGAGCCTGGGAAACGAGTGATGGTCCTCGAAGATAGCATTAGTAGTCCTCACTATTCGTAAAATAGTGTGATAATAACTGTCATGAGGACTTTTTATTTGAGTTTGTATAATATCTAGTAGATTTATATTTGTATTTAAACTCACAGTTTATGTCGTATTGCATACCTACGCTTATGTTAATAAGTTGTTTTTAAATTCGCATCCATGTAAGTGTCGCACCCAAGATGGGTGATGTATACCTAATTTTGGGGCGCCACAATCGCTTTCACCAAAATCATCACAGGCATAATGCCTTCTCTAACAAATGAATCAATCGCCCACTTTTGTATGCCTCCGATCAAGATACCGTGCATCATAAAAGACAATTTATCCAACCACGGCGGAGAGATGTATGAATTTTATATGCAAGGAAATTCAAAAACACCTAAAAGACAGGATAACCATCAAAACCAAATTTATATACGGCTTATATCATGTCTTCGTAGATTACTTTATTTATTTAAAATAGGACAACCATCAAACCAAATTTATATATGGCTTATATCACAACAACTCACTTCAAAATAAATGTTAGCAAATTGCTAAAAGCCATGATTCATATTCCACTCGATGATTAGCTAACACCGATGCCAAACAGAAAGCGAAGATCATATATTACTTAAAAAGCAATCACCACTTACTATATTGAATTAATACTACTATGTTATGTGACTATGAATAAAATCGTAAATCAAAACACAAGTTAAACCAGAGGAACAGTCTCCATATTACCCCAAATAAAACACATATTAGAGTGCATCAAAATTTTCAAATAATGTGAATATAGCCCTTTAGTGGATTAGTATCAAGCATAATTAAATTAATACCGAATCATATACTAAAATTTAAGCTCTCTCGACAATCAAGGGTCAGAATGAGGAGATTTTAGCAAGAATTTGAGTTATATGAACTACTCAAATGATATTGAGTGAATTCTAACAACTAAAAATAAGTACTACTCAAATTCATTATTCATGAACAAAATATAAGCAATAAAAATGTGACAACCAAGCTCACCGAAAATGCTTCCTTTACACAAGAATGTAAACAACAAGAGCTAAGTGCCACAACGCACCGATGTAAAATATGAACAACAAGAAATAGAAGAAAACAACAATCATAGAGAAAACAAACCAAATTGTGGTTCTGGTATCATTAAACGAGGAACTCTACTACACATACCGATTTGGAGAAAGCCACAAGAGAAAAGCTAGGGATTTGGCTCTCGCCTGCAAGCGTCCGGTTTGAAAGAAGAGAGAACGCAGGTTAGGGGGCTTGGGTATGAGAAGAAATTCAGATTTGTTGAGAAGAGACAAATGGTTGTGGGAATCGCAGAACCACAGTGTCTGAGTTCGCTAATTCTTCAAATTTGAGGAGAATCGCAGCTTAGGGTTCTTCGATTTGGAGAGAGGAGAGAAGAATTTGGGGATTCTCTTCATGATTCTTAGTTCTGCGAATTTGGGGAGAACGCGATTGATTTGGACGGAGGGAGAATTTGGCTTATTATTCGGAGAGACACTAAGGCTAGCTTTTTATATAGTTACATTTTAAGATTTTCTCATTGCTTAAAAGTTCACTCTTGAACTTTTCTCGTATATATATAAATTGGATCTTAAGCTCACCTTCTTAACTCTCATTTTGAGCTCACCTCTTTATGACGGATCCGTGACGGGCTTAAGATTATCTGATCGTCGCTCATACTTTTAGCGACGCTATATGTTGTCCGTTGCTAAAAATATAGACGACGGTTGTATGATCGAACCGTCGCCGGATCCGTCGTTAAATGGGGAGTGAGCTCGAGTGAGTTGAATAAGGGGTGAACTTAAGATCCGAACCGTATATAGATATGATGAAGGATGCGAGTAGTATTTACTTGTGGGTCTCACAATTGGAAAAAAAAAAACTTTTTCAAAATATAGATTAAATTGACATAATATTTTCAAAGTTATCTTGTTATTAAAAAGTAATTAGACTTACTTTTGTGATTTCCTTTTTACTATTTAAATTAAACCGAAGCACAAATATGAGTATATTAACTAAAAATAAATGATCTTTTTAATGGGCGTACCCCACATTACATTAAAGAGAGAGGGAGAGAGGGAGAGAGAGAGAGAGGGGACATGGATAGAGAAATTTGAAATAAAATCAATATATACGATCTTTGAAATAAGATGGAGGATGTGACATGTATTTATTTATATACACGCAACGCAAATCTAAAATAGTGGATACTTCCGATTATGGAAATAGGTAGGCCTATCAAATTATTTTGTTATCCACTTTAAGTAATGTAGAAAACAGGAAGCAGTTGCTATGCAGCTCTGTGGGGGCATGCACAATTTCAAATTATATATGAATGAAAATACTAGTAATTAATAGTCCATGACCAAGAGAGAGAGAATGGGGAGAGATGGGTGAAATAAAATGAAATATTTTCTGAACCATAATTTTTTCATCTTTCAGTGCAAATACTAAACATAATATTTTGTAGTATCAACTATGCAATTAAAAAATACCTACCTACCACCAGCCTTAACTGTATGTATATCACATAAAATACCATTTAATTTGTACACGCTTGACTGAATCAAGATATATATATATATATATAGTCCGGATCAGGTCCGGATGGTACTAAAATTCGGACTTTTTATTAAAAAAAATATGGAATTTTTTTCATAATACAGTATTTTAGGTGTGATTTGGATACATATAACAAAACAGGTCTGTAAGGACAACCATAATATAAATATATTATTAAACTTGTGGGCTTTTACAAAAATTAAATTGATTCATCATGTTTGTAATGTTATTGGACCAAATGGAAAACGTCACATTAACTAATAAACCTTTTCTCACCCCCTTTGCTTAGTCGATGTGGCCCCAATTTTAGTCCCAAGAAAAAGCCCAAAGGCCCCTCCCCCCTCACATTCCACCCACACCTCTAAATAAACAACAAGATTGAATTCGGGTCATACCAATAATTCGTTGAATGATTCTCATGAATAAAACTCTTTTTATTCCACCAATCCGCTAGAAATGAGTAATCAAACGTACTGTATTATTTATCTTTCTTTCTGTGGAAATAAATAAGTCATTTAATTCTTGCCCTTGTTTTGAGAATTTCATTAATTCAATGTAAGGCCTTATTCTATTTTACTGACATAATGTTTGGAAATAAAAAAACAATTAAATGAATTATTGGTTAATCAATTATTGTTGTTGCTCTTGTTATTTATTATTATTATTTTATTATAGGAGAGTTTTAAAAAGTAAATGAATAAATTAATGATGAAGGAATTTTCAAAATTGGATGAAGGATGTCTAGCCGCGGCCCATATAAACTTTAGAAACCCCACCCCTACCCCTACCCCTACCCCTACCCCTACCCCTACCCCTACCCCTGTTATAATGAATCCCAAGCCACAAGCCACATGAATGTATTAATGAATCCCAATCCACCAGCCACAAGCCACCAGCAGCTACAACTTATAACAACACATATGATTTTAAAAAATAATTTCTCTTCTGCTGTTACAAGTTATAGTTTTATTAATCTCAAATTTTTATATTATTGATAAATGATTGAGATGTTGATTGCTCAAATAATAACTCTAACAACCGATTGTCTATATACACTACACAATTGTCATAATTACCTGGAAAAATCAATAAAAGAGAAGGACTCTCCCTCTCCCACAGTCAGCTGGATATCCACATGGTGGTGTTAATTTGTCAGTCAAACTGGTTTATAAAAGCTCTTATTCATTCCATTCCAATAGTCGATATGTTTGGATGGGGAAAAATGAGTCAGTCAGTCAATACTGACTTTTTGTAAGCAAGCAAATGACTGAACGAACACATGCTATGCTTGTACGATGGCATGCTTCTTATTACCCATAATATATCCATTCAACGACTACGTACGTACTCGGTACTCGGTACTCCGCTCTATTAAGTACGTTATGTGATGTGAGAAGTTTGGTGGTGTTTAATTACAATTTAATTATCAATTTTTTTATAATTTTATATTAAAAGATTCTTTTAATAATTTATATTTTAATTATTTAGATAATCTCTTAAAAAATATTAAAATACATTAAATAATGAACTCTTAAAATATAATCAAACACCATATTAATCTCATTTTCTAGCATTTACTCGGTCAAATATTCACACGGGATTGAGAAATAAATTTATCTAAGCCAATTTAATGTCTATCCTCCTCAATTTATTTCATAGTCCAAAGCACTTGGCCAACTAGGCAGAATGTTCCGGTAATTAAGCCTGGATTGGTGGCAACATATATATTCTAGTAACTGTGCGTGCTTAAGGCACAAAATAACGAAAAATTAAATTAAAATTTAAAAAATATTATATTTTTTTAAAAAAATTTATAATTTAAAATAATTTACAATCACACATAATAATTATTATAATTCACCATATCACTACAATAATTAATTTTTTTAAAATACATATCAAGAAAAATCTAAACCCATACCTACAAAACTTATAAATCATCAATAACAATTTTCATAATTTACTACACTACCACAATAATAATAATAACAACAACAACAACAACAACAACAATAATAATAATAATAATAATAATAATAATAATAATAATAATAATAATTATTATTATTATTATTATTATTATTATTATTGTTGTTATTATTATTATTATTATTGCTACTAATGTTATTATTATTATTACTAATATCATAATTATTATTATAATTATTACTATTACTATTATTATAATTATTATTATAGCTACTATTATTGTAAGACCCCAATTTATTATAAATAAAATTAAATTTTCTCTATTTATTATTTTGAAATAGTAAGGGATGATTTGATTAATGTGGTTAATTATGGGTAAAATGCTAAATATTTCAAGTATGCAAGTGGTTATAAAATATTCATTTTATATCGAGAATATTCGTTTGGTCGTGGAATATTCTTACTTTGTTTAATATTCGTATTGACTCAGTAAATTTTATGTAGGCCCTATAACGGAAAGCGATTGGATGAAGAAAACGACAAGTATAAGTTGTTTATAAATAAGGCATGAAGTTATTACCATTATCTTCGTTGGAATACCCTTGTGGTTAAGACACAAGAAAGACACAAGATGTGCACCAATTATTGATTCTTACGTAGGAAGACATTACTCAATAATTGTTACGAGTTAATTGTTCAATATTTTATTTTATTGATTCAATAATTGCTACATTGATATTTTTTATATTATTGTTGTTTCAATAATTGTCACTACACAAGATTTTTCATTATCTGGATCAATAATTCATATTATTGGAATAATATTATTAGATAACATTATTGGCAATGTCCGAGAAGTTCGCCTAAGGAGAAGTTTGGTCACCTAATTGCTTGCGCCAAGAAGGAGAAATCCTTATTGAAAGCCCTCTTTCTCACAGGAACCTTTGGGTTGTCGATGATGTGATTCGTAATATTATTTGTGAATAATTAATTATTTTTATTTATATGATAGGAAAAATATTCATTTTATGTGGATATAGATGGAGAAATTTTTTAATGTGATAATTGTTGAAAAATTGTTATTTTATCTTTTCTGATAAATAATTTATTTAAATATATTATTATATTTAAATAATATAATAATGGTCATATTTTTATAATGAATGTGGGATATACGAATATATGAGGAGGAAGAATATTTTTGTTGCAAAAATTGTTTAAAACATGTTAAACATGTCGGTAGATCCCATTTTTTGACTGAAATTGGTTTATAGCCCCGTAAAATCGTCCGTTTGTGAATTTCGGTCAACTTCTACTTGGAATTTGGAAAAACTTAAACTTACAAAGTTGTAGAGAATAAAATTTCCTATGATAAGGACATGTGGTTTGAATTTTTCTGATAAAAGGGCTATTTATTATGAATTATTGAAGTTTCGGATTAATTGATTATTATTTTTTTTGGAGTTTTAAATGACTTTTATATGAAAAACGTTTTTGTTGCTTTTATTGAGTGGATGGCTGATGTTTGGATTCAATTAGTGTGCGTAGGAAGTTTTAGAAAAATAATAATATTATTTATTAAATTTTCTGCTTTGGTGTTCTAAGCATTTTTCTATAAATAGGGTGCTTAGGTTATAATTGAAAATCACACCAGAAATTGAAGTTTTCTCTCTCTTTCTCTCTCTATATTATCGAGCGTATTCTTGTGAGTATTTTGATACTTTGAGTGTTGTTATACGGTGCAAGTTTCTTTCAACACTATATCCAGTATTCCAGTCAGAAGTACCGTCTTTTCGAGGTAAGGGATGTTATTTTCTTCTTAAATGATATTATTTTCTTCAATATCATTATGCCGAAATATTGATTTGAACTTTTAATCAAATTTGAAACTTTTTTTGTCGGGGTTACTATTCACGTATACAACACTATTCACGAATACGGCACTATTCATCAAAAAATAAAATTTTTTCCTTTTCGTCCAAAATATCTATTATGGATACTAGCTTTGATTGTATCCATGTTTTGATCATTCTTGAATTTACTCCACTATGATTATTTATGAGGTATTTTTGGACATGGATAAACCGAAATACGAATCCTTAATATTTATTCTTTTGTTTCACTGGATTCATTTTCTTTAAAATATTTTTCATCATCCACAGTCCTAAATGATGATATTATTGAATATCTTTGGCCTGTAGTGCAAATATTAATGTAATTTTATGATAAATATCTTTGGCTGTAATGCAAAGATGTACAGGTGTTGAGATGAACATGACCAACTGATGAATATTTTTGGCCTGTAGTGCAAAGATGAATATTTGATTCCAGATATATATTGATTGATGTTACAGGGATAAAATATTGATGATGGACTTTTAAAATCATAGATAATAGTAGATTTCATTCTCTACATAACTCATCTATGAATTATTATTTCACTGCGAATATTGATCTGAAACTTGTTGTCTATTGTATTTTATTAGATTTTTCCCTGTTGAAGATTAGCGATAATTTATTCTATATTATCTTAGTCATAATATTCATTACTGGGCTAGTTGAGCTCACTCTTTTCCTTTTTGTTCTATTTTTCTTCTCAGGAGGCGAGAATGTAGCAAGTTCTAGTCGGGTGTGGAATGATGGTTCTAGAAAGTTGTTTTAGTAGTCCTCACTATTTTTATAAAATAATGTACCAATAATTGTAATGAAGACTTATTTGGGTGTGAATATTGTCTGCATTTACAATATTTGTATTTAAACTCACAGCTTTTCATGTTGTATTAATAAAGTTGTAGTTGTTTACATATCCGTTTATTGACGACTCAAAATGGGTGATGTATAGCTATTTTGGGCGGCCACAATTTTATTACTATTCTTATTAATTATTACTATTCTTAATTATTATTAATTATTATAATTATTATTATTAATTAATTATTATTATTATTATTATTATTATTATTATTATTATATAATAATAATAATAAATTATTATTATTATTATTATTATTATTATTATAATAAATATTATTGTTACTATTATTATTATTATTACTATTATTATAATAAATATTATAATTATTATTATTATTATTATTATTATTATTATTATTATTATTATTATTATTATTATTATTATTATTACTATTACTATAATTACTATTATAATTCTTATAATTATTACTATTATTAATTACTATTATAATTATTAATTTATTATTATTATTATTATTATTATTATTATTATTATTATTATTATTATTATAATGAGATATTGACGATCTGGGGTTTCAAACCTCTCGAAACATCCGCTATACATACGTTCCTCATTCTCCACCAAATGAGGTGCAAACCTGGATAACTCTGCAAATTTCGCCTCGTACTTTGGGACACCATCGTATTTATTTTGTTCCAATCTAATAAACTCTATTTCCTTCATATATTTAATACTTTCGTGAAAGTACTTGTCATTGAATGCTTCAAACGCTCCCAAGACATCTTTGAGTGCGTACCCGGATGGGTACGCTTCATGATTTCTCTTCAATGTCACTTCATTACGGAACATAAAGGTTGCGAATGGAACATTCTGTTCCTCCGTGCATCTCAAGACATCGAATATCTTGGTGATTTGTTTGACCCACGTTTACGCTTTTTAATCGGATCTCGCTTTTTCCCACTCGTGGTCTCAACTCTTTGAACTGTTTGGCTGTGACAAACCGTGCATTGTATCATTTCCACCGATATTTTGTGCATGAGTCTCCCTTGTCTGATTTTACATGAACTGCAAAAAGTTTCTAAACATTCCCTCGTTCATCATCTGCTCAGTGGTGTTGTTTACAGGAGGAACATTGCCATCCTGTTGCACGTTCTCCTCGTTGGTGAGTAAAGGTGTCTCCACAGTCTCATTTACTCCACTATTAACATTCTCAGTCGACATTTTCAAATACTGCCATAAAACAAGGGTTAATTAAAGATATCAACATATCACATAATATCCCTATATACTAACCAACCAACAAATAAGCTTAGGTAAGACACACTAGCGAAGGTTTTACTCGTCTCTCCCCTCTTAGTTCTATTATCCAATCTCCGCCAGAGATCATATCCCTAAGCTTTGATACCAACTGCGACGCCCCCAAAATAGGTATACATCACCCATCTTGAGTCGTCAATAACATGGTACAGAAACAACTACAACTTTATTAATACAACATATAAACTGTGAGTTTAAATGCAAATATTTCCATTTAGACAATATTCACACCCAAATAAGTCCTCATTACAATTATTGGTATATTATTTTACAAAAATGGTGAGGACTACTAAGACAACTTTCTAGATCCATCATTCCACACCCCGACTAGAACTCGCTACATTCTCGCCTCCTGAGAAGAAAAATGGAACAAAAAAAAAAGGGTGAGCTAAACTAGCCCAGTAAAGAATATTATGACTAAGATAATATAGAACAAATTATCGTTAGTCTTCAACAGGGAAAAATCTGATAAAATACAATAGACAACAAGTTTCGAGATCAATATTTGCAATGAAATAATAATTCATAAAAGTTACGTAGAGATGAAATCTACTATAATCTATGAATTTAAAAGTCCATCATCAATATTTTATCCCTGTAATATCAACCAATATTCATCTTGAATCAAATATTCATCTTTAATTTGCACTACAGGCCAAAGATATTCATCAGTCGGTCATGTTCATCTCAACACCTGTACATCTTTGTACTACGGGCCAAAGATATTCATAAGAAAATCAACCATCTTTGAACTACAAGCCAAAGATATTCTGTAATACCATCATTTAAGACTGAGGATGATGAAAAATATTTTAAAGAAAACAAATCCAATGAAACAAAAGAACAAGTATTATGGATTCGTACTTTAAACAATCCGAGTTCAAAAATACTTCATAAATAATCATAGTGAAGTAAAATTCAAGAATGATCAAAACATGGATACAATCAAAGCTAGTATCCATAATAGATATTTTGGACAAAATATGAAAATTTAATTTTTCTATGAATAGTGCCGTATTCGTGAATAGTATTATATACGTGAATAGTGCCGTATACGTGAATAGTAACCCCGACACTAAAAGACAAGAATTTCACAAGAAAAATCTTACCAATATTCTGACATAATGATATTAGAAGAAATAATATCATTTTAAAAAAAAATATCCCTTACATTGAAAAGACTGTACTTCGAGCTGGAATACCGGATATAGTGCTGAAGGAAATTTGCACCGTATAGCAACACTCAAAGTATCAAAATACTCACAAGAATACGCTCGATAATATAGATAGTGAAAGAGAGAAAACTTCAGTTTCTGGTGTGATTTTCAATTCTAACCTAAGCACCCTATTTATAGGAAAATGCTTAGAACACCAAAACAGAAAATTTAATATAATATTAATATAATTAACAAAATTCAAGCCCACCTTAGACAACTGATCTCAGCTCATTTTGCACATGTTAGTGTAGCCCAAAAAACGTTTTTCTTAATAAACATAATTAAAACTTCCAAAAATCAATTATTCTGGAACTTCAGAACTTCAATAATTCATAATAAATAGCCCTTTTATCAGAAAAATTCAAACTACATGTCCTTTCCATAGGAAATTCCATTCTCTACAACTTTATAAGTTTAAGTTTTTCTAAATTCCAAGCAGAAGTTGACCGAAATCCACAAACGGGCGATTTTACGGGCTATAATCCAATTTCGGTCACAAAGTGGGGCCCACAAACATGTTTATCATATTTTAAACATTTTTTGTAACAAAAATACTCTTCCTCCTCATTTAGTCATATATCTCACATGTGACGCCCCCAAAATAGGTATACACAACACCCATTCTGAGTCGCCAAATACATGGTACAAAAAGCAAACTATAACTTCAATAATACAAATGTCGTGTGAAATACGACAATATATAATTGTGAGTTTAAATATAATATTGTCTTCTAGACAATATCTATACTCAAATAAATCCCCATCATAATTATTGATTCATTATTTTACAAAATGGTGAGGACTACTAAACAACTCTCTCTGAATCTTCATTCCATACCCCGACTAAGATTTCGCCACATTCTCGCCTCCCCGAGAAGAAAAATGGAACAACAAGGAAAAAAGGGTGAGCTCAACTAGCCCAAGAAAAGAATATTATGACTAAGATAGATAATACAACAAATTATCATTAGTCTTCAACAGGAAAAATCTAATAGAATACAATAGACAACCGCTTTAAATCAACAATGCAATGAAAACAACAATTCATTAGAAGAGTTAAGTAGAGAATGCAAACTACTATCTTCTATATATGAATTTAAAAGTTCATCGTCGATATTTTATCCTCAGAACATCAATCAATTATTCATCTGGAATCAAATATTCATCTTTGCACTACTGTGCCAAAGATATTTATCAATCGGTCGTGTTCATCTCAACACTGCTCATCTTTGCACTACAAAAGCCAAAGATATTCTTCAGAAATCATTCATCTTTGCACTACAGCCAAAGATATTCAATAATATCATCATTTAAGACCGAGGATGATGAAAAATATTTTTTAAAGCGAATCGAATCCAAAGGAAACAAAATGACAAGGATTAAGGATTAAGGATTCGTACTTGGTTTTATCCACGTCCAAAAATACCTCAAAAATAATCATAGTGGTGTAAAATTCAAGAATGATCAAAACATGGATACAATCGAGTTAGTATCCGAATAGATGTTTTGGACGAAAAGAAGAAATTTTATTTTTCTATGAATAAGTATCAGATATCGTGAATAGTCTTGATATCGTGAATAGTCTTCAGATACGTGAATAAGAATCTCAGACACCAAAAGATAGAAATTCCACAAAAAAAACATCTTCACGCTTCATGAATAGTAACTATCGTGAATAGTAACTCATGAATAAGAACTCGTTAATAGTAACTTATGAATAAGAACTCGTGAATAAGAACTCATGAATAAGAACCCCATATGAAAAAAGTTCCAAATTTGATAAAACTTGGATCAACATTTCAAAGATAATGATATTGAAGAAATAATATCATTACTGAAAAAAATAATATTCCTTACCTCGAAAGATCAAGATTTTACTAAAACAACAGGATATAAGCTATGACTTGGACTTGCACCGTATAGCAATACTCAAAGTATACTCAAAATACTCACAAGAATACGCCGATAATATAGAGAGAAAACTTCGCTTACGGTGTGTTTTTCAATTCTAACCCAAGCACCCTATTTATAGAAAATGCTTTAGAACACCAAAGCGTAAAATTGAATATAATATTAATATATTTTCCACATTTTCTTTAGCCCACCTTAGACAACTGATCTCAGCCCATTTGAATCACATGTGAGGCCAACTTAGTTGCAAAAAACGTTTTTCTCAAAATAATTAACTAAAACTCCCAAAATTAATTATTTTAACTTGAACTTTAATAATTCATAATAAATAGCCCTTTCATCAGAAAATTCGAATCTCATGAGTTATTATAGGAAATTCAATTCTCTACAACTTTGCAGAAGAAAGTTTTCCAAATTCCAAATAGAAATTGACCGAAATCCACAAACAGTGATTTTATAAGCTATAATCAAATTTCTAATCAATAATTGTGTCCACCAACACACAAAACATGTGTTAAACATTTAATGCCACAAAATACTCTTCCTCCTCATATACTCATATATCCCACATTCATTGTAAAAATATCACCGCTAATATATTATTAAAATAATATATTTAAATGAATTATTTTATCGTAAAAGATAAAATATTAATTTTCAACAATTGTCATTTTAAAAATTTTCTCATCTATATCCACATAAAATCAATATTTTCCTCATCATATAAATCAATAATTAATTATTCACAAATAATATTACGAATCACAATATTGACAACCGTGCAGCCTCCTGTGAAAGAGGGGGCTTTCGAATAAGAATTTCTTCTTCAAGCGCAATTAGGTGACCAAACCTCTCCTTAGATGTAACTTTCTAGACATTGCCAATAATGTTATCTAATAATATTATTCAGATAATATGAATTATTGTTTCGATAATGAAAGATATCGTAATGACAATTATCAAAACAACAACAATATAAAATATCAACGCAAAGAATTATTAACTCAATAAAATACGAATAAGAATTATCAGAACCATTATTGAGTAATGCCTTCTTACGTAAGAATCAATAATTGGTGCAATCTGGTAGTGCTACTTGCTTCAACAACGCCATTAGTGTGTTTTTTAACCACCGGGTATTCCAATAAGATAATCTTGGTAATAACTACGCCGTTATTTAAAAACAACTTATATTTGTCGCTTTTCTTCATCCAATCACTTTCCGCATGGGGCCCACACACATGGTCAAGGCCGTAGCATTTAATATTCTCTAAAGCGATTTAATATTCCACGACCAAACGAATATTCCCAAGCGATATAATGAATATTTTATAACCACTTGCTTATTTTGAAATATTTGCATATTTAACCCTTAACTATCCACATTAATCAAATCAACCCTTACTATTTCAAAATAATAAATAAAGGAAATTCCTTTTTATTTAAAAAATTTCGGGGTCTTACATCACATTCATTGTAAAAATATCACCATTATTATATTATTAAAATATAATAATATATTTAAATGAATTATTTTATCGTAAAAGATAAAATATCAATTTTCAACAATTATCACATTAAAAATGTTCTCCATTTATATCCACATAAAATGAATATTTTCCTTATCATATAAATCAATAATCACAAATAATATTACAGAATTACAATACTGGCAACCATGCTGTTCCCAGGAAAGAGGGGGCTTTCCAATAAGGATTTTTCCTTACTGGCGCGCAATTAGGTGACCAACCTCTCCTTAGACAGAACTTTCTAGATATTGCCAATAATGTTATCTAATAATATTATTCAAATAATATGAATTATTGATCTGATAATGAAAATACTGTGTAGTGACAATTATTGAAACAATAATAATATAAAATATCAACGTAGCAATTATTGAATCAATAAAATAAAATATTGAACAATAACTACTATAACAATTATTAAGTAGTGCCTTCTTACGTAAGAATCAATAATTGGTGTAATACCGTGTGCTACTGTGTTTTAATAATCACAGGGTATTTTAACAGTATTAACGGTAACAACTACACCGTTATTTATAAACAACTTATATTTGTCGTTTTCCACTACAAGAAAAAGGCCTAACAGCGACCAAGACTATCAGCGACCGCATATCTGGTCGCAGATAATACTTATAGCGATTAACCTCAAATGATCAGTAAATTAATCTAGTCATTATTTACTATCGTATGTGACGCGTACGATTCATTTGATCGATCAATGACATTAATTTTCCTCCCAAAAATTGGTGCAAAAAGTTGGTAGCGTCTATTTTTACGACCCGATATATATCAATGACCAGCGATCACGCCGCTAAATCGCCCACGTCATAAAACTTATTTATTTAGACTCGAGCGTTCGTTCTTTTCAAAGCAGACGAGAGAAAGAAAAGCAGGAGAAATGCATGTAGGAGAAGAGGGAGAAGGGGAGAAGAGAAGAGGAGGAGACCGCCGCCACTCGTAAAATCACTATCCACCGCCATCGTCATATGCCACAGTAACCCTAATTCTCTTTATTTCTGATTTGGATATAGATTGGGTGTTATTCTATTGATAGAATCCACTGCATTTTTCTTCTAGTTTGGGTATTCTACCTTATTGGTAGTATGTAATTTATTTCATATAAATGCCACATTGACATAATTGCTAACTCATGCCATTATGCCCCCATTACAAAAAGTCATTATAAAATTGGGGCAAAATTACAAGAAATGTTTGAGTGATTATTTTAAATTTACTACCATTTTAAATTTAAAAATCAACAAGGAAAAGTGAGCACATTTACTTGTATACACCATCTATTTGCTAAAAGTAAAGCATTCTACTTCTCCATTATTTGGGTATTCACCTTCACTTCATTATTATTGTCCTTGTGATTGCTTAAGTGCCTACAACTTGTACATTTCCTCGTGTGGCTTATGTCCCGGTTTTGTCATAAGAAATTGGTTAAATGCTTGGAGGATAATGACTCAATTCTCGAGGGTGAAATTCTTTCTACATAAATGCTTGGGTCAAAATTATTTATGTTAAACAAAATGAACCCTCACTTGGGTGCAAATTGTATTTCTGTAAATGAAATTTTTTAGGGTGTATTTAGATAAGTTTTAAATATTAGAATTTAAATCTCAACAACCCTACAAAATTTGGAATTTGGGGGTACAAACCATATTTTAGTCCAAATAAAATAAACAAAATTTAAAAGGTAACCAACCTTAAAAACTGAAGAAGTAAAAAAAAATATCTATTGGACCCAAAAAATTAAAATGCTTATTGGTAGTATGTCGTTTTATGATATGACAGTAAGATCGCTAAGTGATTATTTTAGTTATGTTTTAATCCCATTTATTTGTTTATTTATTTTCTTTTAAGATGAGCGATATTCATGACAATAATAAGCCTAAGCTTGCTATTAACAAATTAAAAAATTATTATGCTGTATGTACTCGAAACCATAATAATTTGGATAATATTAATGTGGTAAAATTGATATGTTATGCTTTGTTGTTAGTCTTGGCACAGACAGTAGTCTGAAATATTTGCAGAAATTATGGCTCGTGCCAAAGAGAAGTAAGAACCATACTTGGTATTTGAGAAATGATTTTTTTGATATATTTCGTAAGTGTATGCGTGTGGTTTGAGGGCAAATATAACAACCAAAACCATGTTCATGTACTTGAGTACCATGTCAAGTCTACACTATAGAATTGTAGAGGACTGCCAAGAAATTCAATTATAATGCATGCCCCCAACAATACATTTATGAACAAATACATTTAAGACATGCTAATTAATTCTGCCATTTTGTACAAATGGTGGATTGATCCATTTATATTGAGAATTTGTATATTTCTCTTGGTTTGTGTCTTGGGTGCCTAAAAATGACCATATATACATGTCGTCGTGCATGTGGCTAGTCCATATTATAGGGGAGACTCTGGCTAAATTTTTTTGTTGGTCGGGTAGTTGCAAACATTTATAATATTAACGAGCTTAAGTCATATGCTTATAAGTATGACTTAAATGTTAATCATGTGCTTACAAGTATGCTCAAGTCATATGGTTACAAGTATACTCAAGTCATATGCTTACAATCATGTTATACCTTAATAAGCTCATGTTGTCTGTAGTAGGTACCGTGGAATCATGGACCTCTATTCAGACCGTAGTTGGATGGTACGACGAAAGTCAAGTGCCCAGATAGGTGCTACAGCTGAATTTAGAGCTGGTTGCCAAGTGTTTTTGGAGTATGCCTATAGTCACCCAGGAATGTATGAATGGTAAATCGCAGATACGATGTCCATGTTTGAAGTGTAAGAATATAAATTATATGGACAAAGACATGGTAAACTATCATTTAATTATTTCTGGGTTCATGAGAAATTACGAAGAATGTTGGTGGGCACATGGGCAGAGAAGAGATGGTGGCATCACACAAGTACACAATTTGGGCAGTAGTACTCATCGTATGAATGAAATGGTTCATGATATTACAGGGCCAGATTTTGATTGGGAGCAAGGCAGAGAGCAACTTATGAATTCTGATGCCAAAGACTTCTTTAAGTTGTTAGACGAGGGTAGCGAGCCATTGTGGCATGGTTGCACCAAACACACTACATTGTCTGCGATGGGCGACATTACTTAACATCAAGTGTCGATCACAACATGAGCCATGACTGTCATGTTTATATACTAAACTATTTAAATGCAACTTTTATTTATTGTCATTTTATATTCATATATATACATGTTTATATCATCATTATGTTTATTGTCATATATATCATGTAATCAAATATGACTCATAATAACATCTTGAAATTTGTAATATCTGAGATGGCTTCAAGCGGTCTGAGAAAAAAGCGCGGCTTGGGTAGGGGCCTAATCATGTGCCCAAGGCCCCTACTAATCCGGATGATCGGATTCTTATTCAGATTCGCCCTCCTCCGAATAGCACGTAAGTCCCGCATATATCAATTTTATATAAGCATTTAAGATTCCATTTATTGTATATTGGTAACATTTTGATTGGTATTATATTGGTTTGTGTCTTGGGTGCCTAGAAATGTTCATATATGCATGTCGTCGTGCATGTGGCTAGTCCATATTGTAAGGGAGACTCTGGCGAATTTTTTTTAAGTATTATATAAGTATAAGTTTGAAAAATGTTCATAAGTATTATAACTTAGATGTAAATTGCTTTAATATATGCTAATTGATGTTGTATATTATAGTGATTTTTCGGATAATAAAATCGTCATGCATATCACAAATTGTGTTTACGTAATTGACTCTACAACCGTGATTACGTGGACGAAAGCACACCTATCGCCCACAAGGATCTTTGTTTGGGGCGTAATTTGAGTATAATTTTTTAATTATGACGATAATATTAATATAATATTAATATAATATTCAAAGGATAATTATTTAGTAATGTTATTATTGTTATTTTATTTGCGAAAAAAGTATAGATGGGAGGACGCTTGCAGCTTTCAAATTTCGAGACATTATTCTCGCGTAAGTGCTTGGCATCCGCACTAAGGACAACTTGAATAAAGAACGACAAAAAGCCATTCACAATGTCGAGATCGACCATCCGTGCCGTGGAGAGGATTATATGCACGAAAGCATAGCCCTGGTGGTGTACCCAAATTCATATGGGTTTGAGATGTGTGCCCAATGGAGAGTGAGAGTTGGGTGAAAAGACGAAAAGACCGCCACCTCCAACAGAGCCTCGGGTGTATCCGATGGCGAAAAGGCTAAAAAAACATACAAGGTATGCGATATTTCACAATTCTAAGCATATCAACGCTGTGGCGTGTTTACAAGTTTTAATATGTTTACAATCATGAATTGTAGAAAATATATCCCATTTTTACTTAGTAATATTGTGTAATTTTTGTATAGGAGTCTTAGTATCAAGGTCAGCCTATCCATTGGCTAGATGTGTACGTGGCCACCCGTAATGGTCTGCCTGAGGCTATCCAGATAGCGGTAGTAAATTTTAACAACTTGATCTATAATGCTTACAGAATTAATTTATTTTTAACTATTTAATTGTTAACATGATGATAGGACACTTATAAGCGTTTATTGAATGAAATGCCATCCGAAGGCACTTCACGCCCGCATCATCGATCAAGAGTTGTGGGAGAGGTGTCTCATTGTGAAGAAGAACTACATTAAAGGTCAAGGACAACGACGACGCCCATCCTTTAGTAGCTCAGGTTGCTCTTCTACCCAGTCTACACAGTCATCGAGCCATCCAGTTGTTCATACTCCAGCTGACTGTGTGAGAGCTATATGCCGAGATCTCGATCTTCTGAAGATACTGGGCGGACATCTAGTGTAAAACCCCGAATTTTATGAAATAAAAGTATTCAATTTTTTTTAATTACTATTCATGAGTTACTATTCATGAGTTACTATTCATGAGTTACTATTCACGAGTTACTATTCATGAGTTACTATTCACGAGTTACTATTCATGAGTTACTATTCACGAGTTACTATTCACAAGTACTATTCATGAAGCATGATAATTTTTTTTCGTAAGAAGGCATTACTTAATAATTGTTACAGTAATTACTGTTCAATATTTTATTTTATTGATTCAATAATTGCTACGTTGATATTTTATATTATTGTTGTTTCAATAATTGTCACGGCACAATATTTTCCATTATCGGAGCAATAATTCATATTATATGAATAATATTATTGGATAACATTATTGGCAATGCCTAGAAAGTTCTGTCTAAGGAGAGGTTTGGTCACCTAATTGGGCGCCAGTAAGGAGAAATTCTTATTGGAAAGCCCCTTCCCCGAAGCTACTCAGTTGTTAATATTGTGATTATGTAATATTATTTATGAATAATTAATTATTGATTTTTATGATGAGAAAAATATTTATTTTATGTGGATATAGATGGAGAAAATGTTTAAAGTGACAATTGTTGAAAATTAATATTTTATCTTTTTCTGATAAAATAATTTATTTAAATATATTATTTTAATAATATAATAATGGTGATATTTTTACGATGAATGTGGAATATATGAGTATATGAGGAGGAAGAATATTTTTGTTACAATAAATGTTTAAAACATGTTAAACATGTCGGTGGACCCCATTTCTTGATTGAAATTTGATTATAGTAATCGTAAAATCGTCTGTTTATGGATTTCGGTCAATTTCTGCTTGAATTTGGAAAACTTTCTTCTACAAAGTTGTAGAGAATTGAATTTCCTATAAAAACTCATGAGATTCAATTTTTTGATAAAAGGGCTATTTATTATGAATTATTGAAGTTCTCGAAATAATTGATTTTTGGAAGTTTAAAATAATTTAAATAACAAAAACGTTTTTTGTGTGCAAGTCTTGTGAGGTGGGCTGTTTGGTGGCTGAGGTTTTGAAGCAAAATAAGTGTGCTTTGGAATAAAAATAATATATATTAATATTTTATTAAATTTTTCGCTTTGGTGTTCTAAGTATTTTCCTATAAATAGGTGCTTGGGTTAGAATTGAAAATCACACCGTAAATCGAAGTTTCTCTCTATATTATCGAAATATTCTTGTGAGTATTTTGAGTATACTTTGAGTATTGCTATACGGTGCAAAATATCTTTGGCTCGTAGTCTGAAAAGATGACTTGTTGATGAATATCTTAAATTTGTGGTCTGAAAGATGAATTATTGATGAATATCTTTTGCTCGTAATGCAAAGATGACCTGTTGTTGAATATCTTTAGCCTGTAGTGCAAAGATGAATTATTGATGAATATCTTTGGCTCGTAATGCAATGATGACCTGTTGATGAATATCTTTAGCTTTGATGAATTATTGATGAATATCTTTGGCTCATAATCAAAAGATGACACATTGATGAATATCTTTAGCTTTGTGAAGTGTAAAGATGAATCATGATGAATATCTTTGGTAGTGGTGCAAAGATGAATTTATTAGTATGATTATGAACATGAACTGTGATTTGGTATAACCATGATCTTTGATGTTTCAGGTAAAGACAAGTGATGAAAATTATCTTTGTCCTGGATGAGAAGAGGAATTTAGAATCACAATTATGATTATGAGTTATTCATATGATTGTGGAAAGGAACTGTTGATTGATGTTACAAGGATAAAACATTGTTGGTGGACTTTTAACGCGGAGAAGACAATAGACTTTATAGTCTATTTGACTCTTTTAATGGATTGCTCGTTCCGCTGCAACTATGGTTGAAAAGTTTTATCATCTACCATATGTTCTAAATTTACGATTTATTCTTGATGAAGACTATTGATAATTTATTTATCTTTAGTCATAATATTCTTTTCTCGAGCTAGTTGTGCTTTCACCCTTTTGTTTCACAATTCCTTTCGTGTAATAAAAGTGTAGTTGGGTTGAAAGCGGGGATAAGCGAGGGAATAGAGTGGTGGTCTATAGAAGTTGAGGGTGAGGTGAATTTAACTTTGGAAGGGTGTTTTGCCACTATCATACAAGATGTCTAATGACATACAAACTTCGTATTATCATAAAGACGAGGTTGTCACATCCACTTTGCGAGTATATTTACAAGCACTACCTATATAATCTTAGTATTTGTTTGGAGTATAATACCCAATTAGAGGCGATGGAGATAATGATATGTCGAGAGAGAAGACTCACCATTGGGAAGAATATGATAGTAATCTTCTCGTTTTTCTTTGGGGTCTATTAGGTCAACCAAGGATAATTACTGCGGCCATATGATATCTACCATAACCTAAAAGTATGGCCTCCCATGTACGAAGGTTTCTTGAGCACTTCCCAAAGATTCTAATTTCTAAAACAGCTTTTGACTATACCTTTATGTAAGGTGTCATTGTGACGTCTTCACACTTGGTATATATTTGTATCCAAACTCACAAAGATATGTTGTTGTTGTATTTTGCACGACAATTGTTATAATAAAGTTGTAGTTGTTTTCCGCACCATATATTTGGCGACTTCGTAATGGGTTGGATGGAATGGACCTATTTTGGGGTCGTTACGGATTGGTATCGTAGCTATAAGTAAAGAGCCCCAGCCTCTCCATTGGTGACTTCTGCTTATGGGGATGCACCGCCGGACTCTCCGTAGGGAACGCCGCTTTTCTTGGGCAAACCGATAGTACCATTGTGAAGTCTCAGTGGTTGAAGCACCATGAGGTCATGATTGGTATCGAGCTTAGGGATATGATCCTGGCATGAGATCGGGATTAGAACTAGGAGGGAGAGATGAGTAAATCCTTCGCTAGTGTGTCCTACCTAAGCTTATTTGTTGGTCACCATAATATCGGGATATTATGTGATATGTTAAATTGTTAAATTAACCCTTGTTTTGAAGTCAGATTCTAGAATGATATCTCAAATACGTGGGATGAAAGCAATGGAGAAATCATGATGACAGGGGAGATAGAATCAAATGAAAACAAGGTATTCTCAACTCTTTGAAATACTGAATACGTAAATTTCGGGGACGAAATTTCATAAGGAGGGAGATTGTAAACCCCTAATTTTATGAAATAAAAGTATTCAATTTTTTTTAATTACTATTCATGAGTTACTATTCACGAGTTACTATTCACGAGTTACTATTCATGAGTTACTTATTCATGAGTTACTATTCACGAAGTTACTATTCACGAGTACTATTCATGAAGCATGATAGTTTTTTTTCGTAAGAAAGGCATTACTTAATAATTATTACGGTAATTCTTCGCTCAATATTTTATTTTATTGATTCAATAATTGCTACGTTGATATTTTATATTATTGTTGTTTCAATAATTGTCACTACGATATTTTCCATTATCTGAGCAATAATTCATATTATCCTAATAATATTATTGGATAACATTATTGGCAATGCCTAGAAAGTTCTGCTCTAAGGAGAGGTTTGGTCACCTAATCATGCTACCAATGAGGAGAAATTCTTATTGGAAAGCCCCTTCTCCCTGAACCTACCTCGGTTGTTAATATTGTGATTATGTAATATTATTTGTGAATAATTAATTATTGATTTTATGATGAGAAAAATATTTATTTTATGTGGATATAGATGAAGAAAATGTTTAAAGTGACAATTGTTGAAAATTAATATTTTATCTTTTTCTCGATAAAATAATTTATTTAAATATATTATTTTAATAATATAATAATGGTGATATTTTTACAAAGTGAATGTGAAATATATGAGTATATGAGGAGGAAGAATATTTTTGTTACAATAAATGTTTAAAACATGTTAAACATGTCTGGTGGACCCCATTTCTTGACCGAATTTGATTATAGATCGTAAAATCGTCTGCTTATGGATTTCGGCCAATTTCTGCTTGAATTTGGAAAACTTTTCTTCTGCAAAGTTGTAGAGAATTGAATTTCCTATAAAACTCGCAAGATTCGAATTTTTTGATAAAAGAGCTATTTATTATGAATTATTGAAGTTCTGAAGCTCTGAAATAATTGATTTTTGGAAGTTTAAAATAATTTAAATAACAAAAACGTTTTTTGTGCAAGTCTTGTGAGGTGGGCTATTTGGTGGCTGAGGTTTTGAAGCAAAATAAGTGTGCTTTGGAATAAAAATAATATATATTAATATTTTATTAAATTTTCTGCTTTGGTGTTCTAAGTATTTTCCTATAAATAGGGTGCTTAGGTTAGAATTGAAAATCACACCAGAAATTGAAGTTTTCTCTCTCTATATTATCGAGCGTATTCTTGTGAGTATTTTGAGTATACTTTGAGTATTGCTATACGGTGCAAGTTCATTCAGTGTTATTCTAGGCGTAAGTAAGATCGCCTTTTTTGGTAAGTAAGTGATAGTAAGGGATTTTAAGGGTTATTATGTTTTTAGTTTCAAAATTTTTCTGAACCTTCAAAATTCTGGAAAAATTGGAAATGATATTTTGATGAGTTTTGTAGATTGTGTCCAAAATGGCGATTTTGGATGTATAGATTAGGAGTTATGGATTTTTTGAGAAAAGACTATTTTAAAAGTAACTCGCTTATAACTCCTTGTGATTAACTCCAAAATTGATGAAATTTTTATTGGGAGTACATCTATATAATATCAGTATACCGTGTAAATTTCAGAATTGTTGGATAAAAGTATAATTTATGATAAATGTTTAAATATTCGGTGGTTTTGGCCATATAAAAAATAGTAAATGAATTTTTAAAATTCTGAGAAAAATATATGTTCAATATGGGACTATGTTATGCTAAATTCCAGAAAAGAAATATTTTTAGAATTGATTTGGTATTTTTCATGAAAATATTCTAGTTATGAGTAAATGAATTAAATATGTTATGTGAAGTAAGAAAATTGGAAAATATGATTTTATGGCTTGAGAATCATATATGAGGTATATGCAGATTTTTTTATGTGGGTTTTGGTTATTGGTGATGAAATATTATGAGTTTGGCATTTTATGATGATTAAATGCATTAATTAGTAAAGTGTAAACAATTTAATTAAATTGTTTATAAGTTTTAGAAATGATTAAAATATTATTGCAATATTAATAATATTAGATTATGAGATTTCTAAGTGATTTATAACATTTGGATTAAGGTGTTATAAATATGGATATGAATTTTATTATGAAACTTTATCTTTTCGGTATCGAGGTTACTACGCACGATACCTGTACTACGTATTTAATACGGGTACTATTCACAACAAATTGGTTTCTACTCGACCAAATTATCGTTGATTTATGAATCTTACTCTTGAAATTAAAACCATGTTTTGATTATATTGTTTTTATATAACATTCTTATAACCCTAATGATAATATTTCTCTTTGACTTGAGTGTAAAGATGGATAGATTATTGGTATGATCGTGACCATAGGTTCTCTTTGGCGATGAGTGCAAAAAGTTGAATTGTTGATTTGTATGATCATGACCATTGGATTTACAATTGAATATTTTTAGCTTAAGTGCAAAGGTGAATTGATCAACACGGTTATAATTATTGTTATATAACTTCGAAATGATTATGTATTTCTTTGATATATGAATATCTTTGGCTCGTAGTGCAAAGATGACTTGTTGATGAATATCTTAGCACAGTAGTGCAAAATGAATTATTGATGAATATCTTTTGCTCAGAATGCAAAGATGACCTGTTGTTGAATATCTTTTACAGTAGTGCAAAGATGAATTATTGATGAATATCTTTGGCTCGTAATGCAAAGATGACTTTGTTGATGAATATCTTTAGCTTTGATGAATTATTGATGAATATCTTTGGCTCAGAATGCAAAGATGACTGTTGATGAATATCTTTAGCTTTGTAGTGTAAAGATGAATCATTGATGAATATCTTTGGCCGTGGTGCAAAGATGAATTTATTAGTATGATTATGAACATGAATCGTGATTTGGTATAACCATGATCTTTGATGTTTCGTGTAAAGACAAGTGATGAAAATTATCTTTGTCCCGGATGAGAAGAGAATTTAGAATCACAATTATGATTATGAGTTATTCATATGATTGTGGAAAGGAACCGCTGATTGATGTTACAAGGATAAAACATTGTTGGTGGACTTTTAACGCGGAGAAGACAATAGACTTTATAGTCTATTTGACTCTTTTAATGGATTGCTTCGTTCACCGCAACTATGGTTGAAAAGTTTTATCATCTACCATATGTTCTAAATCTACGATTTATTACCGATGAAGACTATTGATAATTTATTTATCTTTAGTCATAATATTCTTTATCGAGCTAGTTGTGCTCACCCTTTTGTTTCACAATTCCTTTCGTGTAATAAAAGCGTAGCTGGGTTGAAATGGGGATAAGCGAGGAATAGAGTGGTGGTCTATAGAAGTTGAGGGTGAGGTGAATTTAACTTTGGAAGGGTGTTTTGCCACTATCATACAAGATGTCTAATGACATACAAACTCGTCTATCATAAGACAAGGTTGTGCACATCCACTTCTTGAGTATATTTACAAGCACTACCTATATAATCTTGGTATTTGTTTGGAGTATAATACCCAATTAGAGGCAGTGGAGATAATGATATGTCAAGAGAAGACTCACCATTGGGAAGAATATGATAGTAATCTTCTCGTTTTTTCTTTAGGGTCTATTAGTCAACCAAGGATAATTACATGGCCATATGATATCTACCATAACCTAAAAGTATGGCCTCCCATGTATGCGGTTTTCCTTGAGCACTTCCCAAAGATTCTAATTTCTAAAACAGCTTTTTGACTATACCTTTATGTAAGGTGTCATTGTGACGTCTTCTGATTGGTATATATTTGTATCCAAACTCACAAAGATATGTGTTGTTGTATTTTGCACGACAATTGTTATAATAAAGTTGTAGTTGTTTTCCGTACCATATATTTGGCGACTCAGAATGGGTTGGATGGAATGGACCTATTTTGGGGTCGTTACATCTAGGGGCTCTGAGTCTTTGAGGAGTTAAATTGAAGCGATGGCAATGCAAAGATCACATCACACACGGGGATGACGACGAGGTATACAATCAATTTGTTGTATATATTATCGTAATATACCAATATTAACATAGTTAATATATATTTGTAACTTATTTTATTATTTTGTTAATTACAGGGTGATCAAGGAGGCGGTGATGCTTGACGTACCTGCTTTAGATTAGTTTTGTAGTTATAGTATAAGCTTGTACTTGTATATTCATTCTTTAGATGTTTGTATGTTACTTAAACAAGTTTTGAAATATTATTATATTTATTCAAATCATATTGGTTTCTAAAGGTTTATATACTAGTTTGGTGTATGTGTTGGTGGACGATGGATGTTTATATTGTTGTGTATGCTGTTGTTGGGTATGTGTGTTGGGATAAAGAAGGTACAAAACAGGTACAGGTTTTTGGGAAATCTGCAAAACAACAAAAATCTATTTTTTATTTTTTTCCATATCAGCGACCGCTTCGCTGATAGTTATTAGCGACTGCTAAATATTTGTGGTATCGGTATCACGATAACGGTCATTATCACGTGGACCACGTCGACTTTATGGCTGGACCATGCTTTGACTCGACAGCTTAATCGGATTTGTCATTTCGTATTTCTCATATCGATCGCAGATGTGTCGATTCGCTAATAGTGGTCGTTGATGCGCATCCCAAATACCGAAATTTGTCCGACGACTATCGTGACGCGTCGCACGCAATACCGATAGTTGCTCTGTGGCCGTATCTGGGTCACGATAAACCTTTTTCTTGTAATGTTCTTCATCCAATCACTTTTCGTTATGGGGCCCACATAAGGTCACTAGCCGTCAGATCTAATATTCCCCGACAAGAAAAATATTCCACGACTAAACGAATATTCTCCGATAAAATGAATATTTTATAACCACTTGCATATTTGAAATATTTGCGCATTTTACCCATAACTAACCACATTAATCAAATCAACACTTACTATTTCAAAATAATAATTAGAGGAAATTTAATTTTATTTATAATAAGTTGGGGTCTTACAGACACAGTATTTGATTTGATTTGTTTGGCGGATTAGTGACGTATGTGTCGTGCGTACTATCCGATTTGATTTGCATACATCATGGTGCTGATGTATTTTATTAGCCTTTGGCTATTTGTATTTGAGCTCAGTATGAAATTGTTACTTTATAACCATTTGATTTAGCCTTATTTTGTTTAGAATTCTTTGGAGTATAGTTTTCAATTTGACAATGTTAGTTATTTGTATCTTATCTCACCAATATATTTATATTTGGTTCGTAGTCGATTTGTATTGTTCGTATTTTGTATTTGTTCGTCCATTCAGTTATTTTGGTACATATATAAATTGTTTTATATTTGTGTATCTTTATATCCGTACTGAACAATTATCTCACGCTGTGTTTTTCTTTCAACAAATTTGCAGGGATGATTCAGGGTTGTGTGAAGAGATAACTACCTCTAACCTAATAGATTTATTTGGTTTTAAGTTTTGATTATTGTTTAAATTTTTAGAAAATTATTTTTGATTCGTTATTGCTGGATTATTATTTATTAAATATTAATTTAAAATTATTAGTGCTATGTTTATTTATTTTAAAATTTATTGTGCTTTGCAGGTGACCTACTTTTTTCTTTTCCTTTTTAAAAAGGAAGTGTTACATTAAATTCCATTATTGTCAAAATCAAAACAAATTCCAACATTTTGCAGACCTTAGAGACAGGTAAGATTGGCTCCCCAAAAAATATACTTTCTCTATGCTCAAAACGATGAGAGTAAATATATTATTTAGTGGGGTTTATTAGTATAAAAAAATATTTATTATTTTATATATCTTTATGGATCACTAAAAATAAATTTAAAATATTTTTATTTTATTTTTAATTTTTTTAATATGTGTAGAAATTATACTTTGTTCATCTTTAGAAACTGAGGGAATAAAAATAAAGTAGCCATGCACTTTATATTTCAACAAACATGAAAGCTTACACTTTTATTTTGGCGAGTATTTCACCACCCTGAAATATCTCGATCGCACAAAATTTAAAAAATAATGGAAAAGAAAAAAGGTTCGGGTTCAATTTAAGACCCAATTATCTTTATTTATTATTACAACATACTCCACTCCCTTAAATTACTAAGCCATGGACCAAGTAACTTGAACCACACCATCATTCTGATTAAGACCTAAACCATTCCAAACGGCAGCCGAACCATCCACAATATTGTTCCTACACGGTGGCTGACCAGCATGCTCCTTATCGCACCCATTCATGGAGTCACACTCGTCCACCACCTTCGCCGTCACGCTCCTCCCATTACTGGCTGTTATACGTATCATTTTCCCACACCGCGATCCACCATTATACCACCCGGTGGACAACGCCACCACGCGCTCCGTGTTGGGGTGGTAATTCTCGTCGCACTCCGAGGGCCCACCGCCGTCTCCGCCCTCGCTAAAATCGTTTAGGGTTAGTAGGGCTGACGTGGCGGCGGTGACTTGAGGGGAGCATTTATAGGTGGCGTAAGTTTTGCCCTCGCATGTAAGAGTACCAGCGGGATTACAAGTGTGTTGGGGTTGGTGAAGGGGTACTTCCTCCTTTGCATATGGTGGTTCCGACGTCGGGGTCATCGTTGCATTTGCCGTTGATGCAGATGAGCTGCCCAGAGCAGTCGTTTAGGGTATTGCATGGGCCGGAACAGCCGGAGAGGGCGGTTCCGAGGAGTGGAAGAGCGAAAAAGGAAAGGGAAATGGAGAGGAAAATGAGATTTGCCATTTGAAATTAGAGAGGGGTGAGGAGATACCTGCATGTATGCGTACTTATATATACTCCCTCAGTCAATTTTTTCTTGGTCCTAAATACGGGTGTCATCTCTTTTGATCATATTATAAAATTAAATGCCACAATTATAGAGAAATGTTATTTGTACACGTATTTTGCTATTTCCATTTGTATGAAGGCGGGGTTCAATATAATCTACTCTGTTGTAAAAAATTCATCAGGTAAAAATTTTAAAACTACGTACGGAAATAACACGTACTCCCCATTAGTATTCAAAAGTTTATCATGTATGATATGACATTATAACTGCTGTACTAAACTCTCAGGAGTATATATATAGTGCAATAACCATAGTAAATTTTGCAAATAATATTTTCTGTGTTGTAATTAATGCTTTTCAACCTAGCTAGTAATTAGAATTCATTTTCCACCGATTTACAAAATACTATTGAAATCATGAAACATTATGGGGTCATGCACAAAAATATTGTGGAGAGTGATCGAGTCGTTACACTAGTAGATAAATGTAATATTGGGTGATAGTCTGTTGTAGTAGTAATTTGTAAAAAAAATATTTATACAGTATTAGGCACCAGACTCGAAATGTTTGTGTAGTCAACTAATCAACCATTGCATTGCGGCATACGTACGTTTGTGTGGCCCAACCAAACAAACACCCATAAGTCTTGGTCTTAATTTCCTACGTAAGGTGGCTGAATAATAATGATGAATCAAAGGCAAATTTGACTTCAACCTGCCCGCCAATACACGGCTGGTAGCAACCAATCTCTATATTAGGCTCTCCGTAGGCAATGTGCTTAATTTAGGTGTCATGCCTGCATGTGAACATGTATACCCAACATTTCAATTAATACAAAGTTAGACTTCAAATACGAAACTTTCTCTTTGAAACTGACATGCTAGATCAAAAGATTGTTTTTGACAAAATTAACAGGAGGCCGTAATAATTTTACACAAATATTGAATTTTGAATATAATGTTAATTTTCATGGAAATAAATTAAAACCGGTTGAATATTATTACATTTTTATTAATTATTAGACTAATTGAAGATTACTCAAATGTTTTAACATAATGAATCCGTACTCGTGTTAGTAACAATTGAAGAAAATATCCTCAATGTTCACCACCTCCAACTGGGGTCAAGAATTAGGGACATTCTCTTTAAATTGATATAATTTTTTAAAAATAATATAATTTCTAATTAACAACACTTTTTAGAGAGCTTACAATATATAATTTTGTCACCTAGAGGGGGTTTATAGGTATATATGGTAGAAGTGATTAACAATGCCAACTTTTTAAATATTCTGTCACATGATTAAATCAGACATCCAAGACCACTGTAACGCCCCCAAAATTAGTATACACGCCACCCATCTTGGGTTACGCCACTTACATACTATACATAAATTCAAATACAACTTACTAATATAAGCTGTAAGTATGACAATACGACATAAATCGCGAGTTTGAATACAAATATTGTCTACTAGATATTATACAAACTCAAAAGGTCCTTATTACAACTATTATCACACTATTTACGTAATAGTGAGGACTACTAATCTTATCCTCCGGACCATTACTCCGCTTTCGACTCGTCTCCGTCCATGTATGTTCTCATTTCACAAGAGAAACAAAGAAAAGAAAGGGTGAGCTCAACTAGCCCAAGAAGAAATATTATGACTAAGATAAATGCGAATAATTTATCATTAGCCTTCAACAAAGCGTTTAAACCGATAAAATACAATAAATAATTTTAACTGCAGCGGAATAAGCAATCCATTAAAAGAGTCAAATAGAAAATAAAGTCTACTATCTTTTAGGTTTTAAAAGGTTTTTCATCATCAAGTTATAAATTTGACTCGACTTTAATAAATAATCCACATCATCGTATCACCCACGCACTACTACTTGAGGATATTCATCAAATTATCAATGGTCATGATTATCTTAGAATCACCCCTAGTCATAATCATACCAAAACTATCCATCAACGCATTACAGTGCCAATCGAGGACTTTTATCACATCATTTATAACAAGCCATTATTATAGAATGATTCCTCATCATAATCATACTAAGTTCATTTATGCATGCGTAAGCTAAAAAGATAACATAATATAACATGAGGATGATGACAATGACATAATAATTCAATAAAACAAGTTCAAGAATTATTTAATCCGAGAATTATTAACATCCAAATTGTCGACACGATCTTGTTTTGTAGAGTAAAAAATTAAAGAATGATCGTAATAATATTTTCATGAAAGATCTTTGGATGAAACGCAAATATCAAGGATATTCTACTAATTTCATGGAGTATAGAAATTCAAAGTTTTAACCAACCGGGTATAATAAAGAATGGAATAACAAAAGAAATCACCACGCATGCGATAGATCGCATGCCTGCATGTGTTATTCCAACAGAATAATAAATAACGGAACCAGGTCAGGTGAAATTCACACCAACAGGATGTTCCAACAGAATAATAAAGATGGAACCCGGATCCGGTGTAAAACACATGAATAGGATATTCAACAGAATGATAAAGACGGAACCGTGTCCTGTAAAACACATGCATGATGTTCCAACAGAATAATAAAGATTTTAACCGTGTCCTGTAAAACACATGACATGTGATGTTCCAACAGAATAATAAAGATTTTAACCGGTCCTGTAAAACACACGAGCATGGATGTTCCAACGAATAATAGAAGAATGTCACCAAGTATAGGGTAAACCACAGATACAGTTATTCCAATGTAATAATAAGCGATGGAATAACAACAGTTCTCTTCATGAATAAGAAAGAATAATATCCCTTACAGAATGCAACAAAATAATATTCCCTACCTTAGAAGAACTCGAATATTGGCGAGGTGAAGTAGCGAGAATACTTTTTCTTTTCTACATATAGTTTCTCTGCTCTGTAGAGTTTCGGTGAATTCGTGAAAATAATGAAGCCCTAGGCCTCTATTTATAGAAGATTTCTAGCTTACTTTAGCCGTGAAAAAAGGCAAGTGGCTTGACGACCGGTTTGACGCTTTAGAATGTGAAACGACAAGTGGTTCGACGCTCAGAATGTGAAACGACAAGTGGTTTGGCCAGAATGTGTGAAGCGACAAGTGGTTCGACGTCTGTAAAGGTAATTACTATTAACGAAGGTAAATACTATTGACGAAGGTAAATCTATTCACAAGGGTAATTACTATCGTGAAGGTAATTACTTATTGACGAAGGTAAATACTATTCACAAGGGTAATTACTATCGACGAAAGGTAATTACTATCATGAAGGTAAATACTATTCACAAGGGTAATTACTATTGGCGAAGGTAAATACTATTCACAAGGGTAATTACTATTGTGAAGGAAGGTAATTACTATCGACGAAGGTAAATACTATTCACAAGGGTAATTACTATTGTGAAGGTAATTACTATCGATTTTCAAGGTAAATACTATTCACAAGGGTAATTACTATTGACGAAGGTAATTACTATTAATGAAGAGACTCTTAGATGATGACATATACGGCCCCCATAAAATAATCAAACTTACCACAAATCATTTTTTTTCATCAACACATATTTAATCTTTCAACAATTATTAATCATTTATAACTTGTCGTCTCAATTATTGATTTAATACTATAACATATTATACGTATGATAATCTTTGTGACAATAATTGAATCAATAATATAAGAGATATGATCACAAAGAATTACTATAGCAATAATTGAGCATACCGTTTGTGACTTCTCACGTAAAGCATCAATAATCAATATCGTGTGCTTTCTATATACAACTACGCCAGATTCATCGTACTTTTACTAAGGGTAGTTCAATAGTTTTAACGGTAACACCTTCCGCCGTTATTTTTATAGAAAGATAATTTTGTCGTTTTCTAACTACGACAATACTTCCGTTAGGGGGTCCACTTAATGATTGAGTAAAATCGTGCGAATATTCTCCCAAAAAAAAATATTCCCACCAAACGAATATTTTATAACAACTTGCATACTTTGCAAAATTTATAAATACTACCCACAACTATAATATTATCTTAAATTCACACCATAATATTAAAATTTATTTCGACAAAATTTAAATCTTTATTGATAAAAATCTGGGTCTCACAATCTCCCTCCTTATGGAATTTAAGCCCAAAATTAGGGTACTTACACTGTATGATAAAGAGGTGAGGATACCTTGAATACCTTTATCGTTTGAAAACATTAAATTCATCTTTGCAATCCTACCAAAGATATTTATTCACAATTCATCTTTGCACTACAGCCAAAGATATACAACCAGAAAACCAATAATCTTTGAGGCCACTTAATAATAGTATCACGACCACGAATTATCCATTACCATCGCCAAGAGATATTCATGTTTTCATTCTGATCGTGATTATACTTAGAATAATCCTTGGACATAAACATACTAAGTTCATTTATGCACGTAAAGCTAAAAGATAACATAATATAACATGAGGATGATGACAATGACATAATAATTCAATAAAACAAGTTCAAGAATTATTTAATCCAGAATTATTAACATCCAAATTGTCAACATGATCTTGTTTTGTAGAGTAAAATTAAAGAATGATCGTAATAATATTTCCATGAAAAGATATTTGATGAAACGCAAATATCAAGGATATTCTACTAATTTCATGGAGTATAAGAAGTCAAAGTTTTAACCAACCCGGGTATAATAAAGAATGGAATAACAAAAGAAATCACCATAAATGCGATAGACGCCTCGCATGCATAGTTATTCCAACGGAAATAATAAATAACGGAACCGAATCGTGTGAAATTCACACCAACAGGATGTTCCAACGAATAATAAAGATGGAACCGGATCCTGTGTAAAACACATGTATAGGATATTCAACGAGAATGATAAAGATTTTAACCGGTCCCAAAAAACACATGTACAGGATGTTCCAATGAGAATAATAAAGATTTTAACCAGTCCTGTAAAACACATGCAGGATGTTCCAAATGAATAATAGAAGAATGTCACCAAGTATAGGTAAACCACAGTATACAAGTTTATTCCAATGTAATAATAAAGAATGGAATAACAACAGATTCTCTTCATGAATAAGAAAGAATAATATCCCTTACTTGCACAACAAATAATATTCCCTACCTTAGAAGAACTCGAATATTGGCAAGGTGAAGTAGCGAGAATACTTTTCTTTTTGTAAGACCCCACTTTTTTATAAATAAAGATGAATTTTTCTATAAATATTATTTTGAATATTATGGAATAAATTTGATATAATGTTATAGTTGTGGGTAATATTTATAAATTTTGCAAAAGTATGCAAGTTGTTATAAAATATTCGTTTGGTGGGGAATATTCTTTTGTTAGAGAATATTCGACTGAATGGCTCAATCATTGGTGGACCCTAGCAATGTAATTATTGTCGGATTGAGAAAACGACAAAAATATTTTATAAAAATAACGGCGGGAGGTGTTACCGTTAAAACTGCTTGAACTACCCGTGGTAAAAATACGATGTCTGCCGTAGTTGCATAGTAGCACACGGTATTGATTATTGATGCTTACGTGAGAAGTCACTCAGTATGCTCAATTATTGCTACCATAATTGCCGCATCATATCTCTTATATTATTGATTCAATTATTTGTCACAGTATCATCCGTATAATATGTTATAGTATTAAATCAATAATTGAGACGACAAGTTATAAATGATTAATAATTGTTGAAAGATTAAATATGTGTTGATGAAAAAAATGATTTGTGGTAAGTTTGATTATTTTATGGGGGGCTCATATGTCATCATCTAAGAGTCTCTTCGTCGATAGTAATTACCCTTGTGAATAGTATTTACCTTCACAATAGTAATTACCTTCGTCAATAAATAATTACCTCAGTGAATAGTATTTACCTTCGTCAATAGTATTTACCTTCGTCAATAGTAATTACCTTTACCGACGTCGAACCACTTGTCGTTTCACATTACGTGACGTCGAACCACTTGTCTTTTTCATGGAAATATTCTTCCGATCATTCTTGAATTTTACTCTACAAAACAAAGATCGTGTTGACAATTTGGGCGTTAATAATTCCTGGATAAAATAATTCTTGAACTTGTTTTATTGAATTCTTATATCATTGTCATCATCCTCATGTTTATATTTTTTGAAAGTCATCATGGCATGTAGTGCATAGATGGACTTGGTATGATTATGACTGCAGAGACTATTCTTGTAATCATGGCCGTAATGTTACAAATGATGTGATAAAAATCCTCGATTAAAATAGTAGTGCATTGATGGACAGATTGTTGGCATGATCATGACCATTAATGAATACACAAATATTCTCGGCCAGTAGCGGCATGAATAATTGTGGTCGTGATACTAAAGAATATCCTGGGCAGTAAAGCGGGGTGATTCGATGATGTGAAATATTTATTAAAGCCGAGTCTCACCATATAAACGATGATGAAAAACCTTTTAAAACCTAAAAGATAGTAGACTTTATTTTCTACTTGACTCTTTTAATGGATCAGATATTCCATTGCAGCTTAAACCGGTTGTCTATTGTATTTTATCGGTTTAACATTATTGAAGACTATTGATAATTTATTCTCGCATTATCTTAGTCATAATATTTCTTCTTGGGCTAGTTGAGCTCACCCTTTCTTTCACCGTTCTCTTCGTGAAATGATAATATAGTACGGGACGAGTCGGAAACGCAGTGATGGTCTGAAGATAGCATTAGTAGTCCTCACTATTCGTAAAATAGTGTGATAATAATCTATAATGAGGACTTTTTATTTGAGTTTGTATAATATCTAGTAGAGCGATATTTGTATTTAAACTCACGCTTTATATCGTATTATATACGGCGCTTATGTTAATAAGTTGTTTTTAAATTGCACTACCATGTAAGTGTCGACCCAAGATGGGTGATGTATACCTAATTTTGGGGGCGTCCACGGTTGGTATCGAGCTTGGGATATGATCCCCGACTAAGATGTGAGAATAGTACTAGGAGGGAGAGACGGGGAATACCTTCGCTAGTATGACCTACCTAAGTTTATGTGATATTTTATTGGTTGGTCGAAAGATAGGGATAATTTGTTACACGTCAATTAACCTTTTGTTTTGTGGCGATGATCTCAAAAATGACATCGAGAATGTTGAGAATAAAGAATGGAGCGCAGCGATTGTTGATTCACCACATATCAATAATCGAGGATAATGTGCATCGAAGGCGACAATCCTCATGCAAACAACAACACCGACCAAATGACGAATGATCAAATGTTCAGAGGCTTTATGTGATTTATCTGACAATGAAGCGAGAGCGACTCATCCAAAACGTAGGGTGGAAACACGGAAACTCTCTGGCCACACCGCTAAACAATTTAAGGAGCTGGGACCACCGAGTTTAAGGGAGAAAAAAACTTACTTCGGGCGCATGGATAAAGCAGATTACCAAGATATTTGATGTCTTGGGATGCTCCGAGAGCAAAAGGTTCCTTTCACGCCTTTATGTTCTTGCGGAGGCGGATTCTTGGTGGGAATCGGTAGAAACGTACTCAACCAAATTGTCTTGAAGATATCTTGGGAGAAGTTCCAGAGTCGTTCAACGACAAATACTTTCCGAAAGTATTCGCCACATAAAGGAGGTGGAGTTTATCAAGTTGGAACAAAACAATATGACCGTGTCGCAATACGAGGCAAAATTTGCGGAGTTATCACTTGGTTACATCCCCACTTGGTGGATAATGAAGAGAGAATGGCGCGAATGTTTTTAAGAGGTTTGAAGTCGGAGATACGTCAACATCTTATTTCTCATAAACCGTGTTTTGTATTCGAGATGTTGTAAATAGGGCTCGATTAGTGGAGCGCGATAATGAGTCAACGCAACTAAAAGAGAGCGCAATTAAGAAAATTATAATACCAAATGAGAATAGTCATCGAGCGGTGACAACAAGCGTGGAGAATCAATGCGATATGGTAACCACTTGCCGGTGGTAATCGGGGCCAAAACAATAAGAATGGACATTTCAAGAAAAGGAGATTCAACAATGATGGAAAGACGTCAAGACCAAAGACCCATTGTTAAGGAAGGAGAAAGACCACCCATCATATGCTTCAAATGCGGAGGAGAGGACACATCATCAAATCTGCGTCATGCCGTCCAAAGCATGTTATAATTGTGGAAGAGAAGGTCACTTAGCTCGATTTTGTGCCATCAAGACAAATTCACTAGGATGGAGGCACCAAAGGCCATCCCGAAAATTCAAAACCCGGAAGTGCAAGGAGAGCATTTGTTGTGACCTCCCAAAGAGCAAGGAATCCGAATGAGGTCATCACGGGTAAGCTTATCATAAACTCTAATGAAGTCTATACTTTATTTGATCTGGGTTCTACCCATTCTTTTATTTCTCCTACTTGCGCCATCGATTAAATTTGACTCGGAGAAATTAGACTTTGACTTATCTCGTGGAAACTCCGTTGGGAGAAACCTTCATTACATCCATTTATTTATAAGTCTTGTTTGGTTCAAATCGGTACCTTCACATTACTGTCGATCTTATTTCATTAAAAATACTTGCATTTGACGTGATTCTAGGGATTGATTGGTTAACTACTTATCATGCAAAATTGATTGTTTTAAATGGGTTGTTAGCTTTCATATTCCTAATCAACCTATTATCTTAATTCAAACGACCAAACCATTAAAATCAATCACGGTCATCTCAAGCCATAAAGCTATTCGTTTATTGAAAAAGCGGATGTCAAGCTTTCTTAGCTCATGTCACGATTTAAATAACAATACGTCGCTTTTAAACGATATTCCTATTGTTAATAAATTTCGACGTATTCTGAAGAACTTCTGGCCTACCCCGGGCGTGAAATTGAATTTTGTATCGACCTTGAACCCTAGACAAAACCTATTTCCAAAGCCCCATATCGAATAGCTCCTATTGAACTTCGTGAGTTAAAGACCCAACCGCAGAAATTGTTAGACATTGGCTTTATTCGTCCCCTAGTACTTCTCCTTGGGGTGCTCTGTTACTATTCGTAAAGAAGAAAGATGGGAGTATGGGACTTTGATTGATTATCGGAGTTGAATCACGCCACCATCAAAAATAGGTATCCATTGCCACGTATTGATGACCTGTTTGACCAATTCTGAAGGAGCCAAATTCTTTTCAAAGATTGATCTTCGCTTAGGATATCACCAATTGAAGATTAGAACCACCATTCCAAAGACGGCTTTCCGAACTCGAGACAGGCATTATGAATTCCTAGTCATGTCCTTTGGATTGACTAATGCTCCTTTGCCGCTTTCATGGATATGATGAACCGAGTATTCAAGGAATATTTAGATCACTTTGTGGTCGCCTTTATTGATGACATCCTTATTTATTCCAAAAAGCCGTGAAGATCATGAGCAACACTTGAGGTCGACACTCAAAAGCTTCGTGAATATAAGCTTTATGCCAAGTTGAAGAAATGCGAGTTTCGGCAAGAGAAGTAGCATTCCTTGGGCACGTGGTATCAAGTCATGGAATATCCATTGACCCAAAGAAAGATTGAAGCTATTCAAAGTCGGGAACAACCTAAATCGATGACCAAGACGTAGCTTTCTCGGTTTATTTGGTTATTATCGGAGATTCGTGGAAGGATTTTCTCGAATCGCTATTCCATCGACTCAAATTAACTCGGAAAGATACAAAGTTCGGATTGGAGCGAAGAATGTGAGAAGAGTTTTCAAGAACTCAAGAGGAGACTTATTTCAACACCTTACTCGGCAATACCATCCGCCTCGGAGGGATTTGTCATCTACAAATGATGCTTCGCAAAGGGTTGGGATGTGTTCTCATGCAACATGGAAAAGTAATAGCTTTATGCCTCGCGACAACTCAAAGAATATGAGAGGAATTATCCTACTCATGATCTAGAGTTAAGCATATGTTATCTTCAGACTTAAAATTTGGAGGCATTACTTGTATGGGGAGAAAGTGGAGATCTTTACGGATCATAAAAGCCTCAAATATTTCTTCACTCAAAAGGAACTCAACATGCGATAACGACGTTGGCTTGAATCATTGAAAGATTATGATCATACCATCCAATACCATCCCGAAAAGCGAACGTGGTAGGTACGCATTGAGTAGAAAATCATATGCAAGTATGAAAGTGCGATATTGTCAACGAAAGGCCCATTTTGTGTGACTTTCAAAGGATGGAGATAGAATTAAATACTCCGTGGACGCGTGTGATGATAGCGAGTATCTGAGTAGAACCGACTTTTAATTGATAAAGTTAAAGCCGCTTTCAAGCTACGCACTGGAGTGATGCGTATGAGGAAGAAAGTGCAAGAAGGTGCTATGCCGGACGCAAGAATCGATGAAGAAGGAATACTTCGAGTCAACTCCAGACTTTGTGTTCCTAACGACCCTGATTTAAAGTATAATATCATGATGGAGGCACACAACACACCATTTGCAATCCATCCTGGGAGTACCAAAATGTATCATGATATTCGTCATACATTTTGGTGGAGCAATATGAAGAGAGAGATAGCGCTGTTTATCTCAAGGTGTCTAACTTGTCAACGAGTTAAAGCGGAGCATCAAGTACCAAAAGGTCCATTACAACCACTTGAAATTCCGAATGGAAGTGGGAGCACATTACCATGGATTTCGTTCTGGGCCTTCCTAAGGTTTCTCAAGGCATTGATGCGATTTGGGTCATTGTTGATAGGTTGACTAAGTCTCGCTCATTTCTTCCGATACGAAAACTTATACACTTGAACGCCTTGCTCAGTGTATGACATAAACGAGATTGTAAGATCGCATGGTATGCCTAAGATCCATAGTTTCTGATCGAGACCCAAGATTCACTTCACGATTTTGGGTTAGTTTACAAAAAGCTATGGGCACAGACTTACGATTTAGCTCGGCATATCATCCTCAGACGGACGGACAGTCGGAGAGGACTATTCAAACTCTTGAAGATCTATTAAGACTCTGTGGTCCTTGATTTCAAGGGAGTTGGGACAAGTTCTTACCATTGGTGGAGTTTTCCTACAACAACAGCTTATCAAGCAAGTATTGGCATGGCTCCATTCAAGCGTTGTATGGAAGAAAGTGTCGCCTCCGAGTATCTTTGGGATGAGGTGGGTGAAGCAACGTTGTTGGGACCGAGTTGGTACGTATGACTACGGAAAAGATTCAAATGATCCGACAAACGATAAAAACCTCACAAAATCGACAAAAGAGTTATCTTGATCTTCATCGAAAGGACGTGGAATTCAATATAGGAGATCATGTGTTGTTAAGAGTCGCTTCCATGGAAAGGAGTTACAAGATTTGGAAAGAGAGAAAACTTAACCTCGATTCATCTGGTCCATTTTAATCCTCGATCGAGTAGGAATCGTGCGCTATAGACTCGCTTTTCTGCCAAATATGTCTCGTGTTCATAACGCTTTTCACATATCTATGTTACGTAAATATGTGAAAGACCCAACCATATTATTGAAGTTAGAACCTGATTTAAATAGCGGAAGATTTGACGTATGAAGAGGTTTCTGCTCAAATTTTGGATAAGAAGAACATATTCTACGCTCCAAGGTTATACCTCAAGTCAAAGTTTTGTGGAGGAACCACGATGTTGAGGAAATGACTTGGGAGTTAGAATCGAAATGAAATCAAGGTATCCTTACCTCTTCGACATACCAGTATCGTACTTCTAATTTCGAGGGGCGAAATTTCATAAGAAGGGAGGTCAGAAGACCCTCAAATTTTATAAATAAAGATGAATTTTTCTATAAATATTATTTTTGAATATTATGGAATAAATTTGATATAATGTTATAGTTAGGTAATATTTATAAATTTTGCAAAGTATGCAAGTTGTTATAAAATATTCGTTTGGTGGGGAATATTCTTTTTTGTTAGAAAATTTCATAATGGCTCAATCATTGGTGGACCCCATAATGTAATTATTGTCTGATTGAGAAAACGACAAAAATATTTTATAAAAATAACTGCGAAGGTGTTACCGTTAAAACTGCTGAACTACCCTATGGTAAAAGTACATGAATAATGTCTGGCAGTGGTTAAAGAGTAAAGACACTCAGTATTGATTATTGATGCTTACGTGAGAAGTCACTCAATTTATGCTCAATTATTGCTACAAATAATTCACCGCATCATATCTCTTATATTATCGACTCAATTATTGTCACAAGATCATCCAGTATAATATGTTATAGATTAAATCAATAATTGAGACGACACGTTATAAATGATTAATAATTGTTGAAAGATTAAATATGTGTTGATGAAAAAAAAAATGATTTGTGGTAAGTTTGATTATTTTATGGGGCTCATATGTCATCATCTAAGAGTCTCTTCGTCAATAGTAATTACCCTTGTGAATAGTATTTACCTTCGTCAATAAGTAATTACCTTCACAATAAGTAATTACCCTTGTGAATAGTATTTACCTTCAATAATAGTATTTACCTTCGTTAATAGTAATTACCTTTACCAGACGTCGAACCACTTGTCGTTTCACATTACAAAAGCGCCGAACCACTTGTCGTTTTCACATTACAGCGTCCAAACCGATTAATCGTCGAAGCCACTTGCCTTTTCACACGGCGAAAAGTTAAGCTAGAAATCTTCTATAAATAGAGGCTGAGGGCTTCATTATTTTTCACGAATTCATTCAAGCTATAGAGAGAGAAAGTATAGAGAGAATAAGAGAGAAGAAGAAGAGTATTTTGTTACTACACCTGCCGCAATGATTCAATCTCCTACCAAATGTAAGGGGTGTTATTCTTTCTTATTCATGAAGAGAATGTTGTTATTCCATCGCTATTATTCTCGTTGAATAACCTTTTGTAATGTGGTTTACCCTATACTTGGTGACATTCTTCTATTATTCATTGGAACATCCTGCATGTGTTTTACACCTGGACCGGTTCCGCCTTTATTATTATTCCATTGGAACATCCTCATCATGGTGTTTTACACCTGACTGGTTCCGCCTCTTTATTATTACTGTTGGAATATCCTATCCGTGTGTTTTACACCGGATCCGGTTCCATCTTTATTATTCATTTGGAACATCCCGCTTGGTTGTGAATTTCACCCGACTTTGGTTCCGTTATTTATTATTACATTGGAATAACCCGTGTCTGTGCGATCTATCGCATGCATGGTGATTTCTTTTGTTATTCTATTCTTTATTATACTCGATTGGTTAAAACTTTGACTTCTATACTCCATGAAATTAGTAGAATATCCTTGATATTTAAGTTTCATCCAATATCTTTTCATGGAAATATTCTTCGATCATTCTTGAATTTTACTCTACAAAAGCAGAGATCATGTTGACAATTTGGGCGTTAATAATTCTGGATAAAATAATTCTTGAACTTGTTTTATTGAATTCTTATATCATTGTCATCATCCTCATGTTTATATTTTTTGAAAAAGTCATCGTATTGTAGTGCATAGATGGACTTGGTATGATTATGACCGAGACTATTTGTGTAATCATGACCGTAATGTTACAAATGATGTGATAAAAATCCTCGCCGTCAGTAGTAGTGCATTGATGGATGATTGTTGGCATGATCATGACCATTAATGAATACACAAATATTCTTGGCCCGTGAGCATGAATAATTGTGGTGTCGTGATACTAAAGAATATCCTCGGTCAGTAGTGCGGGGTGATTCGATGATGTGAAATATTTATTAAAGTTTTAGTCTCATTTATAAAAGCGATGAAAAAACCTTTAAAACCTAAAGATAGTAGACTTTATTTTCTACTTGACTCTTTTAATGGATTGACATATTCATTGCATTAAACCGGTTTATCATTGTATTTTATCGGTTTAACATTATTGAAGACTATTGATAATTTATTCTCGCATTATCTTAGTCATAATATTTCTTCTGGGCTAGTTGAGCTCACCCTTTTCTTTCACCGTTCTCTTCGGTGAAATGATAATATAAATTTGGGGCCAGTCGGAAGCGAGTGATGGTCCCGAAGATAGCATTAGTAGTCCTCACTATTCAGTAAAATAGTGTGATAATAATCTGTAATGAGGACTTTTTATTTGAGTTTGTATAATATCTAGTAGACGCGATATTTGTATTTAAACTCACGCTTTATGTCAAATATTGCACACACAGCAGCTTATGTTAATAAGTTGTTTTTAAATTACATCTATGTAAGTATCGACCCAAGATGGGTGATGTATACCTAATTTTGGGGGCGTCACAAATGTCTTTTGGTGTCTGCTTTAGACTAAGTTCTACTTTAATTATAATTCATACAGTAAAAATTTGTGAGTGTTCGTGTCTCGATTAGTTCACTCAAAATATCAACAGAAAAATATTATGCAAATATATACGAACTATTCAATTGCAGAGTAAAAACTTAAATGAAAAAATTAAGTAAACCACACAAATTAGCAAATCATAGACGCCAAGATTTTTTACGTGGTTCAGTCCTTATCCTCTAATCTATTGCCCTAATCCAAGTCCAATACCAATTGTTATTGAACACTCTTTTTATTAATAAGTTATTCAAACAAATACAAGTAATCCTTGTTCAAATATGCTCTGCTATGTGATGGGCACGACGATGCCCCCATGCACCTATGCAACCTTTATAGCTTCATTTGAACAATTCCTATCTTCACTACTAGATCAACCAAGCCAAATAAGGTTTGAATTCATATTTTAATAAGAATAAATATAGTTACAATATACTATAATTTTCCAGCCAAAATTAAAGGAATTACTAACAAGACAATTGATTGCTGAAAATTTTCTTTGAAAGTTCTAAATGAAAAGTTTTCTGTATTAGACTGAGTATTGCATGAAGAGTTATCTGTATTTTGCCGAGAAGAATGAACATACATAATATGGAGACCATCGGCTATAAATATATAAGAATTTGTATACTAATAATGTAAGTGGAATCCTCCGTTTCTTTTTTGGTTAATTTCGGTTATTAACCACCCAATAATCAAATAATGAATTCGGTTATTAATTAGGTTACCACTCATTTTTTATAGTTGACTTTTTCGGATATCAAAAATATATAAATTTTGACATTAGGCATACGGGTCTTATGTCCATGTCCAATGAAGAAGCTACTCCAGTTACCATTTGAGCTCTAGCCCTCTCTACTCCTCTAGTAAAACTTATAGGGTGAATGTGGACCACGGGACTAGCTTCTTAGCTGGATAAACTGGACTTGCAAGGAAGGCGGGGTGGAAGAAAAGAGAAAGACCAAGACTAATTAATTGCCCATAACCAGTACCAACTAAGCAAAAAGAGATAAAAAGACACACAGATGAGACCAAGATGTATGTGTCTGTCTATATATTATGCATACAGATATGATACATGCAGCTTTGGCGATAGTAATGCTATTTTCCGATCTTTGGCCCCCGTTTGTTTCACGGGAAATTTTGGTAAGCTTCAGAAAATTAAGTCAATGAAAAGTATTTTAAAAAACCCCTTGAAAGTTTGGAAAACAACTTAATTACTGATAAGTCATATTACGAAAAAGACAGAAATACCCTTGTCTACTTTTTCTCTCTACAACATCAACATGCATGGCATGCTACTTTTCTTTCTCCTTATCTCTTCCGTCTTTCAATTCCTGCTTGTCATCTCTTCTATCGTATTCTTCCCTCCCTACTTCTTTCTTCTTTTCTTTTTTTTACCGGTCTAAACAAACACACCCTTCTTTAACTACGGTCAAGATTTTTCCAAAAATACACCAATATTTTTCCTTAAAAAAGATATCTAAAAGTATACAAGAACATATCCATACACATACTCCCTAGTTAATTTGGTATTTGTGTGGGCTCTAAAAAAAGGGTATAATTAAAATAAATTTTATACTCTTTCCTTTTTATTCAGTAACCTTAATTTGTGTAACCATTTTATTTTTAGGAAGAAAGTAATATTTTATTAATACTTAAACGTGAAATGAGGAAGCAAATTTAGTACGTAGGAAACATTTATAATTTTTTTAAATCCATAATAAGTAACTTTCAAGTGTGAGCATAATTCGTAAAATTATAAATTTTATTTGTGAAAGTATTAATTCGTTTATTGTGACGAGTCAATATTAATAAGTAAAAAAATAAACAACTAATAATTTAATTTGTCAAATATTTATGAGTAGATATATAACAAAACAGTCCTGATATCCTCTCCGTATAACAAAGTACACCAATTTTATTTTTAGGTCAAAAAATATTTTACAAACAAATAGCATTACTTTTGTAGCATGGAAGGATAATTCATTTCTGAATTAAATTTAATCCCATGCGTCATTTATTTTAATTTGGACACGAGTCATATTCTACGTAGTATTTTGGATTTGGTGACTCCTGTCTCTCTCTTTAATAGCCTTTTGGCCTTTGGAGTTATCGTCGGCTGAACTAGACAGCAGTCGATGCTCCCAAAAAATAATATTTTCTCTTTATTTTTCTTCTTAAATAGTAGTAATTCATTGATTTGAGCCCACCATTTCATCGGTCATATTAAGACTTTTATCCCTCGCTCCTTAACTTCCCCAAATTCTATCACCGTAACACTTTCACAAATTCGATTCCTCGACTCAGTTGTACACGAGTCTTAATGACTCGTTCTGCCACATATATATAATATATAATCATCAGGATTTTGATCAGTTGGTACTGTAATTGTATCTTCTTATGTGTAGATCCAAGATGGCGGTGAACGCTTCTCAACCCAATTCAATCCCGAGAAGAAACTCACGCAACTCATCCGCCGCCACCCCTAGAACACCAAAACTAACGCCTCCGCAACTCACAGATCCGTCTTCATCATCGAGCAATTTCAGTTACAGCTCCTCTGGATCCACCTACCTACTCGACTCTTCAACTGCAACAACTTCGGCACTCTCATCTTCTCTCTCCTCCCTCCGCGATTCATTGCCGGAAAATCCTCAAATTTACGACTACGCCGAAATCCGATCAGCCACCAACAACTTCCTTGCAAAACGCTTCTCCTCCTCTTCTTCCTCCCCGTCATGGCGCGGCTCTCTCCGTGGAAAAGACGTAATCATCTTTCAACGGAAGTTCCGCCGGTCAATCAAAACGGAGGAACTAAAAGAGAAACTCTCTGTCATTTGTCGGAGCCATCACATCAGCATAATCAAAATTCTCGGCGCGTCGATGTCCGGCGATTACATTTTCTTAGTCTACGAGTACATTAAAGGTGCGAGCTTATCTGATTGCCTTCGGAACCCTAGGAACCCTAATTTTACTGTTCTTTCAAATTGGATGTCGAGAATTCAGATTGCCACCGATTTAGCGCACGGTTTGGATTATATACATAATAATACTGGACTGAAGTTTAATTTAATTCATAAATATGTGAAAAGCAGTAGTGTGGTTGTTACTGAGCCGTCGTTGAATGCGAAGATCTGCCATTTTGGCACGGCGGAGCTTTGCGGCGAAACGAAGATGGAACCTAAGGAGGTTAAGAGAGAGAATTCCGGTGAGATCACGGAGGTTGTGCTGGATTCGCCGAATAATTTGAAGAGATGGGAGAATAGACGATTTCAATTCGAAGGAGTGAGAGGTTACATGTCGCCGGAGTTTCAATTAAGTGGAATCGAGACGCAGAAATCTGATGTTTATGCATTTGGAGTTGTGATTTTGGAGCTTTTGTCGGGTGTAGAGCCGTTGAAGTACAAATTTGATAGAGAGAGCGGTGATTATCGGAGGATATCGGTGATTGAGGCGGCCAAGGCAGCCGTGGAAGGGACGGGAGAGGCGATGGAGGGGAGACTGAGGAGGTGGGTGGATAGGAGGCTGAAGGATTCTTTTCCGGTGGATGTGGGGGAGAAGTTGACACGTGTGGCATTAGAATGCGTAGATGTGGAGGCGGAGAAGAGGCCGAACATGGGGCGCGTGGCGGGAAAGATATCGAAGCTGTATTTGGAATCGAGAGAATGGTCGGAGAAGGTTAAGGTCCCGACGGATTTCACTGTTTCACTTGCTCCTCGTTGATTACTGTATTAAACAGTGATACTGACCTGACCGAGTGGGAAATTATTATAGTCATATTTTTATGTGACGTGACGGCTGATGTTATTTTTAAACTTGAATTAGGAATTGTATAAGAAAGATTAAACTAAGCCGTAAATAATGTATATTGGGTCCAAAAATACTCCATCATCTCATCTGAATTTAAATCATCCATCGTGTTTTTTTTTTTTTATATTTATTTTAATTTGAGAAACTGAGGGAGTCGCAGACAGATAGATTTTACGTATTATATATATATATATATATATATATATATGAGCATTATGTATTGTGATAGTAAAATTGTTGTTCTGTAGATGCCATTCCTCTATTGTGTATATATATATATATATAATAATATCATTATTTTTAACAGAACTTGGGTTTTTCCTAATAAAAGGATTTGTCAACGATTTTTGCAGCTTTGAATTATAGTAGTATTAAAAAATTAGATAGAGTCAATCAATTTGTTAAAGTAGCACTCACTACCTCAAATATAAAACCTCGTCTCGTGTACTGTTTTTAAATAGGAAAATGAAATTTACAATACTACTACAATAGATGGAGCAGACAGACAGAGGTCCAAATCAAACAAAGTCAAAAGGGATCCATAATTTATTGGTATTGCGCAGCTGCAACCGTGTGCAGTGCAATGCCTTTGGTCCATCTCATCGCACTTGAATGCACTCAAAAGTTTTTTCAAGTGGAGTAGAGTAGTAGTATTTTATACTCCAATAATGGTTGTTGCATAACTAGAATGAAAATTTGAAATTTTTGTTTCAAGTTAAATTCTATTTTGTCAATTTAACCATAAAACAAAATGACTAGCAGAGCCGGCCCTGGCATGTGCCAAAAAGGACAACCGCTCAGGGCCTCCAAAATTGAGGGGCTCAATTTTTTTTATAAATTTATGTATTTATATGTATAAAAAAAATAAAATAATAAAAAAAATTAGCGATATTATGAATTAAAAATGATATGTTAAAAAATATTAAATATGATAGTATAATTGATGATTTTACATCTAAATAACAATAGAAGATATTTTAAATGATGTTTTGTGATTTAAATTTCATTGGTAAGAAAATAAAAAGAAATACCCAACGTAATTAGTAGGTTTCTTGATTACAATTCGAAACTTTTAATTTTTAAATTACTGCCACTAAACTAATTATTATTTTGAAATTGAGTCATTCTGTTAAAAAAAATAAAAGGACGTTAATTTTTTATCTACAAAATTAATGAATTACCCATCAGAATTTAGTATTTTCCTAATTCATTCCTTTCCGGAGCTTTACGTCGATCGCCTTGAGAGAGAGAGAGAGGAAGAGTTTGAGAGAGATTGGGATGGTGCAGTCTCAAATATTCAACTCACTTTATTTTCTCTTAACCCATTTGCTTTGTGACCCGCGCTTCTATTTTTCTTCTTTTTTTTTTCATTTGGGCCTGTTCCGTTGAAGAGGACCATTCCTGAACGGCTCTCTCTCTCTCTCTCTCTCTATATATATATATATATATATATATTCGGTCGATTGGATCAGATACTTCTATCTTATCTTCTTCGCGTTCACTCCCTTTCACTTTTTGACGGACCGGAGATTGCAGTTCGATCATAAACCGCCGCTATATTTTTAGTGACGTTATGTGTTGTCTGTCGCTAAAAAGTATAGACGAACAAATAGATGACTAAAAACCGTCAAATCGTAAAATCATTAAATGAGGTCCATTTAAAAGAGATGAACGAATGAATAAGATAAAGGGTATCACTGATCGATCGCTTCTTCTCTCTATATATATTTGATGTAAAAACAAATTTTATAAATAATATTATATTATATATAAACTTGTTTATACATCACTAAATATTTATAAAGCATAATATTATATCAAATACTACTAAAATAACTTGTTTATACATAATATTTGATTTCTAAACTTATTTGTACTAAAACAGTATTTGAAAATAGAGTTTGAAAGTTTATAATTAATTCTTCATCATTTTTTTAAAACAAATTTAAATTATAATTTAAAATGCTATTATTAATAAAATATAATAGTCCAAACGATATTTTTTTTATTCAATTTTTTAATTAATCTTGCAAAAACAAACACAACATAAAATTATTTTATATTATCCTATGAATAATTCCATAAAAAAATATATAACTAGACTATTTAATCTTAAAATTAATAGTCTTAAAATTATAATACTAAAGATTAAAAATTATAATCCTTGCAAACAAACATAGCCTAATGGCCTAAAGGCAATGTAAGGATTTCAAGAGCCTGAAACAAGCTAAGTCATCAAAACCATGTTCTACTCGTGCAACAAAAACTATTAAAGCCATAATAACAAGTGATCTAACAAGAACCCATGCAAAAGATAGAAACTATATTTACTACATTCAGAATTTACTTGCTAGTATTCTCTTGCATGATTGTCCTGTCTGTATGCTATACTTTAAGCAGTCATAGACAAGGGCAACAGGTTGTCACATTTTTGGACTGAGAATTTAAAAGTAATACCCACATTTTTTGAGGCCTTAGCCTTTTGTTCCCTGGGGTATGGAAATATGACAGCCAGCTCCCTAACACGATGCAGGATTTTCGGTGGTATATAGAGTGACTTGTGCTTTTGTCTTGATTCAGCCTGCACAAGAAAATTCTGTACTTGAACACAATGTTTTGTACGATATATTGAAATCATAATTTTATAACAAGTAAAACAACAGAAGAATATAGAAAATTTATTTTCATCAGAACATTTTTCAAAAGTTAGCTACCAATTTCAATAATTCTTACTGTTCAGGCTTATTATATAGTTTTATTTGTTGATTTATCCCTCTTCCAAAGATCTCCATGCCTAACTTAGTAAGTAATTTTTGATATAAAGATTGTCGGTGTTGAATATAAATAAAGCAAGAATGTCAGGTGCATATGCACCATAAGAAATATCTTCTATGAAAACATAATATGATTAGAAGAAGAGTAGATTATTAGTTACTACTACTTACTAGCATAGCTCCAGACATCCCATCTCTACTCAAACAGAGCTTTTATATTTTGAGAACTAATGTCTAATGGGCAACAAGTTAACTATTCTGAGTATCCGCAAAACCTAGGAACACTACAAGATGTTATGTATATGCATATTATTAAAACAAATTATGACCTACTATACATGCATATTATTAAAACAAATTATGACCTACCTCACTCGCGCTGTGTTGTGAATGCTTACAACTAGCCCTTAGAAGATTTCGCCATTTATCCTGAAGACCAAACGGGAAGACAAATTCAGATCCCAATACATGAAAGCTGCAAACTGAAAACATAACCACCAAAATTACCTTAAGATCCACCGATGAGCGGTGCGGAGATGATGGGAACAGCACCCTCTTTATATCAGTCCATCTTCCAACTCCAAATTCAGAAACCCCATCAACCAACTTTAACACCTCTGGAAGGGACCATAATATATGTTGTTTTCTCCGACCCTTACTCTTACGCGTCTTGGCAATCGTGGGACTTTCATCCTGAGAACTAAAATCTTGAGACTCAGCAGAATAAAGTTCCATATCAGAATCTACATATGATCCCAGGGATCCAATATCTGTGCAAGCCTCAAATTCAGGCCCCTGAAACAGAGAATTTATTTACTACAGCTTCAAGATGAACTAAGCAACCAGGCTAACCAGAATAAGAACATTGGCCCTATACAAAATTCATCACCCCTTCCCCCCAAAACAAAGAATTTGAACTATACTAAACATGTATGTATATATTTGGATTTGTATATATATAACACATCATGGAACCCCTATAATTGCTATTAAAAAGCAAGAAAAGATGATTGTTTGCACATCCCCCCAAAGAAATTAATTATACACCAAAGTACTAGGCCTACCCAACAAGTAAATGTTAAAGACACTATTTAATTACTTACCCATATTTTATGTTTCAATCCAAATGAACTATTCTAGTATCGAGCAGTTAACAGTAAATCCCAAAGCTAAATTCTCCAATTACCAAGAAATCTAGAAGAGATCATAAAACAATGTATTCATATAAATAAATAAAAGAACAGTACAAATGTAAGAGAAACATTTTATGATACATTTAGAAATACATATTAGCACCTCTTCCTTTGAGCATTCTTTATCGAGTGGAAGACTAAATGGAGGTCGAGTACAAGCCCCTTCAAAGGCGTTCTCAACTTCGTGTACCGAAGCTGTTGCCCTAAATCCCTCTTGATAATATTGTCTTTTAGATCTAATGCGCGGAACTTTATCCTTTGAAAATGCAACATAATCTTCAAAGTTCCTCCTTCGAGACCTTAATTTTTTTTCTACTGATCCATCCATGCAACTCTGTGCAGGCCTACACATTCTCCCTTTTGTAACAATTACACACTCCTGTTCTCCTAAATCTGGCAAACTAGACGCAGATTTGCTAACCTCAACAGAAAATGTTTTCAAGTAATCACGTTTACCATGCCTTTGCTTCCTCATATGTCGGCTCCTTGGCTTAGTTTTAAAGCTGAACACTTCAGTAAAGGGACTGGATGCTCTTAGCGGAAGTTCATTTAGTGTAGACACTGCCCCTTTATTATCATAGGAAGTCACATGACATTCTAAGAGGTTCAAACAGTTGTCCAATGCATCAAGGTTCTGTAGGCCAAATAATATGTGGTTCTTTAGCCATTCTCTATCCATAACTATTGTTTCACGACAGAAGACTTTCCTAAAGGCCACGTGCAGTTCATCTGTTGTCATCTTGTCAATCAAAGAGGAGTTTTTATCACATTTAGCTTCAGACACCAGCTTACTTGATGTAGACAACTCCACTATCTTAGAGCCACACTGGCTTAGAGCTGAATTCAAGTGTTGATCTAGATTCAAGTTCCCCATGCAGTATTCTTTGCTTGGGACAGAATAGAAATCAGAAACACACTCGTCAAATTCAGTATCTGAAAATTGAAAAAGAATTTCACAATGTGTCAGCAATCTCAGGGCAGAAATAAGTAAAATAAAAATAAATTAGAGGATATGAGAACTATGTAAAACCATCCTTCTGGCTTACCCAAAAGAAAGTCTTCATATATATCAGGAAGATTATTTATTCCGTCAGATAAATCATCATTTATTCCTTCTGACTTTCCACCTAAGAGCTTCATACAAAATACTTATTTCAGTATAGCACTAATTTATCAAAAACTGAAAAAAAGTAACATTATCTTCAGCTAGTATAGTGAGTCACAGCATGGACCAGAATATGAGTGTATGATTAAGACTGGTTCTCCATGTAGCTTGTTGACTTTCAACTTGAATTGAACAACAATAGGTACGAGATCAAGGAGTAGTATATAATCCGACATTGTACGATTAAGACACGGAACATCAATATTCAGTCTATTTCTAGAAAGGTAAGTTTAGAAGGGAAATAGAACTAATTATGAGATGTCTCAACTACATTAACTCTTGGCATGCGGAAAATATGCAGCTCAGCTAAACTCAACTTGAAAAATTTCCAGGCAGCACAAAGAGCTCTATATTTGTACACATCTTCATTTGTCACAACACATCTTACAGTAATCTCGCTAACATTTTTCACCTGATATATTGATGTATAGTTTTACATCAAGTATGGGATTAATGTTGTCATACTAATGAAATGATTTTCAAGTGGATATGTTAATTGTTTTATTTAAGAGCTTTTGGCACTTCAACATGACTAAGGCAACTCAATAGAAATCTAACAATAATTTCCTGTTTCCATTGGTGTAATTGAATTAACACCCAGTGAGCAGACTTACTTTACCATCAAAACAAAATCATGGCAGGGACAAAAAAGAAAGACATACAATAATGTTAAAAGTAAAAGAAGTGCTCAAGGGACATACTTTATGTGTTGTTTTCTCTCCCTGGATTAGACTGGAATTCATTCTATCTGAATCAGAAGGCACATAGAAAGTATTAGTAAACAATCAAAAGACAAAAGAACAGATGAATGAAAGGTGAAATACAAAGGCAGTTAGTTCGCTATACACAAGACTTTTACTTCTTTGACATGATTTCATTCATGTAATCTAATACTCCCTCCGTCTACAAAAGAACGTCCCAAGTACATTTTCACACAAATTATGTAAAGTAAAATAGAGGAAAGACCAAAAGTGAGTAAAAAAAGTTCCAAATTTATCTGTAGTAGCCCTACAAGATTACATAAAGTGACAGTCCTTTTTTATACTAGTGGATCCCACTGAATGACATACTTGCCCTTTACTTTACTTTTTGTACCTTAGGTTATCCTTTTGAGGACAAAATAATTGTACATTAGGCTATCCTTTTGAGGACGGGGGAGTAGCATAACAATAAGCAAATCTTGAAAATGTACAGACTGAAAGTTGTGATAGCTGAAAGCCTGAAATGTAAATAGTGGTGCTAGTGCAGAAAAGAAACTGTTGAGGTACTGTGTGATAATAAAGGCTCGCATCCAAATAAAAGGAGAAAGATTGAGAACATATATGTTCTAATGGATCGGAGACCTAATGGGTTAACTTTTTGGGTCAAAATGTGATTTCAGATGAGAGCATATATGGGTTGTATATTCCCAACAACTATTATCAGAGCCATGACTATGTGTTTGGGTCATGGATATGGTATGGAGTATGGACTGCTCGCATGATAAATAAAAATAATTCATTGAACAAATTGTTTTGACTCTTTTCGCAGAGGCTCTTAGTTGCCTCTTGACAAGAGATATTGAATAGTGTGGACTCGTCATTAGGGAGAGACACAATGTTTTAATAGGCACTAGACGGGAGGCCGGGGGCCCTAGCGCCTAGGGGGTCTAAGCGGAATTTTTTATTTAAAGTCAATTTTAATATTTTATCTTACATTTATCTAAACAAAACAATAATATAAAACAAAACAATCTATAATAAAAATAATAAAGGTTTTTGCTTAAAGTTCAAACACATACATATCCATATTACTAATGTCAAAATTCAAACACAAACATGCAATTGTTCAAAGTTCAAACATATTTTTACAAGATTGCTATTAAATAATAAATTTTAAAATTTCAAGAATTTAATTCAATATTAAAACTTAAACTAAACATAAATTTAAAAATTATATTGAATTAAAACTAAATATTACAAATGTATCATCATTTATATAATTTAAAGTTGATACAAGTTCAAAAAATTACAACTATAATAAAATTATCCATTTTGACTTGATATTATTTACTTCTTGTTGTGATTTGATATGTTACAACTTGTGTTATAAATATGATAAATCATTAGAAAAATAAATATATTAAGATTTGGTTTGAATAGTTATTAAAATAAAAAAAATCTTTCCGCCAACACCCTGCCTGCCTAATTTCTTGGAGGAATTTTTTTGACGCCTTAGGCCTAGGTGAGGCGCCAGGGGTCCTAACGCCTAGGCGAGGAGCCTAGCGCCTAGACGAGGATTTTTAGAACACTGGAGAGACATGATGGGCTAGGCTCGATGAATTATGGATGCTTGTGGATTATGTGTTCTTTGAGTAAAGTGGTGGATTCTTGGGGAGACTCTTGGTGAATCAAAGAAGAATTATTGAGAGATAAACTTGTCAGACATGGAGACTTGATGGGCTTGACAGAGGCTCTTGTTGGATCAAAGAAGAAGAGATATTTCAGAGGGTGGCTTGCATGGGCTAAAGCTTAAAAGAGTATGGTTAAAGTTCAAGGGTGAACTTGGTGTCGATGTAAATGGAGAGATCACACGTTAAGAGAGAGATTGTTGAGTTATCGCGTGATAATAAAGTTCCACATCGCAGCAAAGGAGAAAGATTGAGGACATATATGCTCTAATGGACCAAAGATCTAATGGGTTAACATTTTGGGTCAAGATGTAGTTTTAAATGAGCATATATGGGTCAGAAACTGTTTCAGTTCAATGTTGGGGGATAATAGCTTATTTAACCAAAGTTGCAAAGCTAACGTAGATCATTTTCAAGCTTAGGCTATGATATTATCATGTGATGACCATAATTTATGTTGCTGGAAATCCTGAAATTCAGCATGCCAGGACAAAACATATGAACTGACAGGAACTTTGTAAAGGAAAAGCTTAAACCATATGATTTTCATGCCCGTTGTGAAGTCAGAAACCAATATGCTTTGGTTTCGGTAGCAAGACTTTCTCCCTGTCTTATGCAAGTTAAGCAGCCAGTGGAAACTCATGCAAGCCTTTTTTGTTAAGCCATGCATGATTAAAGATTTTAAGCCTTACTACTATTAAACAATATAGTGCTGGTAATGTTCATGATTCTGTTGCTAGCCAAAGATAGTTCATTTAAGCCATAACTTATTTTGTCAACACAATTTAATAAAGACAGATTGCCGTATTAGTAGAAATGATAATGATGATGAGAACCAAATTTATAAATACAAGCAGATAAGAGTATTACCAACATTAGCTTCTACATGGCCATACTCAAAAGCAGACAATTCTTCAATACTGAAGCACTTCTTCAAATTGAATGCGTCAAAATCTAGAACACTATCATTGTATTTTGGTTCCAGCTCCAGTAGTAAATGCTCCACTGCTACATCTTCCATGGCTTGATTGAAAGATCCATCCCCCCTGACCTAGACAAAAAATAACACAAAATGTCATAAGCCACATTATAATACCCCCCCCCCCCGGCTCTCTCCGAACAAAGAAAGGGCACAGCAAACTGGAGAACAGAGTAGGATCAACAATAATGAAAGGAATCATCTATATGGGCATTAATGCATTTAAAGGAACAATGCCATCAAACAGAGCAATGAAGTTCTTTATGATCACATAATGTGTCAAAATTTCTTATTGTTTTTTATATTTTTTTTCTGGAGTACATGTCGAGGAAGTTATTAAAACCATTAAGTAGTGCACACTATTGAGGATTATATTTAAGTATTCACACTATAAAATAAATAATGATTTTTCAGATATTTATTTATTTATTTTTATCTTCATAATGTGCACTACTTAATGGGTTATTTGCCTACAACATATATAATGTAACACAATTTCTCTGTGCCACACTTACTCTCTTATCTTCAAAGAGCTGGTCCCATGACGGGTAACTTTAGGTGGCTGACAGTGAAAGTACCAGATGATTTCTTAAACCCTTCTGAACATCAGCCGAGGGAATACAAGAATGAAAAAACAGAATTCATGTAGTCGACAACAAGGAAGTGTGATAAGGTTCTATCATGCTGAGTTTAGGAATAAAATAAGTAGACCAAATTTCTACGTATTTGATAAATCAAATGTAAAGAATATGTAGCACAATTGTTCAAAAGATGAGAATCAATTGTAAATCATATTGTATGCTTCTGAATTTAAGTAAACTCTACAAAACTTTTTCTTTTCTGGGGTGGGTTTTTTTGGTTTGGGGGGGGGGGGGGGGGACAAGACTGGACATTTATCAGGCTAAAAAGTCCTATAAATTACTTTCAACTATGTTCAGCGTATGGAAAAAAAAACTCAAGTACAAAGTTCTGACTTCATTAGTGCCCAAGTATAGAATAAGTAGAGAACTTCAATTATGAGCAACTCATCCCAAAAGCTCCTCCTTTTACTCATAAAACCATGCGTAAGTAGGAAATCCACAAAATGCTTTTAGTAAACAAAATAGCATCAAATAATAATAGAACACACAGATAACATTAACAATATTAAATATCATCCTAAGCTGTAACAACAAACTGCAGAAAAGATAAGTAAAAGGAAACATATAATTGTTCAATTTAATTTAAAAAGTCACCACACCTGGAGAAGGTCATCTGAAAACAGTTTCAGACTCTCGTTTGAAAATTTTGAGCCGTCCTTAGATGCATTCACCAGAGTTCTGGAATTGCATTCTAGTTGCCTGATTTCTAGCATTTCTTCCCATGCTAAACATAACAATTAAGAACATTTAAGTGCCATCGAACTTCACAATCAACAGAACGAAAGCATAAATTGCAATTAACAAATTAATGTTACGACATAGAGGAACAAACCACATTCCAAACAGAAAATTTGTTTTTAAATTAACCATTAGGTAAGGACCAATTTCATACACAAATGTATGTAATCCAAGAATCAAGCAAGTTTGTTACACGTAAAGCTCAGAGCACAATCTGAGTTTGTCTCTCATGTTTGTTTATTCAAATTCTCGTTGATAATTAGCATAGTAAAGCAAGCATAATTGGCAGAATGACGGGGCATGATGTAGTGGTTCAGCAGTGTGCATATGACCAACAAGTAGAAGATAAAAAATCCATCATAAAGCTTAAGATTATAGACGCATCATTGTGCCATTCATCAGCCATCACCCTTTCAATGCAAGTTGCTACACCCCAAAATATGCCCAAAACTATCATGCGTTTACGAAACCAAATGCAAAATAAAATTTATAATATCAAACTTACAGAATTTTTAAAAACATGAACACATCAGAGGAACCCACATTAGGATATCCCTTCTTAAACAAATGCAAAATGCCAAAATAAAGTTGTCATTGCTAAGATCACCCATGACACACCTTGCTAGGATTTCATCATTAAATCTCCTGTTTTAATATCTTTCAAAACTGAACAGAATTAATGAAATAATATCTTTTCCCTTGCATGAATATTAAAAACAAACAAAACCAAAAAAGAAGCACATGCATACTCATGCAAACAGAATAACAAAACATACAACACATACATATCAATGCAGAAGCACTAACAAGTATCGAATAAACAAACACCCAAAAGAAACCCAGAACCAGAAAACATCATAACCAAACATAAAAGCCAATTTTAGCAGCTCCAAAATTCAAACAAGAACACACCCAAATAAAAACAAGAAACACGGACATACTTTAGCCCAAAACCCAGTAAATGCACCAACCCAAAAAAAGATTCAGTTATTAAGTATATACCCGGTTCAGACATTTCAGATAGCAGAGTGAACTCAAATCACAAATTTCTATGCAGTTTGACAAAAAATTCCAAGAAAGTTAAAATGGTATTTTGAAGAGAAAGTTGGAAAGTGCTGAGAAATTTCATTTCACATTGCAAAAAGAACAGAATATGAAAAGTAATTTGGAAGAGAGAGAAAATGGTTCAGGGAAGGAGGGGGGAAAGTGGAGAGCGAAGGCGGAGCAGCTTTAACTAAGGAAGCGATACCTTTTTGTATTCCTGAGACGGACGCCAAGTATTATTATAAAGGCGTATTTGGAATAGTGTTGGAGTCCGCGTGGCTGACACGTGGACACCTGGGTGGTCCACTCATGTGCGTACCAAAGAGCAGAAAAAACACGTGTCGTGCAGCTACACCATCTGTTACGGTTTTCCATTGCCTGGAGTGTAATATTAACTCTCTCACTTCAATTGCTATGTTTTTTTTTGAGTGTTGATAAAAATAATAATAATTGCACTTATGTTTAATTAATTTATATAAAATCAATTAATAAATTTACTATTTATTTTGTTTTTAAATTTATGTTACATGATATTTATAAGATAAAAGGGAAATGATTCATAACATGTATTTGTTATAGATGAAAAATAGGCAAATAATATCATAACCATACATTAAATAAATTAAGGGTTGAGATTCATTTTTAAATTACACCGTCCGCTAGTTCAACTAGCGGACGCTTAAAAATAAAATTTCGAACATAACTACCCCTAAGTCCACTATTAACGCTACTATTAGATCTGAATAATATTAAGCTGCTATCAAATTTGAAGAATATTAAGCACAATCCCAAATAATATTAATAGCGGAACTGTAAGACCCCAAATTATTAATAAATAAAATTTATTTTCCTCTATTTATTAGTTTGAAATAGTAAGGGTCGATTTGATTAATGTGGATAATTATGGGTAAAATACGCAAATATTTCGAATAAGCGAGTGGTTATAAAATATTCATTATTATGGGGAATATTAAATGCGGACAATAGCGATCTTTTTCAGGCCCCATAACTGAAAGCGATTGGATGAAGAAAACGACAAATATAAGTTGTTTATAAATAACGGCGTAGTTATTCTGAAGTATAATCTTGTTGGAATACCTTGGTTAAAACACACTAATACGCGTTGTTGAACGATGAAGCGAGGATATTGCACAATTAATTATTGATTCTTACGTAAGAAAGCACTCTTTGTGAGATCCCAGATTTTATTAATAAAGATTTAAATTTGGTGAAATAATTTTTAATATTATGGTGTGAATTTGAGATAATATTATAGTTGTGGGTAGTATTTATAAATTTTGCAAAAGTATGCAAGTGGTTATATTATATTCGATTGGTGGGGAATATTCGGTTTAGCGAGGAATATTAATCTGGCTACTCAATCATTGGTGGACCCCATAGCGTAATTATTGTCGGATTGAGAAAAACGACAAAAATATTTTATTGAAATAACGGCGGAAGTTTTACTGGTTGATCTTGTTGAACTACTTTCGGTAGTAAAAATACGATGTCGTGTGGTTGCATAGTAGCTACGGTATTGATTATTGATGCTCTTTATGTGAGAAGTCACCAAGGTTTGATTCCATTATTGTCGATTAATAATATGAATTATTATAAGCGATAATGACGTTTTATTTTATTAAGTATTATTAACGTAATAAAACGAAACATCTTTATATAAAATAGAATACTTTATTAAAGTTATTTTATAAATAGAATATATTATATTTTATTATGCATAGTGTTGCGTAGTGTTTTTGCGTAGTGTTTTGCATAGTATTGCATAGTGTTTGCATAGTAAAATGTTTTTATATAAATAGAATATATTATATTTTATTTAAAAGATTTTTCTTTAAATATGGATGATCAGATTAAAAAATAAATCAATCTGATAGTTCATGGATTAATTCTTATGCATTCCATTTTCCTATAAATAAAGCTCATTCCTTCATTATTTTCTTACGAATTCATTGAAACTCTGAGAGAGAAATTATAGAGAGAAACTATAGAGAAAAATTATAGAAAGAAGAAGAGTATTCTATTTACTTCACTACTTCTATATTCGATTCTTTACTGTAAGGGTGTTATTCTTTCTTCTTGAAGAGAACTTACATTATTCCATTCACTATTATTATTACATTGGAATAACTTTGTAAAAATGGCATACCCCCTATACATAACTCCGTGATACGCCAGATACCCTATACTTGGTGAAATCCTTATGTTATTCCATTGCTTATTATTACATTGGAATAACTTTGTATCATGATTTATCTATACTTGGTGACATTCTTCTATTATTCTCATTGGAACATCACATGCATGTGTTTTACAGGACACAGGTTAAAATCTTTATTATTACTGTTGGAACATCACATGCATGTGTTTTTACCGACTGGTTAAAATCTTTATTATTACATTGGAATATCCTATCATGTGTTTTACACCGGATCCGGTTCCATCTTTATTATTCTACATTGGAACATCTTGTCGGTGTGAATTTCACACGACTTCAGTTCCGTTATTATTATTATGTTGGAATAACTTTGCCTATGCTGAAGTCTGCATGTATGGTGATTTCTTTTGTTATTCCATTCTTTATTATACCCAGGTTGGTTAAAACTTTGACTTATACTCCATGAAATTAGTAGAATATCCTTGATATTTGCGTTTCATCCATATCTTTTCATGGAAATATTCTTCCGATCATTCTTGAATTTTACTCTCTGAAAGCAATGATCGTGTTGACAATTTGGGCGTTAATAATTCATGGATTAAATAATTCTTGAACTTGTTTTATTGAATTATTATGTCATTGTCATCATCCTCATGTTATATTATGTTATCTTTGGCTTACGTGCGTAGATGAACTTAGTATGATTATGACCGAGGATCATTCGGTATAATCATGACTTGATATAAATGATGTGACAAAGTCCTCGGTGGCTCTTAATGTCGCGTGATGGAAATTTTTGGTATGATTATGACCGGGGTGATTCGGTATAATCGTGACCATTGATAATTTGATGAAAATCCTTGGCCAGTGTAGTGCGGGGATGATTAGATGTGGTGGTTTATTTATTAAAATTTGAGTCTCAAATGATAAAAATTGATGAAAACCTTTTAAAACCTAAAAGATAGTAGACTTTATTCTCTACTTGACTCTTTTAATGGATTGCTTATTCAAACTGCAGCTTAAACCGTTTGTCTATTGTATTTTATCGGTTTAACACTTTGTTGAAAGGCTAATGATAATTTATTCTGCATTATCTTAGTCATAATATTTCTTCTTGGGGCTAGTTGAGCTCACCCTTTCTTTCACTTGTTCTCTTGAGGAAATGAGAACATAGGCGGGGGCGAGTCGGGGAGCAAGTAATGGTCGAGGAGGATAGCATTAATAGTCCTCACTATTCTACGTGAAATAGTGTGATAATAGTTGTAATGAGGACTCCTTTTGAGTTTGTATAATATCTAGTAGACAATATTTGTATTCAAACTCATGGTTTATGTCGTATTGTACCAGCAGATTATATTAGTAAGTTGTATTTGAATTTATGTACCATGTAAGTGGCGACTCAAGATGGGTGACGTATACCTAATTTTGGGGCGCGTTACGGTTGGTATCGAGCTTAGGATATGATCCACAGCTAAGATGTGAGATAAGAACTAGGAGGAGAGACGGAAATTCCTTCGCTAGTATGACCTACCTAAGTTTATTTGGTATTTAATTGGTCGGTCATTGAGTATAGGGATAATATTTGATATATTAATTAACCCTTGTGTTGTGGCGGTGTTTGGAAATGGCGGTGAAAATATTCACAATGGAGTGAATGTGACCGTTGTGACACCTTTAATCACTAATCGAGTTAATGCGTGTCGACGAGAACAAATTAGAGATATCCACGTAGTGAATGAAGAACTAATTGTTGCACTTTAGAGCTAGTTCTTGAGAGAGTAGCAATTTGAAAGTGAGGAAGAAGAAGAAGAAGGAAGAAGAGGAACACGAGGAGAATTGGTTAGAAGAAATTTATGATCAAAACTTAGAATTACAAAATCGTGTTCGTGAGCTAGAAGAACGAGGTTGAAGAACGGCAAGCATTAGGAACAAAGGGATACAACAATTCAAAATTGGGTTACCCGATATGTGATGCTCGAACAAAATCACGCTTTGGCGGGTGTAATATTAAAGTTGGAATCGAGAATTTAAAATCAAAGATCATTAAAAGAAGAAACAATCTGAACGAAGGAGAATAGGCGATGCATGGGTAAAAAGGCACAACTGTGCGTTGATAGTGTAGAAAAAGACGTCCAGATCCAATAAAGCCAAATAGATGAAATGGACTTTGCTTTTTGGACAAGAATTGGGAGAACCCAACATCGAATTGAATTACCACATGCATAGCGGTCAACCCGAATTCGATATGGATCGAGAATAATGATTCAAATAATGGATCGAGAATGTGAAGAAGCACTTAAGGGTGGAATGTACCTATAGTAAAATCAAACTTCGGTAATTTAAGCGAGCGTTTTATCGAGAAACCGAGCGAAGTTATTACGGGTAAGTTAATTATAAATTAATGCTGAAGTCTATACTTTATTCAATACAAGTTCTACCCACTCTTTTATTTCACCTAGTTGTGTTCAACGTTTAAATTTGACTCAAGAAGAAGTTAAACTTTGACTTATTGGTTGAAACTTCGTTAGTAGGAGCCTTCGTTCACGCTTACTATTTTTAAATCTTGTTGATTCAAATAAACATTTTCACGTTACTGTCGATCTTATCTTTTGAAAATACTTGCCTTTGATGTGATTTTTAGGAATCAATTGGTTAGCTAATCATCATGCTTTTAAGTAAGGTTGTTAGCTTTTATATTCATAACCAACTTTATATCTGAATTCAAAGTAACCAAACCCTAAAGTTAATCATTTGTTATATCAAGCCATAAGAAAAGAGCTCCGAACCTTTCGTTGTTGACTTCCTTGTGTGGAATGCACCGAAAGCCGGACTTTACGTAGGCGACATCGTGAATAAAGATGGCAAGTTTATAGGTATCATTGTGAGGTCTTATCTAGGTTAAGGGATAGAAGTCACAGTTGGTATCATGTGACGACGTCTTATCCAAGTCTTGAATAAAATAAATATTTTGAATGATATTTCTATCATTAATAAATTTCTTGACGTATTCTTGAAGATTTCTAGCCTACCCTAGGCGTGAAATCGAATTTTGTATTGACCCCAAAGATCTGAACCCATTTCTTAAACCTCAAATATTTCTTGAACTAAATAAATAGGTTTCGTGGTTTATGATGAAAGTCATAATAAAAGCATTGGAATAATGAAAATCATGGGTATATGAAGTATTAGTAAGTTTTATGATGAGTTATGTTGGTTAGTATGTAAAAACATGAAAGTTTCTTAGAAATCACAAAGAGTTGAAAATCGATTTTTAGTGAAAAGCGTAACATGAAATTAAATTGACCATATCTCCTATTATATTTTGAATTTTTGAATGTGGTCAAGTCCTAGAGTTAGATCTATGAGTTACCTAACTAATCCAAGTGGAATTACTGGAAAAGGTGTTGTAGATTTTTGTGTGGACTGATTTTAGCAAAGGAGTGCAAAGCTACAAAAACAAAAAAGCTTCTGCCATGATTTTAGAGAGGCTGTTTCGGCCACTTAAATTATGAGAAAAATTCTGGCCTTTTGGGACATGAAAGTATATGGTATAAAGTACCTCCTGTCCAAAAATGAGCTCATTCGACTTAAAATGAGCAAGTTATGACTATTTCAATATTTAGGTTTTTCCGAAATGAAAAATGCTATAACCGGAGTTCTATAACTCAGATGACCATGAAATTTAAACTGGAAGCTCACGTTAACATGTATAAGGTCCTGCCAAGATTTGGGAATTTTTGGAGTTAAACTTGAGGTAGCTAATTTCTTAAGGAATTAAGTGGAAATTGATTTTTAAAAATAGTAAATAAATTTTAAAATTTCGAGAAAAATATATTTTCATTATGGGACTATATTATGCTAAATCCCAGAAAAGAAATATTTTTGGGGCTGATTTGGTATTTTTCATGAAAATAGTTTAATTCTGAACATATGAGTTAAATATGTTATGTGAAGTAACAAAAGTTGAAAATAGGATTTTATGGCTAGAGAATCCTATATAGAGTATATGCATATTTTTTGATGAGGATTTGATAATTGGTGATGATATCTTATGAGTATGACATTTTGAATGATTAAATGCATTATATGGTAAAAAGTGTAAACAATTAATATAAATTGTTTATAAATTTAAGAAGTGATTAAAATATTGTTATAATATTAATGTTATTAGATTATGAGATTATTAAATGATTGATAACATGGGGATATTCTTGAATCTGGATAAATTATATTATAAATGTTTAATATTTATCCTTTATCTCATTTGATTGATTCTTTATATCATTATCCTCATGTTTATATTATGTTGAAAGTCATACGTGGCTTGTAGTGCATAGATGAACTTGGTATGATTATGACCACGGATTATTCGGTATAATCATAACTTAGTAAATGAATACACAATTATCTTTGGTAGTAGTGCATGGATAATTTGTGGTCGTGATACTAATGAATATCCTTGGCACATGTAGTGCGGGGATGATTCGATGATGTGGATTAATTATTGAAATGAGTCTCAAAGTGATGAAATATTAATTCATGGATGTGTTCAAAGTCATACATGGCTTACTTACGTGCATAGATGGACTTGGTATGATTATGACCGAGGATTGTTCAACGGCGTAATCATAACAGTAATTGAAAACACAATTATCTTTGGTAGTAGTGCATGGATAATTTGTGGTCGTAATCTTAATGAATATCCTTGGCCCAGTAGTGCGGGGATGATTCGATGATGTGGATTAATTATTGAAATTGAGTCTCGTGAATGAAATATTAATTCATGGATGTGTTCAAAGTCATCTCGCGGCTTACGTGCATAGATGGACTTGGTATGATTATGACCGAGGATTGTTCGGTATAATCATAATCAGTAATTGAAAACACATTATCTTGGTAGTAGTGCATGGATAATTTGTGGTCGTGATCTTAATGAATATCCTTGGCACGTAGTGCGGGGATGATTCGATGATGTGGATTAATTATTGAAATTTGAGTCTCAAAGATGAAATATTAATTCATGGATGCGTTCAAAGTCATCTGTGGCTTACGTGCATAGATGGACTTGGTATGATTATGACCGAGGATTGTTGGGTATAATCATAATCAGAATTGAAAACACGAATATCCTTAGCCAAGATGAGTGCGTGGATAATTCATGGTTGTGATCTTATTAAAATTTGAGTCTCGATATTATTGGTTTTACAGCTTATATATCTTTGGCTTGTAGTGCAAAAGATGAATTGTTAATAAATATCTTTGGCAAGTAGTGCAAAGATGAATTGTTAATAAATATCTTTGGCTGTAGTGCAAAGATGAATTGTTAATGAATATCTTTGGCGGATTACGAAGATGAATTTAATATTTTCAAGGTATCCTCATCTCTTTATCATACCAGGTACGTACCCTAATTTCGAGGAAATTCCATAAGGAGGGAGATTGTGAGATCCCGATTTTATTAATAAAGATTTAAATTTGGTGAAATAATTTTTAATATTATGGTGTGAATTTGAGATAATATTATAGTTGTGGGTAGTATTTATAAATTTTGCAAAAGTATGCAAGTGGTTATATTATATTCGATTGGTGGGGAATATTAGGTTTAGCGGGGAATATTAAATACAACTGACTCAATCATTGGTGGACCCTAGCAATGTAATTATTGTCGGATTGAGAAAACGACAAAAATATTTTATTGAAATAACGGCGGAAGTTTTACTGGTTGATCTTTGTTGAACTACTTGGTAGTAAAAAATACGATGTCGTACGTGTGGTTTTGTAGTAGTAGCACGGTATTGATTATTGATCTTATGTGAGAAGTCACCGGTTTGATTCCATTATTGTCGATTAATAATATGAATTATTATAGCGATAATGGCGTTTTGTTTTATTATTATTATTAACGTAATAAAACGAAACATCTTTTATATAAAATAGAATACTTTATTAAAGTTATTTTATAAATAGAATATATTATATTTTATTATGCATAGTGTTGCATAGTGTTTTTGCGTAGTGTTTTGCATAGTGTTTTGCATAGTATTGCATAGTGTTTGCATAGTAAAATGTTTTTATATAAATAGAATATATTATATTTTATTTAAAAGATTTTTCTTTAAATATGGATAAATCAGATTAAAGTAAATCAATCTGGACCGCTCATGGATTAATTCTTATGCATTCCATTTTCCTATAAATAAGAAGCTCATTCCTTCATTATTTTCTTACGAATTCATTGAAACTCTAGAGAGAATTATGAGAGAAACTATAGAGAAAAATTATAGAAAGAAGAAGAGTATACTACTTCCTTTACTTATATATTCGGTTCTTTTACGGTGAGGGTGTTATTCTTTCTTTTGAAGAGAACTTACATTATTCCATTCACTATTATTACATTGGAATAACTTTGTAAAAGTGCGTACCACCCTATACATAACTTTTGTATCTGCGGCATACCTATACTTGGTGAAATCTTTATGTTATTCCATTGCTTATTATTACATTGGAATAACTTTGTATCTGTGATTTACCCTATACTTGGTGACATTCTTCTATTACATTGGAACATCACATGCATGTGTTTTACAGGACACAGTTTAAATCTTTATTATTCTGTTGGAACATCACATGCATGTGTTTTACAGGACTGGTTAAAATCTTTATTATACATTGGAATATCCTATCTCGTGTGTTTTACACCGGATCTGGTTCCATCTTTATTATTACTGTTGGAACATCCCAGCCGGTGTGAATTTCACGACGACGTTCCGTTATTATTATTATGTTGGAATAACTTTACCTATGCGAAGTCTGCATGTATGGTGATTTCTTTTGTTATTCCATTCTTTATTATACCCAGTTGGTTAAAACTTTGACTTCTATACTCCATGAAATTAGTAGAATATCCTTGATATTTGCGTTTCATCCAATATCTTTTCATGGAAATATTCTTGATCATTCTTGAATTTTACTCTCTAAAAACGATGTCATGTTGACAATTTGGGCGTTAATAATTCATGGATTAAATAATTCTTGAACTTGTTTTATTGAATTATTATGTCATTGTCATCATCCTCATGTTATATTATGTTATCTTTTGGGCTTACGTGCATAGATGAACTTAGTATGATTATGACCGGGGATCATTCGGTATAATCATGACTTGATATAAATGATGTGACAAAGTCCTCGATGGCTTTGTGTAATGCGATGATGGAAATTTTTGGTATGATTATGACCGGGGGTGATTCGGTATAGTCATGACCATTGATAATTTGATGAAAATCCTTGGCCAGTGAGTACGGGGATGATTAGATGTGGTGGTTTATTTATTAAGTCGAGTCTCAAATGATAAAAATTGATGAAAACCTTTTAAAACCTAAAAGATAGTAGACTTTATTCTCTACTTGACTCTTTTAATGGATTGCTTATTCATTGCAGATTAAAGCGGTTGTCTATTGTATTTTATCGGTTTAACAACTTTGTTGAAGGCTAATGATAATTTATTACGCATTATCTTAGTCATAATATTTCTTCTTGGGCTAGTTGAGCTCACCCTTTCTTTCACCGTTCTCTTGAGAAATGAGAACATACCGTTTGAGACGAGTCGGGAACGAAGTAATGGTCCGAGGATAGCATTAATAGTCCTCACTATTACGTGAAATAGTGTGATAATAGTTGTAATGAGGACTCCTTTTGAGTTTGTATAATATCTAGTAGACAATATTTGTATTCAAACTCATAGTTTATATCGTATTGTACCTACGGCAGTTATATTAATAAGTTGTATTTGAATTTATGTACCATGTAAGTGGCGACTCAAGATGGGTGACGTATACCTAATTTTGGGGGCGTTACAACTACTCAATAATTGTTATAGTAATTACTGTTCAGTATTTTATTTTATTGATTCAATAATTGTTGCGTTGATATTTTATATTGCTGTTGTTTCAATAATTGTCATTACACAGTATTTTTTATTATCGAAGCAATAATTCATATTATCTGAATAATATTATTAGATAACATTATTGGCAATGTCTAGAAAGTTACATCTAAGGAGAGGTTTGGTCACTTAATTGCGGCGCCCAAGGTAAGGAGATCCTTATTGGAAAGCCTCCTGCTTCTCACAGGGCGCTGGTTGTCGATAATGTGATTACGTAATATTATTTGTGAATAATTAATTATTGATTTATATGATGAGGAAAATATTGATTTTATGTGGATATAGATGGAGAAAATTTTAAAATGACAATTGTTGAAAATTAATATTTTATCTTTTTCTCGATAAAATAATTCGTTTAAATATATTATTTTAATAATATATTAACGGTGATATTTTTACAACGAATGTGGGATATATGAGTATCTGAGGAGGAAGAGTATTTTTGTTGCAATAAATGTTTAAAACATGTTAAACATGTCGGTGGACCCCATTTCTTGGTTGAAATTTGATTATAGCATGTAAAATTGTCCGTATGTGTGGATTTCGGTCAATTTCTGTTGGAATTTGGAAAAACTTTCTTCTGCAAAGTTGTAGAGAATTGAATTTCCTATAAAAAGTCATGAGATTCGAATTTTCTGATAAAATGGCTATTTATTATGAATTATTGAAGTTACGAAGTTAAAAATAATTGATTTTTGGAAGTTTTATTTATTTTTATTAATAAAAACGTTTTTATATATGTTGTGGGAATATTTAACATGTGCATGGTGGCTGAATTCAGATTCAAGATGTGGGCGTATGAATTTTGTTTATATATAATATTATTATATTCAATTTTACGCTTTGGTGTTACTAAGCGATTTCTATAAATAGGGTCTTGGGTTAGAATTGAAAATCACACCGAAAATCAAGTTTTCTCTCTCTATATTATCGGCGTATTCTTGTGAGTATTTTGAGTATACTTTGAGTATTGCTATACTGGTTGCAAGTTCAAGTCATAGCTTTATATCCTGTTTCAACTAAAATCTCTGTCTTTCGAGGTAAGAGATGTTATTTTCTTCTCGAATGATATTATTTCTTCAATATCATTATCTTTGAAATATTGGTTGAAACTTTTATCAAATTTAGAACTTTTTCATGTCGGGTTACTATTCATGAGTTCTTATTCATGAGTTCTTATTCACGAGTTCTTATTAATGAGTTCTTATTCACGAGTACTATTCATGAGGCGTGAAGATGTTTTTTTTTGGGAAATTTCTATCTTTTGGTGTCTCTGATTTACTATTCACGTATCTGCACTATTCACGTATACTTGACATTTCAAAAAATAAAATTTCTTCTTTTTGTCTAAAATATCTATTACGGATACTAGCTTTGATTGTATCCATGTTTTGATCATTCTTGAATTTTACTCCACTCGATTACTTATGAAGTATTTTTGAACTTGGATTGTTTAAAATACGAATCCTTAATATTGTTCTTTTGTTTCACCGGATTCGTTTTCTTTGAAATATTTTTCATCATCCTCGGTCCTAAATGATGATATTACTAAATGTCTTTGGCACATGTAGTGCAAAATGAATGATTTCTTGATGAATATCTTTGGCCCATAGTGCAAGATGAGCAGTGTTGAGATGAACATGATTAATCGATGAATATCTTTGGCCGTAGTGCAAAGATGAGCAGTGTTTAGATGAACATGACCGGTGATGAATATCTTTGGCACATGGTGCAAAGATGAATATTTGATTCGGATATATATTGATTGATGTTATAGGGATAAAATATCGATGATGAACTTTTAAATTCATATATAGAAGATAGTAGTTTGCATTCTCTACTTAACTCTTCTAATGAATTATTATTTCATTGCGAATATTGGTTTAAAAACTTGTTGTCTATTGTATTCTATTAGTTTTTTTCCTGTTGAAGACTAATGATAATTTGTTGTATATTATCTTAGTCATAATATTCTTTCTTGGGCTAGTTGAGCTCACCCTTTTTCCTTTTTGTTCCATTTTTCTTCTCGGGGAGGCGAGAATATAGCGAGTACTTAGTCGGGGTATGGAATGAAGGTTCTAGAGAGAGTTGTTTAGTAGTCCTCACCATTTTGTAAAATAATGTATCAATAATTATGATGGGGATTTATTTGCGTGTGGATATTATGCAGATGGCAATATCGTATTTAAACTCACAGATTTATATGTTGTAATAATAAAGTTGTAGTTATTTACGTACCATGTATTTGGCGACTCGAGAATGGGTTGGATGGAATGGACCTATTTTGGGGCGTCACGGTTGGTATCAAAGCTTGGGGATATGATCTCTGGCGGAGATCGGGAATAGAACTAGGAGGGAGAGCGAGTAAATCCTTCGCTAGTGTGTCTACCTAAGCTTATTTGTTAGTTGGTCGATATATAGGGATATTATGTGATATATTGATTTCCTTAATTAACCCTTGTTTTATGGCGGTATTTGAGAATGTCGAATGAGAATATTAACGATGGAGTAAATGAGGCCCGTGGAGATGCATCTTTACCAACGAGGAGAGCGTCTGACAGTGACAATGTACCTCCTGTGAAACAACATCACTTGGCGCGATGATGAACGAGGGATGTTTAGAAGCTTTTGCGATTCATTCAAAATCGGACGAGGAGACTCGTGTTCAAAATCTGAGGAGGAAATGATAGCAATTCACGGGTTGTCACAACGAAGCGTTCAAAGAGTTGGGACCACGAAATTTAAGGGAAAGCGAGATCCGATCATGGCGGAAACATGGGTCAAAACAAATTACCAAGATATTCGATGTCTTGGGATGCGGAGGAACATAAGGTTCCATTCGCCACCTTTATGTTCCGTGGCGAGGCGATTCTTCGGTGGGAATCACGAAGCGCGTACCCATCATTGCACTCGGCGTGTCGTGGGAGACGTTTGAGAAGCATTCAATGACAAGTACTTCCACGAAAGTATTCGTCGTATGAAGGAAGTGGAGTTTATTAGGCGGGAGCGAGAATAACATGGCGGTGGTCCCGATCTGAGGCCAAGTTCGCGGAGTTATCGGTTTGCACCTCATTTGGTGGAGAATGAGGAGCGTATATGCGCGGATGTTTACGAGAGGTTTGAAACCCGTCGTCGTCGATATCTCATTTCTCATAAATTTTCTCTCTATTCGGATGTTGTCAGCGAGGCTCGGTTGTTAGGCGAGATAACAAATACGTTCAACCGAGGGACCATAACCGAGGATCATCTCAAGAAGATAGCGATCATCGAATAACGATAACCAAATGGAGAAAGAAGAATACGAAGACAAAGCGGTAACCACTACGGTGGTAATCGTGGCCATGAAAATAGAAGAAGCGAGTCGGGAGGAGATTTTAAAAGAGGAGATTCAACAACGACCATTTAAGACGTCGTCGCCGCCCGATGAGTGACTAGTTCGAAGGGAGAGAAAGACCACCGATCGTATATTATAAATCTTGGGAAGAGGGACATATCATATCATTGAAGCGCCCACAACAGTTAAAGGTATGCTATAATTGTGGAAAAGAAGGACATATCGCTCGAGATTATGCGATATCGAAACCCATCCAGTAGAATGGTGACTCAAAAGGATGTCCCGAAAAAGTCAAAAGTCAATCGGTTCTGGAAGAGCGTTTGTCGTGACCGGTCAAAATCGAGGAACCCGAACAAAGTTAGCATGGGTTAGTTAATTATAAATTCTTGCGAAGTTTATACCTTACTGAATCTGGGTTCTACCCATTCTTTTATCTCTCTTGCTTGCGCTCAACGTTTAAACTTGACTACGGAGAAATTAGACTTTGACTTTATTTATGGAGACTCAGTTGGGAAAACTTTCATTACATCCGTTTATTTAAAAATCTTGCTTGATTCGGGTTGGCACTATCACATTACACATTAACCTTATTTCTATAGAGATATTTGCTTTTGATGTGATTTTAAGGTTAACTACTCATCATCATGCCAAATTGATTGCTTTTGTAAGGTTGTTAGTTTTCATATTCTAAGCAACTTTGTTATTCAATTCAAGCAATCAAACCATTGTAGTCAAACGTTTTCATATCAAGCCATGAAGTCATTCGTTTATTACGGATGTCAAGTTTTCTTAGTCCATGTTATGGATTTGAATAAAGACACGTCGATTTGAATAATATTCTGTTGTTATTGATTTTTCCTGACGTATTTCTGAAGAATTTCTTGGTTTACTCCCAAAGATGATATTAAATTTTGTATCGACTTTGAACCCGGTACAAAACTCATTTCTAAAATCTCATATCGAATGGCTCTATTGAACTTGAGTTAAAAATTCAACTATAAATTTGGTACTGAGCCTTTATCTGGTGACTTCCTTTGTGGAATGCACCGAAGCGGACTCTCCATAGGGGACACCATATTAGATGCGATAGTAAAGCGATAGGTGTCATTGTAACGTCTTATCAAGGTTGGGATATGAGTCACGATTGAGAACAACCTAAGTCGATGTCGAAATCGTAGCTTTACAAGCTTAGTTGGTTATTATCGGAGATTCGTTGAAGGATATTCTCGAATCGCTATTCCATTAACGCAATTGACTCACTCGTAGAGATACAAAATTCGAATGGAGCAAGGAATGTGGGAAAGCTTGAAGAACTCAAGAGAGAGACTCATTTCAAAGACATGTTACGACCATGCCATCCCGGAAAAGCGACTGGTAGGCGGCGTGTTGAGTAGAAGATCGTATACAAGTCTGATACGATATTGTCAAAGACTCATTTCGAATAATTTACAAATAATAGAGATGGAGATGAAAACTCTAGTTACCCACGTGATGATATCTGAGTATAATCGACTTTAATCGATAAAGTTAAAGATGTTCAAGCTACACACACGGAGTGATGAATTTGAAGAAGGAGGTGTAAGAAGTTGTTATTTCAAAAGCGAGAGAATCGGTGAGGTGAGGAAAGCTCAAACCTTGATTTATTAATCCATTTAAAATTCTCGATCGAATAGGAACGTGGCCTATAGACTCGTTTTACTGCCAAGTATGGCGTGTTCATAATGTTTTTCACGTATCGATGTTACGTAAATATGTGGACGACCCGAACCACGTCGTTGAGTTAGAACCGAAACGAGATAGCCAGAAGACTTAACGTATGAAGAGGTACTGTCAAGATTTTGGATAGGAAGGAGCATGTCCCTACGTGACGAAGGTCATACCACAAGTTAAAGTTTTGTGTGGAGAAACCATGCTTATTGAGGAAATGACACGGGAGTTGGAAAGCGAAAATGAAAGCGAGGTATTCTCATCTTTTGAAACACAGTGCGTCGTCGTCAATTTCGAGGCGAAATTTCATAAGGAGGGAGGTTGTAAGACCCCAAATTATTAATAAATGAAATTTATTTTCCTCTGTTTATTATTTTGAAATAGTAAGGAATTGATTTGATTAATGTGGATAGTTATGGGTAAAATCATAAATATTTCGAATAAGCAAGTGGTTATAAAATATTCATTATTGTCGGAATAATATTAAATGCGATCTTGCGAGTCTTTTGTGGGCCCCATAACGGAAAGCGATTGGATGAAGAAAGCGACAAATATAAGTTGTTTATAAATAACGGCGTGTAGTTATTCTGAGATTATCTTGTTGGAATACCGGTGGGTTAAAACACACTAATCTGGCGTTGTTGAGCGATGTACACGGTATTGCACCAATTATTGATTCTTACGTAAGAAGGCCTTTACTCGATAATTATTACGATAATTCTTTATTCGATATTTTATTTTATTGATTCAATAATTGTTGCGTTGATATTTTATATTCTTTGTTGTTTGATAATTGTCATTCTGCGGTATTTTTTACTATCGAAGCAATAATTCATATTATCTGAATAATATTATTAGATAACATTATTGGCAATGTCTAGAAAGTTACATGTACAGGAGAGGTTTGGTCACTAATTGCGGCGCAGGATGAGGAGATCCTTATTGGAAAGCCCTCTTTCTGAGGAAGCGCACGGTTGTCGATAATGTGATTCTATAATATTATTTGTGAATAATTAATTATTGATTTATATGATGAGGAAAATATTGATTTTATGTGGATATAGATGGAGAAAATTTTTAAAATGACAATTGTTGAAAATTAATATTTTATCTTTTTGATAAAATAATTCGTTTAAATATATTATTTTAATAATATATTAATGTGATATTTTTACAACGAATGTGGGATATATGAGTATCTGAGGAGGAAGAGTATTTTTGTTGCAATAAATGTTTAAAACATGTTAAACATGTCGGTGGACCCCATTTCTTGGTGAAATTTGATTATAGCATGTAAAATTGTCCGTATGTGGATTTCGGTCAATTTACATTTTGGAATTTGGAAAAACTTTCTTACGCAAAGTTGTAGAGAATTGAATTTCCTATAAAAAGTCACGAGATTCGAATTTTCTGATAAAATGGCTATTTATTATGAATTATTGAAGTTACGAAGTTCAAAATAATTGATTTTTGGAAGTTTTATTTATTTTATTAATAAAAACGTTTTTATATGTTGTGGGCATATTTAACATGTGCATGGTGGCTGAATTCAGATTCAAGATGTGGGCGTATGAATTTTGTTTATATATAATATTATTATATTCAATTTTACTACTTTTGGTGTTACAGCGATTTCTATAAATAGGGTCTTGGGTTAGAATTGAAAATCACACCGAAACTGAAGTTTTCTCTCTATATTATCGGCGTATTCTTGTGAGTATTTTGAGTATACTTTGAGTATTGCTATACTGATTGCAAGTTCAAGTCATAGCTTTATATCAGGTGTTTCATTTATAAATCTTGTCTTTTCGAGGTAAGGGATGTTATTTTCTTCTCGAAATGATATTATTTCTTCAATATCATTATCTTTGAAATATTGGTTGAAACTTTTTATCAAATTTGGAACTTTTTCATGTCGGGGTTACTATTCATGAGTTCTTATTCATGAATTACTATTCACGATTCTACTATTCACGAGTTCTTATTCACGAGTACTATATTAAGCGAAGCGTGAAGATGTTTTTTGGGAAATTTCTATCTTTTGGTGTCGGGAGTTACTTATTCACGTATACTGCACTATTCACGATATCTGACTTATTCAATAGAAAAATAAAATTTCTTCTTTTTGTCTAAAATATCTATTACGGATACTAGATTTGATTGTATCCATGTTTTGATCATTCTTGAATTTTACTCCACTCTGATTACTTATGAAGTATTTTTGAACTTGGATTGTTTAAAATACGAATCCTTAATATTTGTTCTTTTGTTTCACTGGATTCGTTTTCTTTGAAATATTTTTCATCATCCTCAGTCCTAAATGATGATATTACTGAATATCTTTGGCACAGAGTGCAAAGATGAATGATTTCTTGATGAATATCTTTGGCCCATAGTGCAAAGATGAACAGGTGTTGAGATGAACATGACCAACTGATGAATATCTTTGGCCCGTAGTGCAAAGATGAACAGGTGTTTAGATGAACATGACCAACTGATGAATATCTTTGGCACATGAGTGCAAAGATGAATATTTGATTCGAGATATATATTGATTGATGTTACGAGGGATAAAATATCGATGATGAACTTTTAAATTCATATATAGAAGATAGTAGTTTGCATTCTCTACTTAACTCTTCTAATGAATTATTATTTCATTGCGAATATTGGTTTAAAAACTTGTTGTCTATTGTATTCTATTAGTTTTTTTCCTGTTGAAGACTAGTGATAATTTGTTGTATATTATCTTAGTCATAATATTCTTTCTTGGGCTAGTTTGAGCTCACCCTTTTCCTTTTTGTTCCATTTTTCTTCTCAGGAGGCGAGAATGTAGCGAGTACTAGTCGGGGTATGGAATGAAGGTTCTAGAGAGAGTTGTTTAGTAGTCCTCACCATTTTTGTAAAATAATGTATCAATAATTATGATGGGGATTTATTTGCGTGTGGATATTGTCTAGATGGCAATATCTGTATTTAAACTCACAGTTTATATGTTGTAATAATAAAGTTGTAGTTATTTATGTACCATGTATTTGGCGACTCAGAATGGGTTGGATGGAATGGACCTATTTTGAGGGCGTCACAGGAACCGTATCACTCTACAATCCCAAATAATACAATCATGTTCTGTCCCCAAGTCTTCCAAGTCTTCTGTCCCCAAGTCCACCAAGTGCACCATTAATGTGTTACTCCATCCGCTAGTTGAACTAGCGGAACTGTACTTATCTGATTCAACTTATTAGATCCAAGTCAATCTATCCCACGCTAAATCCAAGGCAATCTATCCCAAATATTACGTAATCCCTCGCTCGAAATCGAAATCGAGTTTTCGCAGCAGGAGGGAAATCACAGAAGGGGTTTGTGGGTTCGCAGCAGGAGAGAGATCGCAGAAGCACTACAACAAAAAGACTTATTCCCGACGGAATATGTAAGACCCCAACTTTTATAAATAAAGATGAATTTTTCTATAAATATTATTTTTGAATATTATGGAATAAATTTGATATAATGTTATAGTTGTGGTAATATTTATAAATTTTGCAAAAGTATGCAAGTTGTTATAAAATATTAGTTTTGGTCGGGAATATTCTTTTTAGGGAATATTAAATCTAACGGCTCAATCATTGGTGGACCCCAGCGATGAATTATTATCGGATTGAGAAAACGACAAAAATATTTTATAAAAATAACGGCGGAGGTGTTACTGCTTTAAAAGCTGTTGAACTACCCGTTGGTAAAAGAAATGCGATGTCTGGCGTGCATAAGTAGTAGCACGATATTGATTATTGATCTTTACGAGAAAGTCACTCATTTATGCTCAATTATTGCTACGATAATTCTTTGCATCATATCTCTTATATTATTGATTCAATTATTGTCACGATTATCATCTCATATAATATGTTATAGTATTAAATCAATAAGCGAGGCGACAAGTTATAAATGATTAATAATTGTTGAAAGATTAAATATGTGTTGATGAAAAAAAAAATGATTTGTGGTAAGTTTGATTATTTTATGGGGGGGCTCGTATGTCATCATCTAAGAGTCTCTTCGTCGATAGTAATTACCTTTATGAATAGTAATTACCTTCGTCGATAGTATTTACCTTCGTCGATAGTAATTACCCTTGTGAATAGTATTTACCTTCAAATCGATAGTAATTACCTTCGTCGATAGTAATTACCCTTGTGAATAGTATTTACCTTCGTCGATAGTATTTACCTTCGTTAATAGTAATTACCTTTACCGACGTTGAACCACTTGTCGCTTTCACATTCTGAGCGTCGAACCACTTGTCGTTTCACATTACAAAGGTCAAACCACTTTTCTTTTCACATCATTAGTCGTCAAGCCACTTGCCTTTTCACACGGCGGTCTTAAGCTAGAAATCTTCTATAAATAAAGGCCTGAGGGCTTCATTATTTTCACGAATTCATTCAAGCTATAGAGAGAAAAGTATAGAAAGAATAAGAGAAAAGAAGAAGAGTATTTTGTTACTACTGCTTCTTTGTAGTATTCAATCTCCTACCAAAAGTAAGGGTGTTATTCTTTCTTATTCATTCATGAAGAAGCTGTTGTTATTCCATTGCTTATTATTACTGCTGGAATAACTTTGTATATCTGTGGTTTACCTATACTTGGTGACATTCTTCTATTATTACATTGGAACATCCTGTTTTACAGGACTGTTCCGCCTTTTATTATTATTACATTGGAACATCACATGCATGTGTATTACAGGACTGGTTAAAATCTTTTTTATTATTCGCATTGGAACATCACATGCAAAATGTTTTATTACACGGGACTGGTTTTACGGACCTTTATCATTTATCATTCTGTTGGAATATCCTATCATGTGTTTTACACCGGATCCGGTTCCATCTTTATTATTACATTGGAACATCCTGCCGATTGTGAATTTCACGACTGGTTCCGATTATTATTATTACATTGGAATAACTTTGTATGTCTGATACTGCATGCATGGTGATTTCTTTTGTTATTCCATTCTTTATTATACCCGGTTGGTTAAAACTTTGACTTCTATACTCCATGAAATTAGTAGAATATCCTTGATATTTGCGTTTCATCCAAAGATCTTTTCATGAAAATATTCTTACGATCATTCTTGAATTTTACTCTACAAAACAAAGATCATGTTGATAGTTTGGGCGTTAATAATTCTGGATAAAATAATTCTTGAACTTGTTTTATTGAATTCTTATATCATTGTCATCATCCTCATGTTTATATTTTTGAAAGTCATCTACGTAGCTTTTAGGTGCGTAGATGGACTTGGTATGATTATGACCAAAGACTATTCGGTGTAATCATGGCCGTAATGTTACAAATGATGTGATAAAAATCCTCGATTAGTAGTAGTGCATTAGTGAATGATTGTTGGCATGATCATGACCATTAATGAATACACAAATATTCTTGGCCCGTAGTGCATGAATAATTATGGTCGTGATACTAAAGAATATCCTTGGTAGTAGTGCGGGGGTGATTCGATGATGTGGAATATTTATTAAAGTGAGTCTCAAATTTATAACAATGATGAAAAAACTTTTAAAACCTAAAAGATAGTAGACTTTATTTTCTACTTGACTCTTTTAATGGATTGCGTATTCATTCGCAGTTAAACTTGTTGTCTATTGTATTTTATCGGTTTAACATTGTTGAAGACTATTGATAATTTATTACGCATTATCTTAGTCATAATATTTCTTCTTGGGCTAGTTGAGCTCACCCTTTCTTTCAACTTATTCTCTTGAAATGAGAATATAAATTTGGGACGAGTCGGAAATGAGTGATGGTCCCGAAGATAGCATTAGTAGTCCTCACTATTCAAAGAAAATAGTGTGATAATAAGCGTAATGAGGACTTTTTTTTGAGTTTGTATAATATCTAGTAGACGATATTTGTATTTAAACTCACGCTTTATAATCGTATTACCTGCAGCAGTTATGTTAGTAAGTTGTATTTAAATTACATACCATGTAAGTGGCGACCCAAGATGGGTGATGTATACCTAATTTTGGAGTGCGTCACGATTAGTATCGAGCATAGGGATATGATCCTGCTAAGATGTGAGAATAGTACTAGGAGGAGAGGCGGGGAATACCTTCGCTAGTATGACCTACCTAAGTTTATGTCTTTATTTTATTGGTTGGCGGAAGATAGGGATAATTTGTTACATGTCAATTAACCTTTTGTTTTGTGGCGATGTCTGAAAATGACATCGAGAATGTTGAGAATAGCATGGGCCGCGAGCGATCGTTGATTCACCACATATCAATAATCGAGGATAATGTGCATCGGGAAGGCGACAATCCTCATACTGAACAACAACACCGACCAAATGATGAATGATCAAATGTTCGGAGGCTTTATGCAATTTATGCAACAATGAGAGCGACTCTCATCCAAAAACGTAGGTGGAAACACGGAAAACTCTCGGGCGGTCAACGCTAAACAATTCAAGGAGCTGGGACCACCGGAGTTTAAGGGTGAGCCAAAACCACTTACAGCGGAAGCATGGATAAAGCAGATTACAAGATATTTGATGTCTTGGGATGCTCAGAGGAAAAGGTTCCCTTCTGCCGCTTTTATGTTGCTTGGGAGAGCAGATTCTTGGTGGGAATCGGTAAAAGCGTACTCAACTTCTTTGTCTTGAAGATATCTTGGGAGAAGTTCGGAGTCGCATTCAACGACAAATACTTTCACGAAAGTATTACGCCACATGAAGGAGGTGGAGTTTATCAAGTTGGAACAAAACAATATGGCCGATGTCGCAATACGAGGCAAAATTTGCGGAGTTATCACGGTTCGTCCCCCCAATTGGTGGATAATGAAGAGAATGGCGCGAATGTTTTTAAGAGGTTTGAAGCGGAGATACGTCGACATCTTATTTCTCATAAACCTGTGTTTGTATTCGGATGTTGTAAATAGGGCTCGATTAGTGGAACGCGATAATGAGTCAACGCCTGACTAAAAGAGAGCGGTAAGCAAAATTATAATACCAAATGTAGTAGTTATCGAGCGGTGACAACAAGCGTGGAGGAATCAACGGGCGGATATGGTAACCACTTGGGTGGTAATCGAGGCCAAAACAATAAGAATGGACATTTCAAGAAAGGAGATTCAACAATGATGGAAAGACGTCGGCACCATCACTCATTGTTAAGGAAGGAGAAAGACCACCTATCATATGCTTCAAATGCGGAGGAGAGGACACATCGATCAAAGCTGCGTCATGCCAGTCAAAGCATGTTATAATTGTGGAAGAGAAGGTCACTTAGCTCGATTTTGTTTCTGAAGACAAATTAAATTCAGCTAGGATGGAGGCACCAAAGGCCATCCCAAAAAATTCAAAATCGGTAGTCTGAGGGAGGCGTTTGTGACCCTCCCAAAGAGCAAGGAATCCGAATGAGGTCATCACGGGTAAGCTTATCATAAACTCTAATGAAATCTATACTTTATTTGATCTGGGTTCTACCCATTCTTTTATTTCTCCTACTTGCGCTCATCGATTAAATTTGACTCAGGAGAAATTAGACTTTGACTTATCTATGGAAACTCCGTTGGGAGAAACCTTCATTACATCCACTTGTTATAAGTCTTGTTTGGTTCAAATCGGTACCCTCACATTACACAGTCGATCTTATTTCATTAAAAATACTTGCATTTGGCGTGATTCTAGGGATTGATTGGTTAACTACTTATCATGCAAAAAATTGATTGTTTTCGTAAGGTTGTTAGCTTTCATATTCCTAATCAACCTATTATCGAATTCAAACGACCAAACCATTAAAATCAATCACGGTCATCTCAAGCCATAAAGCTATTCGTTTATTGAAAAAGCGGATGTCAAGCTTTCTTAGCTCATGTCACGATTTAAACAAAAATAAATCGGTTTGAACGATATTTCTATTGTTAATAAATTTCTGACGTATTCCCAAGAACTTCTGGCCTACCCCCAGGCGTGAAATTGAATTTTGTATCAACCTTGAACCCGTTACAAAACCTATTTCCAAAGCCCCATATCGAATAGCTCTATTGAACTTGGAGTTAAAGACCCAACTGCGAGGAATTGTTAGACATTGGCTTTATTAATCCTAGTACTTCTCCTTGGGGTGCTCTGCTTACTATTCGTGAAGAAGAAAGATGGGAGTATGCGACTTTGTATTGATTATCGGGAGTTGAATCATGTCACCATCAAAAATAGGTATCCATTGCCACGTATTGATGACTGTTTGACCCGATTTGCAAGGAGCCAAATTCTTTTCAAAGATTGATCTTCGTTAGGATATCACCAATTGAAGATTAGAACTGGCGACATTCCAAAGACGCTTTTCCTAGAACTCGATGCGGGCATTATGAATTCTAGTCATGTCCTTTGGATTGACTAATGCTCTATTTGCCTTTATGGATATGATGAACCAGTATTCAAGGAATATTTAGATCACTTTGTGGTCGTCTTTATTGATGACATCCTTATTTATTCCAAAAGTGAAGATCATGAAAGCAACACTTGAAATTTGTTGTGGCGCCCCAAAAAATAGGTCCATTCCATCCAACCCATTACGAATCGCCAAATACATGGTACGAAATAACTACAACTTTATTATTACAACATATAAGCGTGAGTTTAAATACGAGATATTGTCATCTAGACAATATCCACACGCAAAAATAAATCCCCATCATAATTATTGATACATTATTTTACAAAATGGTGAGGACTACTAAACAACTATCTCTAGAACCTTCATTCCATACCCCGACTAGTACTACGCTACATTCTCGCCTCTGAGAAGAAAAATGGAACAACAAGGAAAAGGGTGAGCTCAACTAGCCCAATAAAGAATATTATGACTAAGATAATATACAACAAATTATCGTTAGTCTCCAACAGGGAAAAATCTAATAGAATACAATTGACAACCAGTTTTAAATCAACAATTGCGGTGAAACAATAATTCATTAGAAGAGTTAAGTAGAGAATGCAAACTACTATCTTCTATATATGAATTTAAAAGTTCATCGTCGATATTTTATCCTGTAACATCAATCAATATATATATCTGGAATCAAATATTCATCTTTGCACTCTGGCCCAAAGATATTTATCGATCGGTCATGTTCATCTCAACACTGTTCATCTTTGCACTACGGGCCAAAGATATTCATCGATCGGTTATGTTCATCTCTCACACTGTTCATCTTTGCACTATGGGCCAAAGATATTCATCAAGAAATCATTCATCTTTGCACTACTGAGCCAAAGATATTCGATAATATCATCATTTAGGGTGAGGATGATGAAAAATATTTTAAAGAAACTAATCCAATGAAACAAAATGACAAGGATTAAGGATTAAGGATTAGTACTTTGTTTTATCCACGGCCAAAAATACCTCAAAAATAATCATAGGGGTGTAAAATTCAGAATGATCAAAACATGGATACAATCAAAGCTAGTATCCGAATAGATATTTTAGAGCGAAAAGAAAAATTTTCATTTTTCAAATTGAATAGTCTTGTATTCGTGAATAATAGTCAGAGTATCGTGAATAGTCTTGATATCGTGAATAGTAACTCAAACACCAAAAGATAGAAATTTCACAAAAAAAACATCTTCACGCTTCATGAATAGTACTCGTGAATAGTAACTCGTGAATAGTAACTCATGAATAGTAACTTCGTGAATAGTAACTCATGAATAATAACTTGACATGAAAAAGTTCCAAATTTGATAAAAAGTTCCAACCAATATTTCAAAGATAATGATATTGAAGAAATAATATCATTTGAGAAGAAAATAACATCCCTTTACCTCGAAAGACAAGATTTTAGTTGAAACAGGATATAGACTATGACTTGAACTTGCACCGTATAGCAATACTCAAAGTATACTCAAAATACTCACAAGAATACGCCGATAATATAGAGAGAAAACTTGAGTTACGGTGTGTGATTTTCAATTCTAACCTAAAGCACCCTATTTATAGGAAAATCTTTAGAACACCAAAGTAGAAAATTTAATAAATTAATATTTTTTTTTCTACAACTTCCCTACGCATCCAAGAATCTGAACTCAGCCACCCTAACACATGTTAAATGAGTTTCAAAAATGGAAAAACGTTTTGTAATTAAAAATATTTTAAACTTCCAAAATCAATTATTTGAACTTGAACTTCAATAATTCACAATAAATAGCTCTTTTATCAGAAAATTCGAATCTCGCGACTTTTTATAAGAAATTCAATTCTCTACAACTTTGCAGAATAAAGTTTTTCTAAATTCCAAACAGAAATTGACCGAAATCCACATACGGACAATTTTACAAGCTATAATCAAATTTCAGTCAAGAAATGGGGTCCACCGACATGTTTAACATGTTTTAAACATTTATTGCAACAAAAATACTCTTCCTCCTCATATACTCATATATCCCACATTCATTATAAAAATATCACCGTTAATATATTATTAAAATAATATATTTAAATGAATTATTTTATCAAAAAATGATAAAATATTAATTTTCAACAATTGTCATTTTAAAAATTTTCTCCATCTATATCCACATAAAATCAATATTTTCATCATCATATAAATCAATAATTAATTATTCACAAATAATATTACAGAATCACAATCTCTTGTGACGGTAGTTCCCGGAAGAGGCTTTCGAATAAAATTTCTCCTTCTTGGCGGCATGATTAGGTGACCAAACCTCTCCTCCTTAGCGAACTTTCTAGACATTTCCAATAATGTTATCTAATAATATTATTCAGGATAATATGAATTATTGCTTTGATAATGAAAATCTTGTGTAATGACAATTATTGAAACAATGACAATATAAAATATCAACGCAACAATTATTAAATCAATAAAATACTAAACAGTGATTATTGTAACAATTATTGAGTAGTGCCTTCTTACGTAAGAATCAATAATTGGTGCAATACTGGTGTCTTCTTTGTTCAACAACGCGTATTAGTGTGTTTTAACCACCGGTATTCCAACAAGATATAATTGGTAACAACTACTGCCAATTATTTATAAACAACTTATATTTGTCGTTTTCTTCATCCAATCGCTTTCGTTATGGGGCCCACAAAAGATGCTACCGTCGTCGAATATTCCCAACAAGATCGAATATTCCACGACCAAACGAATATTCCCGAACAATGATGAATATTTTATAACCACTTGCTTATTCGAAATATTTGCGTATTTTACCCATAACTATCCACATTAATCAAATCGACCCTTACTATTTCAAAATAATAAATAGAGGAAAATAAATTTCATTTATTAATAATTTGGGGTCTTACACTGACACTCCAAAAGCTTCGTGAATATAAGCTTTATGCCATGTTGAAGAAATGCGAGTTACGGCTTGAAGAAGTAGCATTCCTTGGCCGCGATGGTATCAAGTCATGGAATATCTATTGACCCAAAGAAAGATTGAAGCTATTCAAAGTTTGGGAACAACCTAAATCGATGGCCAAAGTCGTAGCTTTCTCGGTTTAAATTTGGTTATTATCGGAGATTCGTGGAAGGATTTTCTCGAATCGCTACTCCATTGACTCGGTGACTCGGAAAGATACAAAGTTCGGTTGGAGCGAAGAATGTGAGAAGAGTTTTCAAGAACTCAAGAGGAGACTTATTTCAAAGACTGTTCGACAATACCATTTGGCTCGGAGGGATTTGTCATCTACGGTGATGCTTGAGGCAAAAGGGTTGGGATGTGTTCTTATGCAACATGGAAAAGTTATAGCTTTATGCCTCATGACAACTCAAAGAATATGAGAGGAATTATCCTACTCATGATCTAGAGTTAGCATTTGTTATCTTCTGCACTTAAAATTTGGAGGCATTACTTGTATGGGGAGAAAGTGGAGATCTTTACGGATCATAAAAGCCTCAAATATTTCTTCACTCAAAAGGAACTCAACATGCGACAACGACGTTGGCTTGAACTATTGAAAGATTATGATCATACCATCCATACCATCACCGGAAAAGCGAACGTGGTAGTGGAGCGCATTGAGTAGAAAATCATATGCAAGCATCTGAGTGCGATATTGTCAACGCAAAGCCCATTTTGTGTGACTTGCAAAGGATGGAGATAGAGTTAAAGACTCGAGGGGACGCGTGTGATGATAGCGAGTATCTGAGTAGAACCGACTTTAATCGATAAAGTTAAAGTTGCTTTCGAGCTACGGACACAGGAGGTGATGCGTATGAGGAAGAAAGTGCAAGAAGGTGCTATCTTAGGAAGCAAGAATCGATGAAGAATGAATACTTGAGTCAACTCCGGACTTTGTGTTCTAACGACCACGATTTAAAGTATAATATCATGATGGAGGCGCACAACACACCATTTGTAATCCATCACAGGAGTACCAAAATGTATCATGATATTAAATCGTACATTTTGGTGGAGCAATATGAAGAGAGAGATAAGCGCCATGTTTATCTCAAGGTGTCTAACTTGTCAACGAGTTAAAGCGGAGCATCAAGTACCAAAAGGTCCATTGCAACCACTTGAAATTCCGAATGGAAGTGGGAGCACATTACCATGGATTTAGTTCTGGGGTCTTCCTAAGGTTTCTCAAGGCATTGATGCGATTTGGGTCATTGTTGATAGATTGACCAAGTCTGCTCATTTCTTCCGAAATCGAGAAACTTATACACTTGAACGTCTTGCTCGTATGTACATAAGCGAGATTGTAAGATTGCGCATGGTATCTGGGTATCCATAGTTTCGATCAAGACCCAAGATTCACTTCACGATTTTGGGTTGGTTTGCAAAAAACTATGAGCACAGACTTACGATTTAGCTTCGGCATATCATCCTCGGGACGGACGGACGATCGGAGAGGACTATTCAAACTCTTGAAGATCTATTAAGACTCTGTGTCCTTGATTTCAAGGGAGTTGGGACAAGTTCTTACTATTGGTGGAGTTTTCCTACAACAACGGTTATCAAACAATTATTGGCATGGCTCCATTCGAGCGTTGTATGGAAGAAAGTGTCGTTCTCGGTATCTTTGGGATGAGGTGGGTGAAACAACGTTGTTGGGACCGGAGTTGATACGTATGACTACGGAAAAGATTCAAACGATCCGACAACGTATAAAAACCTCACAAAATCGACAAAAGAGTTATCTTGATCTTCATCGAAAGGGCGTGGAATTCGATATAGGAGATAATGTGTTGTTAAGAGTTGCTCCATGGAAAGGAGTTACAAGATTTGGAAAGAGAGAAAACTTAATCCTCGATTCATCGGTCCATTTTAATCCTCGATCGAGTAGGAGCGTGGCCTATAGACACGCTTTCATGAAATATGTCTCGTGTTCATAACGTTTTTCACATATCCATGTTACGTAAATATGTGAAAGACCCGAACCATATTATTGAGTTAGAGCCGGATGAAATAGCGGAAGATTTGGCGTATGAAGAGGTTCTGTTCAAATTTTGGATAAGAAGGAACATATTCTACGCTTTCTGGGTTATACCTCAAAATCAAAGTTTTGTGGAGGAACCACGATGTTGAGGAAATGACTTGGGAGTTAGAATCAAATGAAATCAAGGTATCCTTACCTCTTGATATACCAGTATACGTACCCTAATTTCGAGGCGAAATTTCATAAGAAGGGAGGTTGTAAGACCCCAACTTTTATAAATAAAGATGAATTTTTCTATAAATATTATTTTTGAATATTATGGAATAAATTTGATATAATGTTATAGTTGTGGGTAATATTTATAAATTTTGCAAAGTATGCAAGTTGTTATAAAATATTCATTTGGTTAGGGAATATTCTTTTTAGGGAATATTAAATGCAACGACTCAATCATTGGTGGACCCCTACAATGAAATTATTGTCGGATTGAAAAACGACAAAATATTTTTATAAAAATAACGGCGGAGGTGTTACCGTTAAAAGCTGTTGAACTACCCGGTGGTAAAAAATACGATGTCTGGCATTGGTTGCAGTAGTACTCACGGTATTGATTATTGATCTTCTGAGAGAAGTCACTCATTTATGCTCGATTATTGCTTTCTGATAATTCTTTGCATCATATCTCTTATATTATTGATTCAATTATTGTCACGATTATCATCATGTATATATATGTTATAGTATTAAATCAATAAGCGAGGCGACAAGTTATAAATGATTAATAATTGTTGAAAGATTAAATATGTGTTGATGAAAAAAAAATGATTTGTGGTAAGTTTGATTATTTTATGGGGGGCTCATATGTCATCATCTAAGAGTCTCTTCAATCGATAGTAATTACCTTTGTGAATAGTAATTACCTTCGTCGATAGTATTTACCTTTAAATCGATAGTAATTACCCTTGTGAATAGTATTTACCTTCGTCGATAGTAATTACCTTCGTCGATAGTAATTACCCTTGTGAATAGTATTTACCTTAAATCGATAGTATTTACCTTCGTTAATAGTAATTACCTTTACCGGATGTCGAACCACTTGTCGTTTCACATTACGAGCGTCCGAACCACTTGTCGTTTCACATTACAAGCGTCGAACCACTTTTCTTTTCACATCATTAGTCGTCGAGCCACTTGCCTTTTCATATACGGCGGGTCTTAAGCTAGAAATCTTCTATAAATAGAGGCTGAGGGCTTCATTATTTTTCACGAATTCATTCAAGCTATAGAGAGAGAGTATAGAAAGAATAAGAGAGAGAAGAAGAGTATTTTGTTACTACTGCTTTCTTTGTAGTATTCAATCTCCTACCAAAAGTAAGGAGTGTTATTCTTTCTTATTCATGAAGAGAACTGTTGTTATTCCATTGCTTATTATTACATTGGAATAACTTTTGTATCTGTGATTTACCTATACTTGGTGACATTCTTCTATTATTACATTTGGAACATCACATGCGTGTGTTTTACATTTGACAGTTAAAATCTTTATTATTATTACATTGGAACATCACATGCGTGTGTATTACAGGACTGGTTAAATCTTTATTATTATTACATTGGAACATCACATGCATGTGTTTTACACAGGACTGGTTCCGCTCTTTATCATTCTGTTGGAATATCCTATCATGTGTTTTACATGCAGTTCCATCTTTATTATTACTGTTGGAACATCTATGGTTGTGAATTTCACGACTGGTTCCGTTATTATTATTACATTGGAATAACTTTTGTCTGTCAAATACTGCATGCATGGTGATTTCTTTTGTTATTCCATTCTTTATTATACCCATTGGTTAAAACTTTGACTTCTATACTCCATGAAATTAGTAGAATATCCTTGATATTTGCGTTTCATCGATATCTTTTATGAAAATATTCTTACGATCATTCTTGAATTTTACTCTACAAAAGCGATGTATCATGTTGATAGTTTGGGCGTTAATAATTCTGGATAAAATAATTCTTGAACTTGTTTTATTGAATTCTTATATCATTGTCATCATCCTCATGTTTATATTTTTGAAAGTCATCTCGTGGCACGTAGTGCGTAGATGGACTTGGTATGATTATGACCAAAGACTATTCGATTGTAATCATGGTAGTAATGTTACAAATGATGTGATAAAAATCCTCGATTAAGTAGTAGTGCATTGGTGGGGACGATTGTTGGCATGATCATGACCATTAATGAATACACAAATATTCTTGGCCCAGTAGTGCATGAATAATTATGGTCGTGATACTTAAAGAATATCCTTGGCCGTAGTAGTGCGGGGTGATTCGATGATGTGGAATATTTATTAAAGTGAGTCTCAAATATATTGATGATGAAAAACTTTTAAAACCTAAAAGATAGTAGACTTTATTTTCTACTTGACTCTTTTAATGGATTGCATATTCATTGCCGCGATTAAACCGGTTTATCTATTGTATTTTATCGGTTTAACATTGTTGAAGACTATTGATAATTTATTACGCATTATCTTAGTCATAATATTTCTTCTTGGGCTAGTTGAGCTCACCCTTTCTTTCACTTTGTTCTCTTGAGAAATGAGAATATAAATTTGGGGCGAGTCGGAAGCGAGTGATGGTCTGAAGATAGCATTAGTAGTCCTCACTATTCGGTAAAATAGTGTGATAATAATCTGTAATGAGGACTTTTTGTTTGAGTTTGTATAATATCTAGTAGATGATATTTGTATTTAAACTCACGGTTTATGTCGTATTATACCACAGCAGTTATGTTAGTAAGTTGTATTTACATTACGTACCATGTAAGTGGCGACCCAAGATGGGTGATGTATACCTAATTTTGGGGGCGTCACAGAATATTTCGTCGATATTCCGTCGAGGATAACCTCATTTCCAACGAAATATTTGGTCGGAACTTCGGTCGTATATAAGCAAGTCAAAATTAAGTCTGTCGGTCTTTCGGTCGGGAATACTTACTGTCGACGGACTTATCCTCGACCGAATATTCAGTCGGTCTTACTATAAGTCAGACTGAAAATAGTCTGTCGAGGAGATTCGGTTGAGAATAATCATGCCACGTGGCAATGACAAGAAAATGGAAAACGACTTAAACTCAATGGATATCCGTCGAGGATATTAATATTCCGTCGCGAATAGTATTTTTTTTTTAAATATTTTATTTGTTTTTGCAATATCCAGGGATTTAACCCACATCTTGTACCTATACCTGTTTTCCCAATAACACATACACAAGCTACCAATATGGCCAATAACATGAATTACAATACCAAGGCCAACAATATGTCAAAAACCAACTAAATAAGAAGTAAAAATGTCAAAAACATCTCATTAATCTAAACTAAACTATATCAAACATCCCATTAAGGTGCGGTTAAACTAAATGTCAAACCAAATACAAAACCAAAGTAATGACAAGGTTTAAACTACAATACGTCAAAAATTATGTAACTACAAAAGAATGTAAACTACAAAATTAAAAGAATGTAAACTAAGTCAAGCTAATAGAGCCCCCGGTGTGAGGAGGATCATCAGGCGGGCGTCGATGCTACTCTGGAGTATGAAAATCGCCACCATCGTCATCTCGCTCGTTAGTCCGCTCGTCACCCTGTTGATACAATATAATGTAACTCATTAGTCCATTTATATGATTCAGTTAAAGATAACTAAATGAAAATTAAATAACATACGGAATATATATTTGTATTTAAAATGAAGTATACCTGAGCAGTCGAGCGCTGACTCAACATCGGCTTAAACGCGTCCTCGACTAAGGTAACCACCATCCGAACAATCTCGTCGCGTGTCGCGACCTTTGCTCGGAGGATACCAAGATTACTCTCGGCGGTGGCACCAACCAACGTCTGCAAGGTGATGGAGGCGAAAAATTTGGTGGGTCTGACGATGGAACAATGGATCGATCTCAAACTATCCGACACCATGACCATAACACGGCTGGAACAAAACATCGTCTAAGCCAGCGCCCGTATGTGATGGTCCCACGGGGGCTCTCGGACGCACACGTTGGCTAGAGCCTACAAAAATAAATATAACATAAATAATATTATAAGTTTACTTTATTCATAAACAAGAAATAAACTAAAATATTATACCTCCTGGCAGTGTATAAGTTGGTATCCTCGGTAACCCCAACACTCGATACCGGCTGATAGTACTAGTGGGAGTATCCTCAAAATATTATAAACACGCACCTTGTGAATTAGCACCGACCTAAGTGAGAGACATAACATCCCGTAACAGTCCCAAACTGGGGACTATTCGACATTCACTCCTACTGAGTGAATGTCAAACGGGTTTCTAAGTTCCAAAGTATATTACATATATAAATTATTGAGTGTATTGAAGAGTAAAGGAAGAGTATTATTGAGTTTATTGAAAATTATGGCAAACTAAGCAAATGTTACTTAGTTTATTTTGTCAATGATAAACTAAGCAAGTGGTATTTAATTAGTTTATGAGAATTGTTATTTGGAATCTATAGAGACTGTTGTTCGACATCCACTCCTATATACTTGTCAAACGGGTTTCTAAATTTCATAGTAGTTGCAGCTGTAATGACTACTAGGAGAAGAGTCAATCTAAGTTTCATATTAGTTGCAGTTGCAGCTAATAGTACTCCAACCGGTTCCTCGTGATGTCGGACAAAAAAAAAATTGCGTAGTTCTGTTTGTGTCCTATACTCTAATAATAAAGTTAATTGAATTACTACGGACATTCCTCATTATTCCATCATAACAGATGACAACATCCCGAAGGAGTTCCATTAAGCTATTGAACAAAGTTCTAAGTTAAGCAACCCTCTTGATGAACGAACGATCACTTCTCTACTAGGAATGAATCATTGCCTGATATGGGTTCAATCCATGATATAGACAACTTCTCACCACTCCAAATTCTTCAGATGGGTAGTTCTCATAGAAAAAGAGGTGAGATATTCTGTGAGAACTACCCATCTGAGGAATTTAGAGTGGTGAGAAGCGATCTATGTCATGGATTGGACCCATATCAGGCAATGATTCATTCCTAGTAGAGAAGTGATCATTTGCTCATCTAGAGGGTTGCTTAACCTATAACTTTGTTCAACAACTTAATGACACTCCTTCCGTATGTTGGCATCTGTTATGATGAAACAGTGAGGAATGTCTGCAATAATTCAATTAACTTTATTATTCGAGTATAAGACACAAACAGAAGCTACGACCCTTTTTTAATTGTTGAGGCAGGTTTGTAGTACTATTAATTAGCTAATAAATCTATGTATCGAACCATGCATACAAGGAAGTCCTTAATTAATTATTTTGTATAATATTATCTAATTTAATTTACCTTAATTAATTAATTTATTTTAGTTAATTTATTTATTATGTATTATATTATTTCATTTAATTTAAATTAATTAATTAATTTATTTTAGTTATTTATATTATTTAATTTATTTAATTTTATTTATTTTGTATTATATTAATTAATTTAATTTAAAGTAATTAATTAATTTATTTTAGTTATTTTAATTTATTTAATTTTATTTATTTTGTACAATATTATTTAATTTAATATACCTTAATTAATTGTTTTATTTTATTTTATTTAATTATTTATTTATTTTGTATTATATTATTTAAATTAATTAATTAATTATAATTATTTTATATTATTTAATTTATTTAATTTTATTTATTTTGAATAATATTATTAATTTAATTTACCTTAATTAATTAATTTATTTTAGTTAATTAATTTATTTTGTATTATATTATTTATTTTGTATAACTTTATTGTGTTTTTTTATTTTATTTTAGTGTCAAACTAAGTCCTAATTGTCTTTTATAGTTAGGTATTGATTTATTTAATACCATCTATAACTTCCATAGAAATTTCGTCAGAAATAATTTAACACCCAAATAAGATAAGTCTTCAATTGATTCACACAATGCAATTCACAATGCTATATAGAATCCATAAGGCAGAAAATGGATATGGTTAACCATTTTATATGAACCAAATCCATATAACAGAAAAAAGGCAGAAAATGGATATGTTGAACCAAGACAAATCAAATTATTCAAACCAACATGAATCCTTAATTCAATCCAATATGGATATGCTGAACCAATATAGATAATTCATTTAATTGAATATAAGGCAAATCATATGCATTTCACTGAATATTCAAACCAATTTAGGAATATAACAATCAATAATTTAATTTCTTAATTCAAACAAAAATGGATATGATGAACCAATATAGAAAATTTTAGAGAACATATCATTCAACAGTTTAATTTCTAATATTTAGGGCTAAAATAAATTTAGGAATTCTTAAAACTGATTACAAAAAACTTAAGCCTTAACCTGTAAATTGAAAAAGTACCAAATTATGGAAGAAGAAGAAGACCCCAGTCGTTTGGAGTAAGCACCACCACACACCATGACCAGCCACGTGGCGGAACCACCACGCCTGACCACACTTGACTTCACTTCCTCAAATGGGGTATGGACCAAATGCGGGAGCTTATAGAAGGAAGAAATATGGAGGAGATGAGAAGGAGAAGAAAGGGATAGGAGAGATTAGGAGGAGAAGAAATATGGAGGAGAGATTAGGAGGAGCCGCTGTTGCTAATTAAGAAGAAAAGAAAAGAATGTAAACAAATTAAGGATGCTGGGGCGACTGATGTTTAAAAAAAGAATAAGCTCGACGAACTTCGGTCGACGACCTTAGTTTCGTCGCCCGTTAGCTATTCTCGACGGATCATTCAGTCGAATTTACAAATATTCCGTCGACCTTAAACTCGCGCTGATAGAAATCTGCGCGCCAAGTAAAGGGGCTTAATTCTGATGGATGCCCGTCGACTTTAGTCTAACCTCGACGAAATTAAATTCGACGTAATATTTGGTTGAAATTATATTAGCCTCGACGAAATGTATTCCGTCGGAATTAATTCTGTCGGAGATAACCCTTTTTCTTGTAGTGAAGGGGTTTGTGGGTTCTTCGCATCAGCAGTGAAATCGCATGTGACGCCCCCAAAATTAGGTATACATCACCCATCTTGGGTCGCCACTTACATGGTACGAAATTTAAATACAACTTACTAACATAGCGTAGTGCAAATACGACATAAATCGTGAGTTTAAATACAAATATCGTCTACTAGATATTATACAAACTCAAAAAGGAGTCCTCATTACAATTATTATCACACTATTTCACGAATTGTGAGGACTACTAATGCTATCTTGAGGACCATCACTCGTTTTCCCGAGCTAAATCCCGGCTATATTCTCATTTCACGAAGAGAAACGGTGAAAGAAAGGGTGAGCTCAACTAGCCCAAGAAGAAATATTATGACTAAGATAATGCGAATAAATTATCAATAGTCTTCAACAATGTTAAACCGATAAAATACAATAGACAACCCGGTTTAAGCTGCGGTGAATATCTGATCCATTAAAAGAGTCGAGTAGAAAATAAAGTCTACTATCTTTTAGGTTTTAAAGGTTTTTCATCATTTGTTATAAATGAGACTCGACTTTAATAAATATTCCACATCATCGAATCACCCCCGCACTACGGCGAGGATATTCTTTAGTATCACGACCACAATTATTCATGCACTACGGGCGAGAATAGTTGTGTATTCATTAATAGTCATGATCATGCCAACAATCGTCCATCAATGCACTACTGCCATCGAGGATTTTATCACATCATTTGTAACATTACGGTCATGATTACACCGAATAGTCTCGGTGTAATCATACCAAGTCCATCTATGCACTTCTGAGCCACGATGACTTTCAACATAATATAAACATGAGGATGATGACAATGATATAAGAATTGATAAAACAAGTTCAAGAATTATTTTATCCGGGAATTATTAACGTCCAAATTATCAACATGATCTTTGTTTTGTAGAGTAAAATTCAAGAATAATCGGAAGAATATTTTCATGAAAAGATCTTTGGATGAAACGCAAATATCAAGGATATTCCACTAATTTCATGGAGTATAGAAGTCAAAGTTTTAACCAATTTGGGTATAATAAAGAATGGAATAACAAAAGAAATCACCATAAATGCGATAGACCGCACGAGACGAGTTATTCCACGGAATAATAAATAACGGAACCAGTCGGTGAAATTCACAATCGAGCGGGATGTTCCAACAGAATAATAAAGATGGAACCCGAGATCGGTGTAAAATACACAGATAGGATATTCAGCGAGAATGATAAAGAGCGGAACCAGTCCTGTGTAAAACACATGAGCATGGGATGTTCCAGCCAAATAATAAAAAAGCGGAACCGAATTCCTTGTAAAACACATGTACGGGATGTTCCAACAGAATAATAAAGAGCGGAACCGAGTCCGGTGTAAAACACACGAGCGTGATGTTCCAACAGAATAATAAAAAGCGGAACCAGGTCCGTTGTAAAACACGTAAACGGGATGTTCCAATGTAATAATAAAGAGCGGAACCCGGTCGTGTAAAAACACATGAGAGCAGGATGTTCCAATGAGAATAATAGAAGAATGTCACCAAGTATAGGGTAAACCACGTATATAGGTTATTCCAGCAAGAATAATAAGCAATGGAATAACAATAGTTCTCTTCATGAATAAGAAAGAATAACACCCCTTACTTTTGGTAGGAGATTGAATCTTTACGGCGGTGTAATAACAAAATACTCTTCTTCTTTCTCTTATTCTCTCTATACTTTCTCTCTCTATAGCTTGAATGAATTAAGTGAAAAATAATGAAGCACTAGGCCTCTATTTATAGAAGATTTCTAGCTTAGCACTGTAGTGTGAAAAGGCAAGTGGCTTGACGACTAATAATGTGAAAAGAAAAGTGGTTTGGCGCTTTGTAATGTGAAACGACAAGTGGTTCGGCCTTTGTAATGTGAAACGACAAGTGGTTCGACGTCTAGTAAAGGTAATTACTATTGACGAAGGTAATTACTATTCACAAGGGTAATTACTTATTGACGAAGGTAATTCTATTATTGAAAGGTAAATACTATTGATGAAGGTAATTACTATTCACAAAAGTAATTACTATTGACGAAGAGACTCTTAGATGATGACATATGAACCCCCCATAAAATAATCAAACTTACCACAAATCATTTTATTTTCATCAACACATATTTAATCTTTCAACAATTATTAATCATTTATAACTTGTCGTCTCAATTATTGATTTAATACTATAACATATTATACTGAGATGATCTTTGTGACAATAATTGAATCAATAATATAAGAGATCACGATCGTGAATTCTTTGCGATAATTAAGCATAAATTTGAGTGACTTCTTCTACGTAAGCATCAATAATCAATCTGGTGTCTTCTTATGCGACCCACGCAGCATATTCTTTACTTTACCACCAAGGTAGTTCAACGGTTTTAACGGTAACACCTCCGTAGTTATTTTTATAAAATATTTTTATCGTTTTCTCGATCCGACAATAATTTACATTATGGGGTCCACCAATGATTGAGTAGTTATCACGAATATTCCTAACAAAAAGAATATTCCCGACCAAACGAATATTTTATAACAACTTGCATACTTTGCAAAATTTAAAAATATTACCCACAACTATAACATTATATCAAATTTATTCCATAATATTCAAAAATAATATTTATAGAAAAATTCATCTTTATTTATAAAAGTTGGGGTCTTACATCGCATATGGAGGAAGAAATCGCAGAAGAAGGGTTTGTGGGTTCTTCGCATCAGCAATGAAATCGCATATGGAGGAAGAAATCTCAGAAGAAATCGCATGGGGAAGGAATCGCAGGGGAGTTTGTGGGTTTAGTCGAATCCGAAAGAATTCATATGCTAATTGTTCAAGCGGATGTGTAGTGGGCAATTTGGTCCTTAATTTTTTTCCACCTTCCGCTAGACGAAGTATATCCCATTTTTAATCACATCGCTTGATTATTGGAATGAACGGTTATGATGCTATTTGTCCAATTTTCATTCATAGCAAATACTTACTATGGATCATTTTCCAAGATAAAATGTGTATACACTTGGTTAACAATTTCAAAACATGATCCTCAACCATATATGAAAACTAATTACTATATTAAGTCATTTATTTACTTAATTAATAACATTATTTCCATCTTGAAATATTTTACATTATAATTTATTTTAAAAAAATAAATTAGTTAAAGACTAGAATGCATAGAATATTAGAAAAAAAATTAAAAATAAAGATTTATAAATCGTAAACCTTCTTGTTTGTATATTTTGAGACGTGATATATAATTTAGCTTCCTATCTTATTAAAGTAATACTCTAAAATATAGTTAATTGGTCAATCTAATTTAAAAATATTATGTTGCCTTGAAATCAATTCACAAAATTTAAAATTTAAGTTAAATAGAAAATTATTTAACAAATAAAAAAAAATTCATATATCGTAAACAACAATATTACTAATCACATAAAAAAAGCTCACATAATACTTGCATACATACACATGCATATGTTAGGCGGGAACCCACAGTATGTATGTGTGTATATATATATATATATATATATATATATATATATATATATAGAGAGAGAGAGAGAGAGAGAGAGAGAAATTTCAAGAGAATTTCAAGAGTAGAACTATTTAATAAGCCTCCCGTGTTTTTTTTAAAAGCTAACTCTCGTGTTTTCCTTTAAGCTCCTCAGTCCTCAGTCCTCAGTCCTCGATAGAAATTGAAAAAACCAAGCCCTAGATAGCAGAAGAATGAAGAAGCAGCAGAAGAACGAAGAAATTTCCTCTCAATTTCTCAAATCGATTCAGCAGAAGTCTTATTGAACGAAGGGAGCAGAAGAACCAAGCCCTAGAAATAAGCCAACCCCAAATCGATTCTTCTCAATCGGTAAACCCTTTCTTTATATTTTGAATTTCGTACTTTTTGTTGGGTTTTTCAATTGTTGAGCCACGTCAAATTTTGAACCATCCAAATCATTCAGCACGCTATTTATCCATGTTCTATTTCCTTTCTCAGCAGTTGCCTCACCAACATTTTGTGCCCCTTGGCATTTGCAAGTCAAACCCTCCAAACTTTCATTTCGTTTCTTCCTAGGATTAATACCATCTACACTGCAACTTGCATAAATCCTACTGCAATTTTGAATCCTCAAATTCTTGAACAGGGTAGACCTGCATCCTCTTTCTCCTCGGTATTTGTCCGAAAGCAACAAATTGTGCTTGACATAGCATAAATCCTTATGGAAAAAGCGAATTCCTGCCCCAGGAAGAATTTGAAGAAGTGCTTCTGAAGTACAACTCATGACACTATACAAATCAGGGTGATGATGCCTTCAACTTAATATCTTGTACCTATGCAAAACTGCACAGTTCAATCATGAAGTTTAAAACAACAAAACAAACAATCCTTTAAACTATGCAATTCAAACATAAAAATATAAATGTCTCCACAATAATCATAACGCTTCATTATTGCACAATTGCACAAGTTGAAGCTAACAAAACAAATGGTACGAAATTGAACTTTTTCAATCTTCTCACACAAAATATCACCAAACAAAATTAATAACATAAGATTAAATCTTTCTCAAAAAAAAAAATGAAATGATAGTACTGGAATATTATCCATTGGAGCATTTGAAAGACATTAACAACACACCAAAAAGTTCAAAAACTTCTCTGCAGCTTTCTTTATTCTTTATTGTCTGCATTGAATATTATTGGAATAACCAGTCAAATTCTTATTTATGAAATTGGATCAATATAAATTTTTTCTGTGGATAAATTGAAAGTTCCAAATCTATATTTTCTTAGTCTTATAACTTGTTGGTGTGAAAATGTCTTATGATGTTATATTGAATATTTGAAGTACTTATGATGAACCTAGTGTCAAGTTATCATTTGTAAACATCAACAACATGTAGAGTTGGTTTCAGATAATAAAGATTTGGTTGAGAGGCCGAGAATAAAATATCGTCATGACTTCTTGGTTCAAATGGTTGACATTTATACACACTATGTATTATAAATTTGAAGAAGAGTTGTGTGAAAGCTTAAATTATATGAAGGAGGATGTCAACTACCATGACTATAAGATTTACAAAAGGAATGTCAACAACTGTAAAGTAAGAGAAATTCATTATGACAAATCTTTGGATTATGCAACATGCACTTGAAAAAAGTTTGAGAGTTTGGGAATTTTATGTCGATATGTAATAGCTTATTTGCATAAGTATCATGATCTTGACAAATTGCCTTCTAAATATATTTTGAAGAGGTGGACAAAGACAACAAAATCAAGTGGTGTAATTGATGATAATGGTGTGGCGATAAAAGATGACAAGCCATACTTACTCTTGCGGAGTCAATTGATTCAACAATCTTTAGATTTCATTGATAGGGCTCTCACAAATGAAGAAGCCACAAATGTTTTAAAAGATTGTTTTGTTAGTGTGGATGAAAAGATCAATCAAATTATTGGAAAGAATGGTTCCGAAAGAAACAATGAAATGGAGAGTGGTGGGATGACTGTATCCAAGTCGGTTAACATGTCTTCTACTTATGATCATAATTATATTGAGCCAAACCAAGTGCGAGCAAAAGGGTGTGGCAAAAGGTTGAAGGGTGGCAAAGAAAAGGCTTTGGGTACAACAAAAAATCACAAGGGTAGACGTTGTAATGGATGTGGCAAAGTTGGTGCGACACATGATAAAAGAAATTGCCCAGTGCTTAATAATCAATAAGCAAGTTTACGTATTTTGACTGTGCTATTTGTTTAAAATTGACTTTGCTATTTGTTTAAATTTGATTTTGACTTTGCTATTTGTTTAAATGTAGAATTGGAGCATCAAATGATGATGCTACTCAGGATACAATTGACAAATAGAACTAATGATCATGAGGTATATGAACTAATAGAACTTGTGTTTTTCTTTTATATCAATACCATTCATATTGAATTGGAAGGATTTTGTTCTAAGAGATGGTACTTGTGAACTGCATCAGAAGATTGAAGGATCAAAGAGTAACAAAGTACTTCTGATGTGAAGGCAGGAGCACAAATGATTGTTATATTTTTGTATCATGCATCTGTTATATTTTTCTGTTGTCCCTAACCAAGAGATGTCATGTTTTTATTTCTTCGCATTTCCTTGAATCAGGAATTCAAGCTGGATCAAGTTCGCAATCAGATTCAGGTAAGCAACTCTATGACTATATCTAGAAAAGCAAAATTCTTCATGCCATGGAAGTTGATCTCTTAGCTTAAAGTTTGTTAATGCATAGTGCAAAATTCGTGAATGATTTTCTATGTTTTGCTCATGGTCTTCTGCAGATATTCAGTGGATGATACTGGTGCTGTTAGTTGTGTTGCATGGACACCTTTTTATTAGTTGCTTTTGCTGTTGGATGGAAGTTAAGGGGACTTACAGATTGGTCCATCTCTGGACTTGCACATTTTTCTGCTTTTGCCTATACAAAAGAATGTAATAGTTCAGTAGTGAAATTTTAGTAGTGGAACTCCAAAAGAATGTAATAGTTTAGTAGTATCTCAATTTGCTGCTTTTACCTGTACAAATTATGCCCACTACTAAGTGCTAATCAAGCATTTGCCTTGACAATTATGTTAGTTTATATGATATTCTCGATGAATCATTATTTTGATTCAAAAAGTCTTGCTCCTGAATTGTAGTCTTAATGACAGGTTAAATTGTTTTTCTGTGATAATTCACCAAACAACAAATTCGATTTTTCTCCTTTAATAAACTGACAAAGACAGTTATACCATTCAACAGAATGATTATTTGTTACATGAATTCATGTACTAAATTTAAACTGTACTAAAATAAAATACGCATGTCAAGACTATTAAAAATGAAGAAACCCAACAGAGCATTACAGTTAATAGGCATGACCACGGTTAGGCTACATAGAAAAGACTTTGTGATAACAGAAACAACAAGTAGCAGATGCAACCCGTAACAACAATTATTGCAGTATCATTTTAACCCGTAACAACAGATCATAACAATAGCACCATTTTAAGCATTAGAAGAGGCACAAAAGGATCAGCAGCTCAGCAGAATGGAACACATTAGCAACAACAACAAGAGAGGCCACAACAACATCAATCCAACAAAACCAGCAGCAGTCATTCTCATATATATTGGCAATCCACGCCAGCCAAATCCAAGTAACCTTCGTAATAAACAATTAATAGTAGAATAAGATGTTAGCCAATTACAAATTAGATTATCAATTGATTTGTCATTCAAAAATATCGCACACAATTAATGGTAGAATAAGATGTTAAATAAGGAACTACAACTTCATTACATTAAATAATTTTATTATAAAACAACTACAACTTCATTATAAACAACATGAAAGAAAAAAGAAAAACCTAGTACACCACTTTTTTCTTCGGTCTTTCGTTGTTCAATTTCATCTCCCCATTCTGCACATCCTCCCATCTCCCTGTAGTTGCGCAGACATTTGAATAGAGAACGTAAGCTGAGTCATCTGATGGGTCTGATTCAAGAAGATGCTCAGCTGCTTTTTTCCCCAACTGCACATTTCCGTGGATTCTACTAGCTGCCAATAAGCTCCTCCATACAAAGTAATTTGGGGGTAGTGGCATTTTTCGATAAAAGCTTCATCCTCAGAAAGGCGTCCTGATCGTCCATGAAGATCAACTGCGCAGACACGGTGCTCTATACCAGCAGGTACTCCAAACTCCTTGGTCATTGAAGTGAAGTAAGCAAGACCCTCATCTACTAAACCCCCATGACTGCAGGCAGATAAAAGATGACATGGTCAGGTTTTGTCCCAAGACTTGTCATTTGATGAGCATATGCAGCAACCATGGCCAATTTCTTCTTAATTTACCACCCAACAAAGACGTTCAGGAAAAAGGACAGAGACAAACTAAATAACTTCAAACAAAACCCACAAAAACCAACAAAAAGTACAGAGAAGAATCGATTTGGGATTGGCTCTATCTAGGGCTTGGTTTTTTCAATTTTTATCGAGGAGAGAGGACCGAAGAGCTTAAAGGAAAATACTGGAGGCTTATTAAATAGTTCTACTATTTAAAAAAATTTTGCTATTTAAAATTCTACTCTTAAAATTTCCTCTATATATATATGTCAAAGTTTAGAAATTCTCAAATTTATTACTACCACTAATAATAATATATACTGTATTAATTTATATTTCATGACTATATTTGGTAGAGACTTGGAGGTTTTTTTTAATAAAATATTTTAAGTTTTTGATAATAAGCTTAAAGCTAAATTAATAGACAAGTAATGAATACGGTAATAAGCTTTCTATTAATTAAGGGTATTATTGTCAGTTTATTATAAAAGGGTGTGCAATAATCAATTTAGGTAGTGCATATATTATTATTATTATTATTTCTTTTTTTTTCTCTCTCTCTCTTTTGGAGAAAAAGAATACATTCAAATATCAGTTTTTAAAGAAATTAATTATAAATAGAAATTATCTGAATTATAACTTATCTAAAAATGATAAAATTTGTAATTGTGTATGTTAACTTTTATCTAATAATTATATAATTTTTTAAGACTGTCAATAAATTTAGTCAAAATTATATAATAATTTTCTTAAGAGCATATACTTTCCTCATAAAAATTATATATTAGTCCTGGGTTACAAAAAAAAAAAAAAAAAATCAAGTTGTTGGAGTTATCAAATTAAAATTGATTACCCTTATTCTTTTTTATTTGTTTTGGGTACAAAGGTGATGATAAACCCAACCACCCCACTATACAACATTATTTATTTATTTTATTTCGAATAAATGCTCAGCCATTATTTATTTGAACTTATAACTTATATTTTATTAAAATATTTATCATAAAGTTTATTATAACTAAAATAATCTTTACATAATTAGTTTCAATTCAATAATGTAATAATTGAAATTAAATTATTTAATTCTTTCAAATAGTTGACTTCCGTATTATATACTTCCTCCATTTTATGTGTGTTTTGTGTATGCTTTTTTTTAACTATCTTTTCATGTTATCATAGCGTTACTCCATAAAAATAATTTTATTCGAGTTTGATCAAAGTTAATTTATGAAATTAAAAAAAATATGACACGAATTTGTAAGAGAATATTTTTATACTTAATAATAATTTCTTACTAGTTTACAATGTTGACTATTACATTAATTAAAATCAAAAAATAATATCAAATGTGACTTTTTGTGAAACAGGGAGTGTATTTTACAAAGGATATAAATCATAAGATACAAAATTATAGAAAATTAATTAATGAAGTATATATATATATATATATATATATATATATATATATATATATATGTTACATGGAGAGCAAGTATTGGAACTCAAATTCATAAGGTATCTTATCAATAACCCTAGAAACCTTGCCACTGCTAAGACCTCTGAAGCAATCCACCATTGATTTCCTCAATGAACCAGATGTAGGTAACTGGTGGCACACCCATTCCACTAATGACTCCATGTCTTTCCCATATTCATGCATGTTTTGAACCAGTAGCTCAGGCAGTGCAATCCTTTTTGTACTTGTCACAACAATGGAAGCTTGCAGGTACTCTAACTTAGTTTTCTCCAATTCAGCTACAGCTCCATCTCCCGTATATATTTTCACCTGAAGAATAAAAAGGTAAAAAAACAAGACGACAAATTAAATTAATTTTTTTTTAAAGTTAAACTCGTTGGTTGACAAATAAGTCTATAATTAAAGGTCAATCTAGTGAGATGAAAATTTAGAGACGGTTTCCATCTCAATGTTTAGTGATTTTGAGATGGAGTTAAAACCAAATTTTGATTTATATCAAGGAAACAACTATGTATGTAAAATGGAGTCGGACTTCGAAACTGAATATTCCGTATCAAAAAGGAAAGACAGAATTAGAGACAGATACAGTTGGTATCAGAAATTTCACTACATATTTTGAAATGTGATTTTGCCAATAGTATTTCAATTGTATATATATATATATATATATATATATATATATATATATATATATATATAGGATTGACTTGTTGAGTAAATTAAAACATTATGATCGAATTCCTCTTAAAATTAACCGCAGGAAACAAAGATATGAACTAGATAAATAAAAATTGAAAAGGAATAAAGAAATTAAAGAAAGGTAAGATTCATGTAAATTTAATATATCAGAAAAGGATATGTCTACTGATCAGTAGTGGCCTTGAAATCAACTTGATTGTGTAACTTACTGCTGGAGAAGAGCGGGTTCCGCAGCACAAGGCAAATGCAACATTAGGATCTGGTGATTCGAGTCCGTAAAGTTGGCGAACCATTGCTTCTTTATCATCCTTTTGGTAAACCTATACAAACATATGAATACAGTATGTTGAGATTTGATTCAAATTTGTTTACTGTTATTGACTTGGTCATTTTCTGTTTTTAGTCAAAGTTTGTTTTTTTAATAAGATCATGATGATCCTTTAGGTTGTTATCTGTTCCAATTTTTTCTCTCTTTAATTGAAGCTTAATAGGAGTTCAGTTATTTTGTAAGCAAGGCCTGTTCCGTTCAGAAATAAAGGTAAGCAAGAAGCATTATTTTTTCTAGCATAAGATTTCCCTTATTGTTCTGTTTTTATTCCTATCTCTTAGTGTTCTGTTTTCTTTGTTTTCTATCTATATTACAACAAAGTGGTATCAAAGCCAGTTCTTTCTTCTGGTAGTTACTATCATGGCAACCAATGGTACCTCCATGAACACATCTCAACCTTTGATTCCTATTTTCAAAGGTGAATGTTACGAGTTTTGGAGCATCAAGATGAAAACTCTGTTCAGATCACAGGAGCTTTGGGACTTGGTTGAGAATGGATACGAAGATGATGACAGAGAAACCAAAAAAAGGGATGCAAAAGCTTTGTTCTTCATTCAACAAGCGTTGCATGACACCATGCATTTTTTCCAGAATAGCAGCAGCAGAGACCTCAAAAGAAGCTTGGATGATTTAAAAAAACGAGTTTCAAGATTCATCAAAGGTAATTACCGTGAAACTCCAATCTCTTCGTCGTGAATTTGAAACTTTATTTATGAAAGACAATGAATCAGTCCAAGATTTTTTATCTAGAGCTACTGCAATTGTTAGTCAAATGAGGTCATATGGTGAAGACATTTTTGATAAAACTATTGTTGCCAAAGTCTTAAGGAGCCTGACTAAAAAATTTGATCATGTTGTTGCTGCGATCGAGGAATCTAAAGACTTGTCTGTTTTTTCATTTGATGAACTAATGGGTTCTTTGCTAGCTCATGAAACAAGACTAAATAGATCAGTTGTCAAATGAGGAGAAGGCATTTCAAGTGAAAGGGGAAACACCTTTTCAATCGGAAAGAACTACAGGAAGAGGACGAGGCAAAAGTTTTTTTCGTGGCAAAGACACTTTTCATGACCGGAGCAGAGGTCGATTTGATGGGCAATCGAGAACAAAAAGGTTTGTGGTGCAACTATTGAGACCGATCCCAGGACATACTGAGGATTTCTGCCAAACAAAGGTAAAGGATTACGTGCAACTTTTGTAATCGGTATGGACACACAAATGGTTTTTGCGAGAATAAACAAAATCAAGCAAGCTTAATAAACTGTGCTTATGGCCTATTGTGATGTTAACGATAATGAAAGTCATGTTTGGTTTGTGGACGATGGTTGCTTCTAACTATATAGGGAACAATGTGACGCCCCCAAAATTAGGTATCGTCACCCATCTTGGGTCGCCACTTACATGGTACATAAATTCAAATACAACTTACTAATATAAGCGTAAATATACAATCTGACATAAACGTGAGTTTGAATACAAATATTGTCTACTAGATATTATACAAACTCAAAAGGAGTCCTCATTACAACTATTATCACACTATTTCACGAGAATAGTGAGGACTACTAATGCTATCCTCTCGGACCATTACTTACGTTCCCAGACTCGTCCCGCTATATTCTCATTTCACGAAGAGAACGGTGAAAAAAAAGGTGAGCTCAACTAGCCCGATAAGAAATATTATGACTAAGATAATGCGAATAAATTATCATTAGCCTTCAACATGTTAAACGATAAAATACAATAGACAACCAGGTTTAAGCTGCGGTGGAATAAGCAATCCATTAAAAGAGTCAAGTAGAGAATAAAGTCTACTATCTTTTAGGTTTTAAAGGTTTTCATCAATTTTTATCATTTGAGACTCGACAATAAATAAACCACCACATCTAATCATCCACATACCACGGTCGAGGATTTTCATCAAATTATCAATGGTCATGACTATCTTAAGAATCACCCCTCGGTCATAATCATACCAAAAACTATCCATCAACGCATTACAGGCCACTTGAGGACTTTTGTCACATCATTTATATCAAGTCGTGATTATCTTAGATGATCCTGGTCATAATCATACTAAGTTCATCTATGCACGTAAGCGAAAGATAACATAATATAACATGAGGATGATGACAATGACATAATAATTCAATAAAACAAGTTCAAGAATTATTTAATCCATGAATTATTAACGTCCAAATTGTCGACATGATCTTTGTTTAGTAGAGTAAAATTCAAGAATGATCGGAAGAATATTTCCATGAAAAGATCTTTGGATGAAACGCAAATATCGAGGATATTCTACTAATTTCATGGAGTATAGAAGTCAAAGTTTTAACCAATTGGGTATAATAAAGAATGGAATAACAAAAGAAATCACCATGCATGCGGTATTTACATGAGGCGGAGTTATTCCAATGTAATAATAATAACGGAACCGTCGGTGAAAAATTCACACCGGCGGGATGTTCAACGAATAATAAAGATGGAACCGGATCCTGTAAAACACACGATAGGATATTCAACGAGAATGATAAAAGCGGAACCGGTCCTGTGTAAAACACACACGATGCGGGATGTTCCAACGAGAATAATAAAAAGCGGAACCGAATTCCTGTAAAAAACACAGCAGACGGGATGTTCAATGAAATAATAGAAGAATGTCACCAAGTATATGGTAAACAGCGTATCTGAGTTATTCCAACGAGAATAATAAGCAATGGAATAACATAAGGATTTCACCAAGTATAGGGTATGCAGCATTGATCTGAGGTTATGTATAGGGTATGCCACTTTTACGAGTTATTCAACGAATAATAATGAATGGAATAACGAAGTTCTCTTCAAGAAGAAAGAATAACACCCTTACCGTAGTAAAAGAACTGAATATAGAAGTAGTGAAGTAGCGAGAATACTCTTCTTCTTTCTATAATTTTCTCTCTATAGCTTCTCTCTATAATTTCTCTCTCTAGAGTTTCAATGAATTAAAAGAAAATAATGAAGGAATGAGCTTATTTATAGGAAAATGGAATGCATAAGTAACTAATCCATGAGCGGTCCAGTTTGATTTACTTTAATCGACGCGGTCCATATTTAAAGAAAAATCTTTTAAATAAAATATAATATATTCTATTTATATAAAAACATTTTACTATGCAAACACTATGCAATACTATCTGAAAACCACTATGCAAAAAACACTATACAACACTATATCATAATAAAATATAATATATTCTATTTATAGAATAACTTTAATAAAGTATTCTATTTTATATAAAAGATGTTTACATTTTATTACGTTAATAATACTGAATAAAATAAAACGTCATTATCGCTATAATAATTCATATTATTAATCGTGATAATGGAATCAAATTGAGGTGACTTCTCACATAAGCATCGATAATCAATACAGGTAATGCTACTTATGCGACCACACGTATTCTTGTACTTTTACTACCTGAAGTAGTTCAACGGTAACCATGGTAAAACTTCCGCCGTTATTTCAATAAAATATATTTTATCGTTTTTCTCGATCAATCCGATAATAATTACATTATGGGGTCCACCAATGATTGGTAGTTGTACGAATATTCCTGCTAATACCGAATATTCCCAGGCCAATCGAATATAATATAACCACTTGCATACTTTGCAAAATTTATAAATACTACCCATAACTATAATATTATCTTATATTCACACCATAATATTAAAAAATTATTTCAACAAAATTTAAATCTTTATTGATAAAATCTGGGGTCTCACAATCTCCCTCCTTATGGAATTTAAGCCCTCGAAATTAGAGATGCGATACTGATATGATAAAGAGGTGAGGATACCTTGAATACCTTTATCGTTGAAAACATTAAATTCATTTTTGCAATCCAACCAAAGATATTAATTAACAATTCATCTTTTGCACTACGGTGCCAAAGATATACAAGCTGTAAAACCAATAATCTTGAGACTCGAACAATAGTATCACAACCATGAATTATCCATGCACTACTGGCTAAGGATATTCGTGTTTTTCAATTACTGATCATGATTATACCGAATAATCCGTGGTCATAATCATACCAAGTCTATCAATGCACTACTGACCAAAGATGACTTTTACCACATCAATGAATTAATATTTCATTCTTTGAGACTCGACTCAATAATTAATCCATATCATCGAATCATCCACGCACTACTGAGGCGAGGATATTCATTAGTATCACGACCACAATTATCCATGCACTACTGACGAAAGATAATCGTGTATTCATTAGTATCACGACCACAAATTATCCATGCACTACTGCTAAAGATAATTGTGTTTTCAATTACTGATTATGATTATCTGAGAATGATCCTGGTCATAATCATACCAAGTCCATCTATGCACGTAAGCCACGGATGACTTTGAACACATCCATGAATTAATATTTCATTCTTTGAGACTCGACCAATAATTAATCCACATCGTCGAATCATCCCCGCACTGATAAGGATATTCATTAGTATCACGACCACAAATTATCCATGCACTACTGACGAAGATAATTGTGTTTTCAATTCTGTTATGATTATCTTAGAATGATCCACAGTCATAATCATACCAAGTCCATCTATGCACGTAAGCCACGATGACTTTGAACACATCCATGAATTAATATTTCATTCTTTGAGACTCATTTCAATAATTAATCCACATCGTCGAATCATCCACACTTTTCTGCTAATGCAATGATATTCATTAGTATCACGACCACAAATTATCCATGCACTACGGCCAAAGATAATTGTGTTTTCAATTCTGATTATGATTATACGAATGATCCACAGTCATAATCATACCAAGTCCATCTATGCACGTAAGCCACGAGATGACTTTGAACACATCCATGAATTAATATTTCATTCTTTGAGACTCACTTCAATAATTAATCCACATCGTCGAATCATCCCTCGCACTACTGAGGTAGGATATTCATTAGTATCACGACCACAAATTATCCATGCACTTACTGCCAAAGATAATTGTGTTTTTCAATTACTGATTATGATTATACCAAACAATCCTGGTCATAATCATACCAAGTCCATCTATCTCTCTACACCCCACGAGATGACTTTAAAAAAAATATATAAACATGAGGATAATGATATAAAGAATCAATCAAATAAGATAAAGGATAAATATTAAACATTTATAATATAATTTATCCGAGGATTCAAGAATATCCCCATGTTATCAATCACTTAATAATCTAATAATCTAATATCATTAATATTATAACAATATTTTAATCACTTCTTAAATTTATAAACAATTTATCTCAATTGTTTACGCTTTACTACATATAATGCATTTAATCATTCAAAAATGCCATACTCATAAGATATCATCACCAATTATCAAATCCTCATCAAAAAAATATGCATATATTCTATATATAGGATTCTCTAGCCATAAAATCCTATTTTCAACTTTGTTACTTCACATAACATATTTAACTCATATGTTAAGTAACTAAACTATTTTCATGAAAAATATCAAATCAGTCCCAAAAATATTTCTTTTCTGGAATTTAGCATAATATATTCCCATGATGAAAATATATTTTTCTCGAATTTTTAAAATTCATTTACTATTTTTTTAAAAATCAATTTCCAATTAATTCCTTAAGAAATTAGCTACCTCAAGTTTAACTCCAAAAATTCCCAAATCTTGGCAGGACCTTACACATGTTAACGTGAGCTTCTAGTTTAAATTTCATGGTCATCGGAGTTATAGAACTCCGGTTATAGCGTTTTTCGTCGGAAAAACTTAAATATTGAAATAGTCATAACTTGCTCATTTTAAGTCAGAATGAGCTCATTTTTGGACAGGAGGTACTTTATACCATATACCTTCATGTCCCAAAAGGCCAGAATTTTTCTCATAATTTAAGTGGCCGAAACAGCCTCTCTAAAATCATGGCAGAAGCTTTTTCGGTTTTTTGCAGCTTTGCACTCCTTTGCTAAAATCAGTCCACACAAAAATCTACAACACCTTTTCCAGTAATTCCACTTGGATTAGTTAGGTAACTCATAGATCTAACTCTAGGACTTGACCACATTCAAAAATTCAAAATATAACAGGAGATATGGTCAATTGAATTTCATATTACGTTTTTCACTAAAATCGATTTTCAACTCTTTGTGATTTCTAAGAAACTTTCATGTTTTCACATACTAACCAACATAACTCATCATAAAACTTACTAATACTTCATATACCCATGATTTTATTAGTTCTATACTTTTATTATGACTTTCATCATAATCCACGTAAATGCATTCTTTTAGTTGAAGAAATATTTGAGGGTTTAAGAAATGGGTTTTGTCTTTGGGGTCAATACAAAATTCGATTTCACGCTCTAGGGTAGGCTAGGAAGTCTTCAAGAATACGCCAAAAATTTATTAATGATAGAAATATCATTCAAAATCTATACTCTCGTCCAAGACTTGGATAATCGTCACATTAATACCAATGTGACTTCTATCCCTTAACCTGAGATAGCACCTCACAATGATACCTATAAACTTGCCATCTTCATTCACAATGTCGCCTCCTGAAAAAAGTCTGGCTTTGTGCATTCCACACAAGGAAGTTAACAATGAAAGGATCGGGGCTCTTTACTTATGGCTTGATATAACAATGATTAACTTTAGGGGTTTGGTTACTTTGAATTAAGTATAACAGGGTTGGTTATGAATATAAAAGCTAACAACCTTACGAAAAGCATGATGAGTAGTTAACCAATTGATTCCTAAAATCACATCAAAGGCAAGTATTTTCAAAAGATAAGATCGACGGAGTAACGTGAAAGTGTTTATTTGAATCAAACAAGATTTAAAAATAGTAAGCGGTAACGAAGGCTCCTACTATCGAAGTTTCAACCAATAAGTCAAAGTCTAACTTCTCCTGAGTCAAATTTAAGCGTTGAACGCAACTAGGTGAAATAAAAGAGTGGGTAGAACTAGTATCTAACACGGTATAGACTTACATGAGCTTACGATTAACTTACGTGATAATTTTATTCGGGTTCCTCGTCACGAGAAAAAAAAACGCTCTCTTAAACTACTGGCTTTGGTTTGTGCAGGAATGACCTTTGGTGCCTCCATCCTAGTTGAATTTGTCTTGATAAACGACAAAATCGAGCTAAGTGACCTTCTCTTCCACAATTATAACATGCTTTGGGCGACGTATGGCGCGATCAGGATGATGTGTCCCTCTCTCTCGCATTTGAAGCATATAATAGGTGGTCGTTCTTCTTCCTTTGAAACAGGTCTTTGGTCTTGACGTCTTTCCATCATTGTTGAATCTTCTTTTCTTGAAATGTCCATTCTTATTATTTTGTACGATTACCACCGAAGTGGTTACCATATCTCGGCTTTGTTGATTTCCTCCACGCTTGTTGTCACCGCTCGATGACTACTCTCATTGGTATTATAATTTTGCGGTACTCTCTTTTAGTTGTGTTGACTCGTTATCGCGCTCACTAATTGAGCCCTATTTACAACATCTGAATAAAAACACGGTTTATGAGAAATAAGATGTTGGCGTATCTCGCTTCAAACCTCTTAAAAACATTAGCGTCATTCTCTCTTCATTATCCACCAAGTGGGGCCTTGAAATCGTGATAACTCATAAAATTTTGCCTCGTATTGCGACACGGTCATATTGTTTTGTTCCAACTTGATAAACTCCACCTCCTTCATGTGGCGAATACTTTCGGAAAGTATTTGTCGTTGAACGACTCTGGAACTTCTCCCAAGATATCTTGATCTGACAATGAGTTGAGTACGTTTTATCGATTCCCACCAATGTCCGCCTCTCGCGCAACATAAAAGGCGGCAAAAGGAACCTTTTGCTCCTCGGAGCATCCCAAGACATCAAATATCTTGGTAATCTGCTTTATCCATGCTTAGCCGAAGTGGTTTTGCTCTCCTTAAACTCCGGTGGTCCCAACTCCTTGAATTGTTTAGCGGTGACCGCTGAGAGTTTTTTCGTGTGTTTCCACCTACGTTTTGGACAGAGTCGCTTTACTTTGATGTTGCATGAATTCTAAAACCTTTTAAGCGTATCGTCGTTCATCAATTGATCGGTGTTGTTGTTTACGGGAGGATTATCGCCATCTGTTGCACATTGTCACGATTATTGATCGTGGAGAATCAACAGGTCTCACATGCTCCATTGCTATTCTCAACATTCTCGGATGCCATTTTCAAACATCGCCACAAAATAAGGGTTAATTGACATATAACATATTATCTTTATATTCGGCCAAACCAATTAAATACCAAATAAACTTAGGTAGGTCATACTAGCGAAGGTATTCCCGTCTCTCCCTCCTAGTACTATTATTCTCACATCTTAGCGAGGGATCATATCCTAAGCTCGATACCAAGTTGTGGCGCCCCCAAAATTAGGTATCGTCACCCATCTTGGGTCGCCACTTACATGGTACATAAATTCAAATACAACTTACTAATATAATCTCGTAAGTGTACAATACGACATAAAGCGTGAGTTTGAATACAAATATTGTCTACTAGATATTATACAAACTCAAAAGGAGTCCTCATTACAACTATTATCACACTATTTCACGTAATAGTGAGGACTACTAATGCTATCCTCCTGGACCATTACTTACGTTCCCAGACTCGTCCCGGCTATGTTCTCATTTCACGAAGAAAACGGTGAAAAAAAAAGGGTGAGCTCAACTAGCCCAAGAAGAAATATTATGACTAAGATAATGCGAGAATAAATTATCATTAGCCTTGAACGATGTTAAGCCGATAAAATACAATAGACAACCGGTTTAGCTGCGTGAAATAAGCAATCCATTAAAAGAGTCAAGTAGAGAATAAAATCTACTATCTTTTAGGTTTTAAAGGTTTTCATCAATTTTTATCATTTGAGACTCGACAATAAATAAACCACCACATCTAATCATCCACATACCCACGGTCAAGGATTTTCATCAAATTATCAATGGTCATGACTATAAGAATCACCCCTGGTCATAATCATACCAAAAACTATCCATCAACGCATTCACAGGCCCTTTGAGGACTTTTGTCACATCATTTATATCAAGTCATGATTATCTGCGAAATGATCCTGGTCATAATCATACTAAGTTCATCTATGCACGTAAGCCAAAGATAACATAATATAACATGAGGATGATGACAATGACATAATAATTCAATAAAACAAGTTCAAGAATTATTTAATCCATGAATTATTAACGTCCAAATTGTCGACATGATCTTTGTTTTAGTAGAGTAAAATTCAAGAATGATCGGAAGAATATTTTCATGAAAAGATCTTTGGATGAAAACGCAAATATCAAGGATATTCTACTAATTTCATGGAGTATAGAAGTCAAAGTTTTAACCAACCGGGTATAATAAAGAATGGAATAACAAAAGAAATCACCATGCATGCGGTATTTCGCATGGCGAGGTTATTCCAACAGAATAATAATAACGGAACCGGTCGGTGAAATTCACAAGCGGGATGTTCCAACGAGAATAATAAAGATGGAACCGGATCCGGTGTAAAACACACGAATAGGATATTCAACGAGAATGATAAAAGATTTTAACCGGGTCGGTGTAAAACACTGACGCGAGGATGTTCAAATGAATAATAAAAAAAACGGAACCGGTCCGTGTAAAACACACGCATGACGGGATGTTCCAACGAATAATAGAAGAATGTCACCAAGTATAGGGTAAACACAGCGTATCTGAGTTATTCCAATGAGAATAATAAGCAATGGAATAACATAAGGATTTCACCAAGTATAGGGTATGCCACGTATCACAGGTTATGTATAGGGTATGCCACTTTTACGAGTTATTCAACAACGAATAATAATGAATGGAATAACGAAGTTCTCTTCAAGAAGAAAGAATAACACCCTTACTAGTAAAAGAACTGAATATAGAAGTAGTGAAGTAGCGAATACTCTTCTTCTTTCTATAATTTTCTCTCTATAAACTTCTCTCTATAATTTCTCTCTCTGAGAGTTTCAATGAATTAAATAAGAAAATAATGAAGGAATGAGCTTCTATTTATAGGAAAATGGAATGCATAGTAACTAATCCATGAGCAGTCCAGATTGATTTACTTTAATCGGACGGTCCATATTTAAAGAAAATCTTTTAAATAAAATATAATATATTCTATTTATATAAAAACATTTTACTATGCAAAACACTATGCAATACTATGCAAAACACTTATGCAAAACACTATGCAACACTATGCATAATAAAATATAATATATTCTATTTATAGAATAACTTTAATAAAGTATTCTATTTTATATAAAAGATATTTACATTTTATTACGTTAATAATACTGAATAAAACAAAAGCGTCATTATCGCTTATAATAATTCATATTATTAATCGACAATAATGGAATCAAATTGAGTGACTTCTCACATAAGCATCGATAATCAATACTGCAGTGTCTACTATGCAACCACACGTATTCTTGTACTTTTTACTACCGAGTAGTTCAACGATAACCACGGTAAAACTTCCGCCGTTATTTCAATAAAATATTTTTGTCGTTTTCTCGATCCGACAATAATTACATTAATAGGGTCCACCAATGATTGAGTAGTTATGCGAATATTCCTGCTAAACCGAATATTCCCAGAACCAATCGAATATAATATAACCACTTGCATACTTTGCAAAATTTATAAATACTACCCACAACTATAATATTATCTTATATTCACACCATAATATTAAAAATTATTTCAACAAAATTTAAATCTTTATTGATAAAATCTGGGTCTCACAAACAAGATCAATGTTCAAAGAAATCGATGAATCTCAACGGAAGAACATTAGACTTGGAGACAATAAGCAAATTCAGTCGAAAAGGAAATGTACAATGAGTCATCAAAAACCAATCATGGTCGTTGTTAGACTTCTTCACAATGTTTTCTTTGTCCAAAGTTTAGCACATAACTTGTTGAGTGTTGGGCAATTGATGAACACTGGATATTCAATTTTGTTTGATGATGGATCATGTGCCATTAGAGATAAAAAATCTGGTCAAGGTTTGGTAAATGTTCGCATGACAGAAAATAAAATGTTTCCACTTGAAGTATCTAATGTTGAAAATAAGGCCTTGGTTGTCATTGAAAAAGATGAATCTAAATTATGGCATTTACGTTATGGGCATTTAAATATTGGTGGCTTGAAGTTGTTAAGTCAAAAGAGATGGTGTTGGACCGCTTAAAATTGATGCTCTTGAGAATGTGTGTGAGGGTGTATATATGGAAACAAAGTAAAAATCATTTCACAGTAGGAAAATCATGGAGGGCTACAATTTGTCTTGAATTAGTTCATGTTGACCTATGTGGACCTATGAATCTTGAGTCATTAGGTGAAAGTAAATATTTTTTCTGCTATTTATCGATGATTATAGTCGAATGAGTTGGGTATATTTTGTGAAAACAAGTCGAAATCTTTTGAATGCTTTATCAAGTTCAAGGCTTTGGTTGAGAAACAAAGTGGAAAGTGTATCAAGGTCCTCCACACAGATATAGGGTGGTGAATTTTTATCTCACAAATTTAACATTTTTGTGAAGAAAATGGAATCAGTAGGGATTTAATCGCACCATATACCCCGGAGCAAAATGGTGTGGCCGAACGAAAGAATCGTCTTTGTGGTGGAGATGGCTAGAAGCTTATTAAAGGCAAAGAGACTTCCAAATGATTTACGGGTAGAAGCAATTACTCTGCAGTTGTACTTGTGGAATATTTCTCCCACAAGGGTCAGACAGATCGGACACCTTATGAAGCTTGGAAAGGTTTAAAACCTCACGTAAGCCATTCTTAAAATCTTTGGTTGCATTGATTATACTCTGTTGCCTTCTCAAGAACGTGGTAAGCTTGATGAGAAGTCCCTCAAATGTATTTTTATTGGTTATTGTGCTCAATCAAAAGCATATCGATTATATAACCTCATTGGTGGCAAAGTGATTATTAGCGAAAATGTAATATTTGTGAAGTTGGTGAATGGAATTGGGATCAACAATGAAATTGCACAAAGTCAAGCTTTAGCGAGAAAGTGCAGTCCTATATGTGACGTCTAAGAAAGCTCGATAATTTCACCCCGGTCGAACTCTAACAAGCAGTCCTTCATCTATTTCAGAAGAGTCTTCAGAACAGACTCCACCACAAAAATTTAGATCTTTGGCTGAAATCTATGAATGTACCTTTACTTTTTTTGTTTCAGATCCTACAACTTTTGAAGAAGCTATCAAAAATAAAGAATGGAACAAAGCAATGAAGGAATAGATGATGGCAATAGAGAAGAATGGAACTTGGGAATTACGAGACCTTCCAGAAGGGAAAAGTGCTATTGGATTAAAGTGGATTTTCAAAACAAAGTTTCATGCTGATGGAAGTATACAAAAGTACAAGGCGCGACTAGTATTTATTTTACCGAAACATTTTCTCCTGTTGTTCGATTTGAAACTGTGAGAATTACGTTAGCTTTGGTTGCTCAATTTAAATGGAATGTTTATCAGTTTGATGTTAAGTCAACTTTCCTTAATGGTGACTTGAAAGAAGAGGTGTATGTCACACAGTCTGAAGGATTTATTGTCAATGGAAAGGAGGAGAAAGTGTACAAATTGAAGAAAGCCCTATATGGACTTAAATAGGCTCCGCGAGCATGGTACACTAAAATTGATTCATTTTTCCGAGAGAATGGATTTGTTAGAAGTGAAAATGAACATACTCTTTATTTGAAGAGGAATGAGAACCATGATTTTCTGGTAGTTTGCATTTATGTCGATGATATGATTTATACAGGTTCTTCAAGTTCTCTTCTTGGAGAATTTAAATTATGTATGATTAAGAAGTTTGAAATGACAGATTTAGGAAAATTGCACTATTTTCTCGGTATGGAAGTGAAACAAGGAACGAATGAAATTTTTTTGTCACAAAGGAAATATGCATCAGATCTTTTGAAGAGGTTTCATATGCTTAATTGTAAGGTTGCAACCACTCCAATGAACACGGATGAAAAGCTTCAACATGAAGATGGAACAACTAATGTTGATGGTAAATATTTCAAGAGTTTAGTTGGTGGTTTAATTTTTTTGACACATAGTCGACCCGACATTGTTTTCTCTGTTGGCGTGGTCTCAAGGTTTATGCATAGTCCAACGAAGCATCATTTGGGATCAGCTAAAAGGATCTTACGTTATGTTGCAGGAACAATGGATTATGGAATTTTGTATTCACAAGTTAGCTCTTTTAATATTTTTTTGGATTTACTAACAGTGATTGGGCAGGTTCTTTGGATGATCGAAGAAGTACCTCGGGAAGTATTTTTACTCTCGGGTCTGGCGCAATCACTTGGAGCTCAAAAAAGCAAGCAACAATCGCATTATCATCTTCTAAGTTTAATATGTAGCAAATTGCTTCTTCAAAGATGCCAAGCATTATGGTTAAGAAGGCTGTTAGCGGATCTTTCACAGGAGCAGGAAGGAGCTACTGATATTCTTTGCAATAATAAGGCAGCAATCGCAATGACCAAAAATCCAGTCAATCACAGAAGATCCAAGCACATAGACATACGCCATCATTTCATTCGTGAGGTGGTGGCTAATGGACAAATAGATCTTAAGTTTTGCAAAACAGATGAGCAGGTTGCAGATATTTTTACGAAGGCACTTTCTCAAGCTAAACATGATTACTTCAGAGATCAACTTGGTGTAAGCAATTTTGAATCAAGGGGGAGTGTTGAGATTTGATTCAAATTTGTTTACTGTTATTGACTTGGTCATTTTCTGTTTTTAGTCAAAGTTTGTTTTTTTAATAAGATCATGATGATCCTTTAGGTTGTTATCTGTTCCAATTTTCTCTCTCTTTAGTTGAAGCTTAATAGGAGTTCAGTTATCTTTGTAAGCCTATAAAAGGCCTGTTCCGTTCAGAAATAAAGGTAAGCAAGAAGCATTATTTTTTCTAGCATAAGATTTCCCTTATTGTTCTGTTTTTATTCCTATCTCTTAGTGTTCTGTTTTCTTTGTTTTCTATCTATATTTCAACACAGTACACAATATTTTAATCCAAGATTACACAAAAGAATTATATATGTACTGTATACATGTTTTACGAAACAAGCTCATCCTTTTTACCTCTTTTCTCATTGCAGGTGCTGGTTTTCTCAATATGAAATGTTCAATAGCTTGAGCATTTATTGTGTTGCCTCCAATGTTTAGGGTTGCCTGATTCAAAACACACACACACACACACATCAGTTTGATAGGCTAAATGTTCCACTAAACTAAGCCAAAATTTATATGGAAAAAAATAGAATAATAAATTGGAAGTAGAACTAATATATAAAGCTGCTAAAAGAAGACAACAGGACTTCGAAGTTCAAATGCTTATGAAACATAACTAAGCCATTGTTGAGAAATTTTGTACCTTATTCATCAACGTTAGCAGCTTTTCTGGGTTAGAAGGAACTCCGTATTGCAGATATCCCTGAAAGTAATTGATACAAAAGAGGTTATCAAGCTAAAGATAACAACAAATTAACTGAATGAAATAGGCCAGGAATTTTTGGTAGCTAGCTAGCTTACATGCATGATACAAGCATTATACATGTTGATCCAGAAAGCTAACTTCTGTTGGTTATTCAAAAATCTCATATCCAACTTCTGAAGACTGTCCATTAAGGCCCTGTACTCCGCATGGAAACACAAAGAAAATTATAAATTTCATAATTAATCATCACATTAATCAATCCTTAAACATGATGCATGCTAAACATGTCATAATATATATAATCAAACTTATTATTCTTATAAGTACCACCATATGTGTTTTGGAAAATATAGAGTCCCAATTAAGTAAGCCAAAGATTTATAATAAAAAAGAGTTTGCTGGAGCTCAGCAATTCTCGACTTTGAAAGTCTTCTATATATCATATATACCTCAACTTCTGTAATAGTTGGACAGAACTTGAATTTGATATGCATTTTGGGTCCAATGAACTTGATGTGAATCTAACCAAGTTCTTGTAAGGGCCAATATCCCTTGGAATAGACTCTTCCATGTTAAATATACCATACGGATCTTGTTGCCTTGAATCTTTCTGCAACATAAGGCTTGCCTTTGTGTTCAAGCTTGTTTCAGCCCTAAAGCTTAGAGAAAAATTAGCAGACCGGGAAATGGGGCCTGATTTCTCGAGTTCCATTACCCTTGATGTCCGAAGTAGTCTCACAAAAATGTTGATCAAACATTTCATAATGTTCTCTGATAGCTTGTTGGGCGGCAATTTGTGAATGCTCTCCTCGTCTAATTGATGAGTTGGAGTTGATAAACATTTTGGTGGAAGGTCATTAGGGATCTCTAGATTTCGTTCTTTCTGAAACAAAAACGATTGAAGTCGGTCACATTATGACATGCATGTTTCAGAAAACTGTATGAATATTGTGACTGCACGCACAATTAATTTTTATGTTCAAGAAATTAATGTCATTAATTTCACCATAAAACTACAATATACATGGTTATAAGTTAAAGTGACCTTAGCTCAATTAATTGCAAAGTTAAGAACACGCAATGAGTACGTACGTATATACATATAATTTTGGGACGTCGAAATTATATAAGGATATGCATTAAGTTTACCTTGGGAGTCTTATGTCTTGGATCTCGCAAAGGCGAGTCAGGTTTCAGCATCCCACTTTTTCTTGTAAGTCTCTCTTGAAATCCAACCTCATGGAAATGGTTTTCTTTCTGATCAGGAAAACCTCTTGAATTTTTCAGCTTCTCATGTATACTGAAGTCACTAAGGTTATAGTCACCTTTTATAGCTTTACTGATGAAATGCAATGCCTTAGACTCAAATGTCATCTTTTCACTAAACCCTTTGATTGTTGGGTTCGGATTTGGAGGAAGTAGTGCTGCAAAAGATAAGTGATGAGGGTTGTCTAGAGTTCCACTTTTCCATTGTTTGGATTTTGAATCTCTAGTCACTTCCTTTTCGCGATCGAGGTCCGTTTGCAGGTGGCTGATTTGGCTTTCCAATCGAGTTATTTCGCCCTCAACCATAGCCAATTCCGCTAAGAGCTCCTTCATCTGTACGTGCATGCAATATATTGAAATTAACTCCCTTGTGTCAATATATAGTACTATATTCTTGCACACTCCTTGTGATTGGCATGTGAAATTCATGATATACAAAAATGTGTTGCATGATTAATTTAATTTCTACTCCATAAAATCACTCCATCCATCATATACTATCATTATTAATTTTTTGAAATCAACTTAAGATATTTTCAAATTTAAAATTGACATGGATCTTTAATTGTAGTCAATATAATATATGACAAATATTACCCCCTCTTTCCACAAAAGAATTAATATTCAAAGTACATTTTGCACATAAATTAAGAAAAGTAAAGTAAAAAAGAGTAGAAAAGGTTACAAATTTGGCCTCACAAAATTACATTAAAGGACGAGTCTTTCTACTTTTATATACTAGTGGACCATAGATATATGTCATTTACTACTAAATGACATATTTACCTTTTACCTTATAAATTATTTTAAAAGTACTACTCATTGTAAGATTAATTTATTACTTCATAATTTCATTACTAGAAAAACAAGAATACGTGACAAAATTTTGTGATAGTTTTTAAAAATAATTACAAAAGATAGTAATTTGTGATGAACTTTTTAAGCAATCACAAAATCATTGTATATATGATTGCGACTAATCTTGCCATCAATGTATTATAATTGTAATGGCCATGTCAATCACACCAATTTTTTCACGCAAAATAAAATTTCTTTTTTTGACGCATTAAGTCATCACTTATAGATATACCCTTTTCGTGATTGTATTTAAGCGATCATTAATATTTTAATGTAAGAAATAATCAAAACAATATTTTATGACGATAGTGACAATCATTAAAAAAGATAGATTTTTGTGATGACTTTTATTTGCAATTACAAAAAGAAGGTAATTTTGTGATGAAATTTTCAAACCATCACAAAACAATAAAATATATGATGACTCTTAGTAATGACTAATTTTACCATCATTATAGAGTATTTGTGACTGCCATATCACCAAATTTTATGTTGAAGTAATTTTGTTTAGTAAGTCAACTCACATATGTTTCCTTTTATATTTTGTTTTAAAATTATAATCATGATCTGGACTTTGGTTGTAAGACACCAACTTATTATAAATAAAATTAATTTTTCTCTATTCATTATTCTAAATTAATAAGGTGTTAATTTGATATAATGCTTTGGTTATGGGTAAAATGTGCAAATTTTACAAAATAAGCAAGTGGTTATAAAATATTCATTTTTATCGGGGAATATTCTTTTGGTCGTAGAATATTCTTTTTGTCGGGGAATATTCGTACGATGGCGCAGCCATTCGTGGGGATCATAACAGAATGACTGTCGGATGAAGAAAACGACAAAGTATGAGTTTTTATAAATAATGGCGTAGTTGTTACCGTTAACACTGTTGGAATACCTGGTGGTTAAAATACGATACGCTGGCGTGGTAGCACGAAGACACACAAGATTGCATAGTATTGTTGAATTATTGATTCGTGCGTAAAAAGCATTACTCAATAATTGTTACAGTAGTTTCTTGCTTCAATATTTTATTTTATTGATTCAATAATTGCTTTGCGTTGATATTTTATATTATTGTTGTTTTAATAATTGTCATCGCACAAAGATTTTCCCATTATCGGATCAATAATTCATATTATTTGAATAATATTATTAGATAGCATTATTGACAATGTCTAGAAAGTTCTGTCAAGGAGAGGTTTGGTCACCTAATTGCGCGCCAGTAAGGAGAAATCCTTATTGGAAAGCACCATCTTTCCTGAGAACGGTCTGGTTGTCATAATTGTGATTCTGTAATATTATTTGTGAATAATTAATTATTGATTTATATGATAAGGAAATATTTATTTGATGTGAATATAAATGATGGATTTATTTATGTGGTTATAAATGAAGGAATTAATATTGAGGTATTTTATCAGTATTTTGTCGAATTGGAGGTATTAAAAGATCAAATCGGTGTTCTTGAGATATATTGCGTGAGTTATAATTTTTAATCCGACCGTTGGATCGTTGTGATTTCTGGATATGTTATACATATATGAGTTGAGTATATGTCCACAAATTTTGAACCGTTAAAAATGAACGTATGATTTGTTATGAATTTTAAAAGGTGTTGAAAATCATCCGTTTGTGGATTTCGGATATTTTCTGTTTGGAATTTAGAAAAACTCAAAGCTAAAAAGTTGTAGAGAATTCGATTTCATGCGAAATGGACATAAAATTCGTATTTTTCTGATAAACAGACTATTTTCTATTAATTATTGAAGTTTTGAAAAATAAAATAATTTTTATTAAAATTGGGTGGGACCCACTTTTGTTTTAACACATGTGGACTGCTAAATTTTGTTCAAAGATGGCTGGTGGCTGATCTTGGTCAAGAAACATGCGTAGAAAAGAAGAAATGAAATAATATTAATTTATTATTTAGTCTCCTATGGCGTTCTAGCATTTTCCTATAAATAGACGCTTAGGTTAGAATTGAAAATCACACCAGAAACAAGTTTTCTTTCTCTATAGATTATCAAGCGTATTTTTGTGAGTATTTTGATACTTTGAGAGTTCTTTGTTCTAAGATAAGTTTCCTTCTATTTCTATCCGATATTCCGATCAGAAGTACCGTTATTTTGAGGTAATGGATGTTATTTTCTTCTTAAATGATATTATTTTCTTCAATATCATTATGCCGAAATATTGGTTTGAACTTTTTAATCAAATTTAGAATTTTTTGTGTCGGGGTTACTATTCACGTATACGACACTATTCACGTATACGACACTATTCACGAATACGGCACTATTCACCGAAAAATAAAAATTTTTCTTTTTGTCCAAGATGTCTATGTTGGCTACTATCTTTGATTGTATCCATGTTTTGATCGTTATTTTTGAATTCTGTTTTGATCGTTATTGATCTTGGATAAACTGTTATACGAATCCCTAATATTTGTTCTTCTGTCTCACTGGATTCGTTTTCTTTAAAATATTTTTCATCATCCTCAGTTTTAAATGATGATATTATTGAATATTTTTGGCCCGTAGTGCAAAGATGAACAGGTGTTGAGATGAACATGACCGACTGGCGATATAAATGAATATCTTTGGCCTGTAGTGCAAAGATGAATGATTAACTGATGAATATCTTTGGCCTGTAGTGCAAAGATGAATATTTGATTAAAGATGTATATTGATTGATGTTACAGGGATAAAATAATGATGATGAACTTTTAAATCTTAGAAGATAGTAGAATTCATTCTCTACGTGACTCTTCTAATGGATTGATGTTTCCACTGCATTTGTTGATCTAAAATTTGTTGTCTATTATATTCTATCAGATTTTTCCCTGTTGAAGACTAACGATAATTTATTGTATATTATCTTAGTCATAATATTCTTTACTGGGCTAGTTGAGCTCACCCTATTCCTTTTTGTTCCATTTTTTTCTTAGGAGGTGAGAACATAGCAGGATCGAGTCAGGGTATGGAGTAATGGTTCTAGAAAGATGTTTTAGCAGTCCTCACAATTTCTGTAAAATAGTGTATGAATAATTGTAATGAGGACTTATTTGAGTGTTGATATTGTCTAGAAGACAATATTTGTATTTAAACTCACAGTATGTGTTGTCGTATTTTGCACGACAATTGTATTATTGAAGTTGTAGTTTACTTTCTGTACCATGTATTTGGCGACTCAGAATGGGTGTTGTATACCTATTTTAGGGGCGTTACATTGGTGTAGTGGTAATACTCATTATACGTAAATAGAGATTCATGTTCTTACATTTGATTCCTAAAATCTTGTTTTTTTGTGATGATTTTGACAATCACAATAGATTACGATTAATGTGATTGTATTAATCATCACAAAAGCACTAAACATTTGCATGATTGTCAAAACCATCACGTAAAACCTTTCATGATGGACGTATACAAGACGACCATTGTGATGCTTAAAGCCATCACGTAAATCTTTCGTGATGGTTTTTCTACTTTTTGTAATGGATTTTGACCATCACAAATGACCATTTTTTTAATAGAATTTTAATAAATTATATCAATCTAGAGTTTGAAAATATCTAATTAAATTAACTTTCAAATATCAATAATAATTTTATAATTTAGAACATATATATTTAAAGAGGTTGCATGACTTTCATTTCGTCACAACATTCATGTATGATATCCATCAACCCATTTCAAATTCGCATAAATTTTCAAGTGAGTTATATATGGATCCGGTTAGGATGAAGTTAACACTAATAACTTCACCCTAGTAAATTTATACTATAACTTTCATTGCATTGATTATAGAAAATATTGTATTAACCATTGTAATAAAAAAAAAATCATCATAACCGGATCCGTTATATATAAATGCAGGTCGTACTTTACACCAAAGTAAAATGTATAATAGAAAATAACAATGAGAAATGATTGATTACCTTTGGAGGAACAAACGTTGGAATAGAAAGAGGAGAAACATTTCGTGCGTTCTGCATGGTATACAAAATTTGGTGCACCTTCTTTTCGTGATCCAGCATTTTATCAAGTGTCGAAACCTATATATATATATATGTGTGTGTGTGTGTGTGTGTAATAAAGCTTGTCAACATAAATATTTAATCTCTAACCCTATAATCTATACAGAGAATAAGCTCTTAGCTAGTCGAAGGCATTTCCATATGCATCGATCGAGTACTTTAAAAGTGAAATATGCATGTATGTATGTATGTATGCATTTAGTTATGCAAGCTAGATGATAAAGTATGCATGGTTCTCCATATATAATGTGTTTCACATTTGTTGGCAAGGACGGAGAATGGTGAGCCCTAGCTATATTATTTTGCTACAAATGCTCGACACAAAAGATTAATTGTTGCATGTAGCCTTCAGGCTTTCTCCTTGTTTGCAAAAGGAAATTGCATTTGATACTTTTAAATGCGTTGTACTTAATTTCTTCTCAATTTAAAGTTTGAGCTTTGAAATCATGCATACTCCCTTAATACAATTTGATTTTTGAGGTCAAATGATGACATATTAAACTTTAAATTGATGTAAATTTATTTAATTTTTGTTGATACAATTATTATAAACTTTTATAAATCATATTAATTTTAAAATTAATATGCCGTCATTTAACCATAAAAATCAAATTGCATGTCTCATTAATTTTGAAACGGATAAACTAGTATAATTTTGTTTTCCGAGTTTCAAAATTTAAAAATGAGAGAAGGAATCAAAAAAAGGTTTAATTCATTGAAGTACCCAATTTTAACAAAAGAATTTACTTTCTCGGCAGATGGTTTTTTCGGATGCTTGCTCAAATTAAATTTACGCGATTAGTACCTCAGTATTCCTAAAAGGACACATTTTTCAAACAATAAGATATTAATAAGGTAAAAAAGTATGGGAACATGACAATTATATTATTTTGGACAAATATGCCCTTGTTATTGAAATACGTATGCTGAGAATCACAATACGAATTGTTAAAGAGTACATTTATTGGTACCTAGCTCCCAGAAATAAAGAAATGATCCATTTTTTCAATACTAACTAGTTATATAATTACTAGTAAAATCATCGTAGTATTATCATATAAACTAATATTTCACAAACATTTTTGTTAGTATATTTTCACATTTTGTTAGTATATTTTCACATACCTTTCACATAAATATTGGCTAATTAAACACTTACATTAGCTAGACAAGTATTTGTGAAAAAAAATACTTATATACGAAAATAACAAATTTCATAATGAATACAAAATACTATTCATTTAGGATAGGATGATATTAATGTTATGTTTGGATTGACGGAATTAAATAGAGAAAGGACGGAATGAAATAAGAATAGTGTATTTGATGATTATTTTGGAGGATAAATCATTCCAATGAAATGAAAAATTCATTACATCCTTTTGTTTTTTTATTCCATGTGTAGAAGGTGGAATAAAATTCATTTCAATGGAACATATATATGTGATAATTTTGTCATTATATAACAAAACCCACTATCATGTCAACAACCAAACATACACTTAATTAAAATTATTTTATTCCGTCCTCTATTTCATTCATTCAATTTAAACGCAACATAAAAAGGAGGAATCATATTCATGGCATGGACCAGGTAGGTTTCGGCTTACCCATGACTTAGGTACGTATGCACGCAAGGAATCAATCAAATTAAAGATGGACTTAATTAAGCATGCATTCCATACCTCTCTTTCAAGCTCCTCTCTCTTTTGCTGTCCAGTAGCCTTCTTCTTTCTCTACAACACAATTAATCAAACCAAAGTAATTAAAAGAATATACATACATACATACATAAGAACTAAAAGCTAGCAAATCTCTTCTAAATCTATTATCTATCTGTCACCTCACATAAAACATTAGGTATAATTATTATTATAATAATAATTTTCTTAATTACCAGCAAGAAAATTAAGGTTCCGTGGGGACAATCAGATTATAACAATGTACGTAACAATAGTAGGTGGCACCTAACATGTAATTAATCATAAGCTAGCTAGCATGATGGCAAAACGTACGTAGGTGTGTTGATCGGAAATGAACATACATTAATGGCGGTGGTGGTGGTGGTGGGAAGATGAAACGCCGGAGTTGCCATGAAGCGATAATAGTTAAGGAGCTGAGCTGCACGCACCAGGTAGAGCTAGAGCTTAATATAATTCAGCAGCCTGGAGATTAAGAGAATATTGAAACGTACTAACTAGAATAACATATAATGGAATGATTGAAGGTTGAGGTTTTGAGGAGGAAATTAAAGAGTTTGATATTTATAAATCTTGGATTTAAAGCAAAAGTGTAGAGCTAGACGTAGATGGTGGTTGTTAATGGAGGAGGAGTAGTAGTGTAGTAGTTTTGGTAGTGTGGGAATATTAATTAGATGAAAATGAGCTTTCATCATCAGAGACTCTTTAGGAGGACTACTACTTCTGTTTACATATTTGGCTAACCGTCTAGCTGCGGGTGGGGTGTGGTGGGACATCATGCACAAACAGAAGTTATGCTTAGGCCTTAGTGGGTGATTTTCAATTTTCTATTTTTTTTTTCATTATTATTATTTGGGTTTAGTGTAGAGTGCACTTGCAGTTTGATTTTAGGTTTAGCGGTTATTTCCTTCTTTTACAAGCGTGACAAGGACTCTTTAAAGAGTTTTAAGCATAATAAAAACTACAAAATGGTATATTATTATATTTTCGATCTAATTAATAGATTGTTTGCTTTTAAAAACTTACCGATCTATATCTGTAAATTACCATATGTTATAATCCTTCCAGGATTAATTTTTAAAATATTTTTAAATTTAAAATTGATATTAAATTTAATTAATCTAATAAATATGTTTACTATGTATATATTTGAAAACTTACCAAAATATATCCATAAATTACCATATGTTGTACTCACTTATCTCTGTTTTTAAAATACAGGATCAATATTAATTTTTTCAAATCCTGTCGACATTAAAGTCGGATTTTCTTAAAACTCGAAAAAAAATTCTGTCATCAAAAATTTTAATATTTTTATCAATTAGTTTTCAAAATGAGCTAATGTTATTTAAATAATAAGATGTATTTTTTTGTTATTTATTTGTAGTTTATTAATTTTAATTTTTTAATTTAGGCTTACTTAAAAATAGACCTGAAACTCATCATCTCATATAGACCGAGCTTGAACAATACATTATAGGCTCCTTAACACTAATATGCAACAATTAGAAAGTAATTATAAAAATAAAATACACACAACATAATTACAGAAATAAAACAACACAGTATATTACTATTCCTAAAATTACACGTCATTAAGTCCTACATGTAAGACCCCAATTTTTATGAATACAAATGTATTTTCTATAAGTATCATTTTTGAATATTATGGAATAAATTTGATATAATGTTATAGTTAAGGGTAATATTTATAAATTTTGCAAAGTACGCAAGTTGTTATATAATATTCGATTGGTCAGGGAATATTCATTTTAAACAGGGAATATTCGATGCGGCCAAGACAATCATTAGTGGACCTCCTGAATCTAAATTATTGTCGGATTGAGAAAACGACAAAAATATTTTTATGAAAATAACGACGGAAGTTTTACCGTTAACTGTTGAAACACCCGGTGTTAAAAGTACAGGAATACGTGTGGTTGCATAGTAGCACACGGTATTGATTATTGATGCTTATGTGAGAAGTCGCTCAGTTTTGTTCAATTATTGCTTTAGTAATTGTTGCATAATATCTCACGTTAATTGATTCAATTATTGTTGATATTTTATAATTGAGATGACGAAGTTATTAATATTATTATTTGCATTATTAACGATGTTTAGAAGTTACATCGAGGAGAGGTTTGGTCACCTAATTGCGCTGCCGATAATGATAGAGAAATCCTTTATTGAAAGCCCTCTTCTTTCTGGGAACGACACAGTCGATTAATAGTGTGAATAATAATAATGATGATGAAGTTTTATTTTATTAGTATTATTAATGTAATAAAACGGAAAACTTTTATATAAAATGTAATACTTTTATAAAGTTATTCGTTTTATTAGAAGCTAATAGTAAAATCTTTTTATATAAAAGAATACTTTTATAAAGTTATTCGTTTAATTAGACAATAATTAGAATATATTATATTTTATTATGCATAGTATTTGCATAATTAATGCGTATAGTGTTTGCATAGTAATTTTTTTAAAAGTTATTCGTTTTATTAGATTATAAATAGAATATATTATATTTTATTGTAAACCAATACTGACCGTCTGTTTAAAGTAAATTGATCTCGACCGTTCATGGATTGGTTCTTATTCATCCATTCTTCTATAAATAGAAGCTCATTTCTTCATTATTTCTTACGAATTCACTTTGAAACTCTAGAGAGAGAAACCGTAGAAAAAATTATTCTTCTATCTTGAAGCGTTTCTTTAGCGTTTAAGAAAGCTTTGAGCGTAGTCAAGTTTCTTCAAGTATATCCCCGCCCTACCGGTCTGAGTACTCTTCTTTATAAGGTAAGGGTATTATTTTTTCATATTCATATTCATGAAGAGAACTTCATTATTCCATTCTTTATTATTACATTGGAATAACTTTGTATACGCGATCTCTACCCTATTCTTGGTGAAATTCTTACATTATTCCATTATTTATTATTCATTTGAATAACTGCTATGCATCAAGTCTGCATACATGGTGAAATTCATTGTTATTCCATTCTTTATTATTACATTGGAATATCATGTATCATGCGCGTTTCGCCGGACACAGTTCCATCTTTATTATTCTCGCTGGAATATCCACGTCTGCAATAGCTTTTACGTCGGATCTAGTTTTCAGATTTATTATTTTGTTGGAATAACTTTATCTATAATGAAGTACCGCATGCATGGTGATTTCTGTTTGTTATTCCATTCTTTATTATTCTCATAGAATATCACGCTTGGTCGTGACACGCTTTGACCAATTCAGTTATTTATTATTCATTGGAATAACTTTTCTACATCCAAGCACCGCATGCATGGTGATCATTTCTTTTGTTATTCCATTCTTTATTATACTCGGTTGGTTAAAGTTTTGACTTATACTCCATGAAATTGGTGGAATATCCTTGATATTTGCACTTCATCCAAATCTTTTGTGGAAATATTCTTCCGAAGCATTCTTAAATTTTACTCTACAAAAGAAGTATCATGTTGACAATTTGGGCGTTATTAGTTCTGAATAAATTAATTCTTGAACTTGTTTTATTGAACTCTTATATCATTGTCATCATCTTCATGTTTATATTTTTTTTGAAAGTCATCTGTGGCCTGTAATGCATAGATGGACTTGGTATGATTATGACCAGGGATTATTTGGTGTAATCATGACCGTAATATTATAATGATGTGATAAAAGTCCTCATTGGCCCGTAGTGCATTGATGGACAGTTGTTGGCATGATCATGACCATTGATGAATACACGAATATCTTTGGCCCGTAGTGCATGGATAATTTGTGGTTGTGATACTTATGAATATCCTTGGCCGTAGTGCAGGGATGAGGTGGATTATTTATTAAGCTGAATCTGAGCGATAAAAGTGATGAAAAACCTTTTAAATCATAAAAGATAGTAGATTTTATTCTCTACTTGACTCTTTTAATGGATTGCATGTTCCGCTGCAGTTAAACTTGATGTCTATTGTATTTTATCGGTTTAACATCATTGAAGACTAATGATAATTTATTCGCATTATCTTAGTCATAATATTTCTTCTTGGGCTAGTTGAGCTCACCTTTTCTTTCACCGTTCTCTTGTGAAATGAGAACGTAGGTCGGGACTAGTCGGGGAACCAGAGTGACGGTCCGATGATAATATTAGTAGTCCTCACTATTCATTAAATAGTGTGACAATAAATGTAATGAGGACTTATTCTGAGATTGGATATTGTCTAGAAGATAATATTTGTATTAAAACTCACAGCTTTCTTGTTATATATTAAAGATTGTATTTGTATTCTGTACCATGTATTTGGCAACTCAGAATAGGTGATGTATACCTATTTTGGGGGCGTCACACTTCACGTCAGTTACCACTTTCATATTTTCAACTAACCGGTCCTAAATTCACGTTACTGAAGAAAAAAGGCAACTTTGAGATCAGAAAAAACAGAGCAACAACAGATCGGAGAAGAAGAATTCTCTAACGGCGATGCAAATCTGAGATCGGACAATATCGAAGAAGATCAATAGCAACTGCATGATCAACAACAACTGCAAGATCAACACCAACTACAAGATCAGTAATCAGCCTCTGTAATAACTTTGATTGTTGATTGTTGATTGATTCGTTATAGATTTGTATAATGAGGTATTTGAGTTTAAAGTTTATATGCAAATAGTTACCCAGTGGTTACTATATACTCGTATATTGGTTACCTTTCTTAAGTTTTTTTGGTAACAAAATCAGTATACTAACTGTTTTGATTTCAAAATGCATGTAAATATATGTTTTATATTCTGGTTACTAAGTACATATAAATTGGTTCTTTATTTATTATTGACTTGGTTCTTGTATAATATTTATTTGGTTGTTTGTATACTTTAAATGTTTATTTGTTACCCCGTGGTTACTATATACTCGTATATTGGTTACCTTTCTTAAATTTTTCGCTCTTTAATTGGTCACAAAAGTCAATTATATTGACTGCTTTTGATTGCAAAATGCATGTAAAAATATGTTTTATATTCGTTACTAAGAACATAGAAATTGGTTTCTCGTTTATTCTTGATTTGGTTCTTGTATAATATTTATTTGGTTCTTGATACTTTAAATGTTTATTTGGTTACCCCAGTAGTTACTATATACTCGTATATTGGTTACCTTTCTTAAGTTTTTCGCTCTTTGATTGGTCACAAAGTCAGTATACTGACTATTTTGATTGCAAAATGAATGTAAAAATATGTTTTATATTCTGGTTATTAAGTACATACAAATTGGTTAATGTTTATTATTGATTTGGTTACTGTATAATGTTTATTTGGTTGTTGTATACTTTAAATGTATATGGTTACTTATTAAATACATTGGTTACCTTCCTGCAACTGTTAGATCTTTAAGTACATATAAATTTGGTTATTGTATAATGTTACTTATAAGTACATATACATTGATGGCTACTTATTAAATACATTGGTTACTTATACTAATTGACTAATCTAAATTTGGTTACTGTATAATGTTGTTATGATTACTGTATAATATTAGTGTGTTTTATATTGGTTTGTTTTATATTGATGGTTAATTATTGACTACATTGGTTAACTTCATACAACTGTTAGTCTTTAGTTGGTAACAAATTGATGCGGTTGAAGAGAAGGCATATCAGTTTATGGAAAGATTTGATCCAGTTTATGGAAAGATTTGATAGATTATGGAAAGATTTGATCCAGTGAAAATTTGGTAATTTCTGTCAAGTTTGGAGTGTTAGATTTTGGCATTTTCGGAGCCTAATTTCATTGGAAACGGGCCAACGATCAAAAGTCACCAGCTTTGCTCGTGATGTACATGGTTTTTTGGTCAAATTCCATCATTTAGGCCTTCAAAATGGCATGTAAAAATGTTGTTTATGTTCTGGTTACTAAGATTATGCAGTTTGGTTACTGTCTAATATTGATTTGGTTACTTTATAATGTTTATTCAGTTGTTAAACTATGGAGATGATTCCAGTTGTGCTTTACTTCTACGGAACATAAACAAAAAGAGTGTAAATACATGAATATATAATTGTTTACTGTTAGTAACCATTAACCGCATGGTTGGTAACATTTTTGATGGTGTACAGTAACTAAAATTGTTATTGATTAATATTTTAATTTTTGATTCCATCATGAGTTGTCAATATAAAGTAAACATATACATTGAACAATTGGTAATTGTTTTGAAACATTTATATGTAAATTTGGTTACCCATCTAAAATAAAATGGTTACCTCTATATTCATATTTAGTTACCAACTGGACCATTTCCAAATAACTTTTATAACTATGTAATTTAAAAGTATTCATCAGCTAGATAAATGGGAACCCTCACATGTACATTAAGCACTTAATAACTGTTCTGATATAAGTTTTTAATTATTTGGTTACTAACAAAAACTAAAATGGTTACCCTTATATGCATGTTTGGATATCAACTGCACCTCTCAAACTATTTTTATTTTAATATGAGATCTATAAGTAACCATATATATAAATGAAAACTCTCACATGTACATTTAACAATTGATGTTTGTCCCGATACAAGCTTGTAATTATCTCGGTTACTAATAACAATAAACTATAATGTAACATAATAAAACAAGAACTACATAATTATATGATAAGAACTGAGCAAGTTTTAATGGTAACCAAAACATAAATATCATGTAATGAAACCCAGTTTAGGCAATCCATGTATACTAAACAATTACATATTAACTAGAATAAAAATAACAGTAACCAAAATCCCACATCGAGGGCACAATAATAGTAGCCAAACCATAAGGTAACAAAGAATAAAAAACATAATAAAGAAGTAACCAAATAGTTATATGAAAAGTAACGAACATGTTTTAATGGTAACCAAAAAACGAACAACATGTAGATATCCAACCCAGTTTAAGGCAACCCATGTATACTCTCACACGTACATTTAACACTTGATATATGTCCCGATACAAGCTTGTAACTATCTCGTTACTACCAAAAATAAAATGGTTACCCTTCTATGCATGTTTGGTTACCAATCGCACCTTTCAAATAATGTATCGTATACAACTTAATACTTAACCAACAAACAATGTCAAATAATTGATTATATAATCAAATATGTAATTCCATTTACATAAGCTCCAATAAACATTACATACTCACTAACCATAACAAATGGTTATGTTTGAAGGACTTTACAAAAATAATACATCAATGTATACTAAGCAAATACATGGTTTATTATGACTTGGGTTTATTATTTACAAAAATAATACATCCACAAACTAATGATGCCTTAAACTTCTCCAACTGACTTGAGTTCAATTTCTTGATAATAATGCTGCGGACTTCCATGTCACCAATATATAACTTTTCCAATGAATTGCATTCCTCATAGTAAAGATCCCATAACTGTAAATAAACAAAATCAGATTTACACAGACATTAGTAACCAGATATAAACAATATCTATATCATAAACATTTACATAATAACTAACAAATAAGAGCATACTAACCAAAACATAATATAACAATTACACAGTAGCCAAAACAGACTATAACAAATAACCAACATCCCAAATTGACTGCACAATAATAGTTATCATATCATAATATAACATTAACCATACCATAATAAAGCAGTAACCAAAAAGTTATATTATATAATCTAATGATAACCAAAATATAAACAACATGTAGTACAAACCATTTTATGTAGTAAACAAAACATGTATACCAAAAAACATACTAAAGAAGTAACCAAACAGTTATATGCTAGTAACCAAACCATGTTTTAATGGTAACCAACACATAAACAACATGTAGACCAAACCCAGTTTAGTCAACCAATGTATACTAAGCAAATACATTGTAACCAAAACAACATATAAAAGTAACCAAAATCCCAATTGAGAGAAAAAGAATGGTATCCAAATCATAAGCTAACAGTAACAAAAAATATACTAATGAAAAAACCAAACAGTTATATGATAGTAACCAAAACATGTTTTAATGGTAACCAATACATAAACAACATGTACACCAAAACCAGTTTAGTCAACCATGTATACTAAGCAAATACATGGTAACCATAACAACATAAAAAAGTAACCAAAATACCAAATCAAGGTAACAAAAATGGTATCCGAATCACAAGCTAACAGTAACCAAAACATAATGCAGAAGTAACCAAACAGTTATATGATAGTAACAATAACAAAATTTAAATTAGCACACCTTTAAAAAATTTTGGGTTGGAAATATCTTCTGGCTATGAACTTGAGCTTCTGTCTTAACTACAAGAACATCAAAATCAAAATCCAACTGCACAAACCCAAACAAATTTCTTCAAGTCCTTAATAGAATCACCCTCTGTGATTCTTTTCCTCTTTCCATCCTTCTTCCTTGTATCAATCATTCTATACAAAACATAAAAACAACACAAACCCAAACAATCAATTACCCATTCTGTTAGAAACATAGCGTATATATATGATCATATTGACAATTAATTAGTAGAATGAGAATTAACAGAAATTAGAACCATACCTTAGAAAGAGAAACCAGAATCCTTTCAGTTGTGAGCGAGTTGGAGAGAGAAATCACGTATTCGATTGTCAGAGTTGGAGAGAGAAAGTCACGTATTAGCCTGAAAACATAGCCTTTCACGTATTGCTCGCGGCGGCGGCGAAAGAGGACGACGAGTGGCTTCGAGAGGAGAGAGAAAAGTAGTAAGGGAGAAGAGAGAGAAATAGTAAGGGCGGATAGAGAGAGACCTAATGAAGATGAAAACTAATTTGCTATCTCAGCCCATTAATATTAATCCCTTAATTTAAGGAATTTTAATTGTATTAGGATTGAAAATAAAAATGATGAAGTGTAGTATTTTTATAATTATTTTATGAATGCATAATTTTTGTAATTATTTCAAAAATATACTAATATATGTAATTGTTCCTATATTATAATTATAAGCCCGAATGGACTAAGCCTGAGTCCAAGCTCATTAATATTTGAATGGCCTGAGTTAAGACAGTTTTAAGCCAGACTCACTTAGTCCAATTAACAATCACACCCAACATTTTGGTTAATTTTAAAAGAGTTAATTTCATTTGCATTCACAAGTTTACTTTATTTATCACATTGCACTCTATAATACAAAACATTGCACTTTGCATTCCAATCTTTTGAAAAGTCATCACATAACACCTCCAACTCAAAATTCGTCACTAAAAGTGATGGTTAGCCGGTTAGTTTAGCGACATATTTTGCCCTTTAACAAGAATTTTTGGGTCAGGGGTGTAATATGCTGATTTTTCTAAAGGTTAGGATGTAAAGTGAAACATTTTGAATTACAGGATGCAATGTAGAAATAAGGTAAACTTGGGGGATACAAAATAAAATTACTCATTTTAAAATTTCCTAACTTATACTTGGGAAATGAAAAATGGAATATTAATAAATAGTTAACTGTAAAAGAGTTCTTCAAAGTTTTACAAAATTTTATTTTTAGCCTAAAAGTTGTATTTTTCTCAATTGTGTTTTGTTTCAAATTTAAACTTGCAAAAATGTTCTTTGTTAACACTCGGATAAAATTTAATAACAGTACATATTTTCCCTTGTGTTATCCTAATTTCCTATATTCACTAATAAAATCCAAAAAAAAAAGGAAAAAAAAAGAGGAAAAGATTAAAACAAAACCCTAAGGCCTAAAGTTGAACATGTGCAGTGCACGTGTCTCGGTAAAGGAAGTACGGAGCAGGTCCAACTCCAGCCGTAAAAATTCAGGGGTAAATTCCATAATTTCCATTTTCCAAGTATTGAATTCCCGACTCCATTTCCCTCCATTTATTCCCCTCGTCAAAAATTCCCTGCAATTTTTTTCCCAAAAGTTCACGGCCATGGCAGCTCACGTTGTGTTCCGTCACATATCCAAATCCCAAAATTATATTTCAAGATTTAGTTCCGTCTCTGTTCTATTCAATACAAGAATAACTTACAGGCACCCATTTCAAGGTAAAAGCTTGGTGGACATATGCATATTTGTATCTATGTGCAATACTTACCCATGTATTATTGCATTTATGGTCTTCAATGGTATATGTATATACTGTAGTGTTAGTGATTTTTTTCTGAGCTGGTATTATTTTTGGTTCAAAGAATATGGTGTTATTGCTTTTAATTTAATAATTAAAACTCTTGTGGCTAGAAACTAAGAAGTTGAGTATTTAAATTGTTGAGAAAACATTGAAAGCTTACTTGTGATTGAATTCTAAGGGGTATATTTTTTTAATGTGTTATTGTATGGTATTTGTACTATTTAACTATAATTGGGGGAATGCTTATTGTAACTCTATACTGATTCCATCAAATTGTAGTTTCAAGCTATGGAATTTATGCTGCCTAAGGAAGGCTTAGTTGTTGATTGAGTTTTTGTTGTATGTAAACTTCATAGTTTAATTAATGGTTCTCAATTATGTCTAGAATATAAGGATTGCTACTGGAGATAGGAAGTGCACAAGAGTTCAGAAAAACCAAAGAATGAGTACCTTTTCGTGCAAATGATGGCAATGGAAATCCAAAAAATTTAATAATGGTCATAACTATGACATTGTACTGGATGAATAATGTAAGACCCCAGCTTTTATAAATAAAGATGAATTTTCTATAAATATTATTTTTGAATATTATGGAATAAATTTGATATAATGTTATAGTTGTGGGTAATATTTATAAATTTAAATGAAGTAATAATTGTTATAAAATATTAAATTGGTGTTGGATTATTAAAATGTAAAATAATATTATAATGATGACACGCGACAATTATTAATCATTTATAACTTGTCGCCCCAATTAATAATATAAAATATATTATAAATTTATTACTACAAATAATTTTTAATCAATAAATATAATAGTATGATAAATTGATGCGTATTATCAGAAAGAATAATTCGTGAAAGATTAATATGTGAGATAAGTGATGTCTTCACGAAGTATAATAATCAATAATCAATATATTGATTATTACTACGCAATCCACGCCAGACATCGATTATTATTACTAATGTAGTTCAATGCTTTAACGATAACACTATCTCTAATATTATTGATAGAAAGATAATTTTGTCGCTTTTCTAACTACGTATAATATAACACCTTATAGTTATCCACCATCGATTATAAATGATTAATATTCCCTGTTGAAAAAATATGTGTATTCCCCAATAAACGAATATTTTATAACAACTTTACTTTTACTGTGCAAAATTTATAAATATTACCCACAACTATAACATTATATCAAATTTATTCCATAATATTCAAAAATAATATTTATAGAAAATTCATCTTTATTATTTATAAAAGTCAAAAAACAACCTCCTCCCATTCTTATGAAATTTACCTCGAAATTAGGTAGTGCGACTGATATGATAAAGAGGTGAGGATACCTTGAATACCTTTATCGTTAAAATATTAAATTCATCTTCGCAATCCGCCAAAGATATTCATTAACAATTCATCTTTTGCACTACAAAGCTAAAGATATACAATCAGTAAAACCAATAATCTTTGAGACGCAGCCTTAATAGTATCACGACCACGAATTATCCATTATCCATGCACCAACGCCAAGGATATTCGTGTTTTCAATCTGATCGGCCATGATTATACCGAATAATCCGTGGTCATAATCATACCAAGTCTATCAATGCACTACTGACCAAAGATGACTTTTACCACATCCATGAATTAATATTTCATTCTTTGAGACTCACCTCAATAATTAATCCATATCATCGAATCATCCCCTTTCTACGGGCCAAGGATATTCATTAAGTATCACGACCACGAATTATCCATGCACTACTACCAAAGATAATCGTGTATTCATTAAGTATCACGACCACAAATTATCCATGCACTACGGCCAAAGATAATCGTGTATTCATTAGTATCACGACCACAAATTATCCATGCACTACGGCCAAAGATAATCGTGTATTCATTAGTATCACGACCACAAATTATCCATGCACTTCGGCCAAAGATAATCGTGTATTCATTAGTATCACGACCACAAATTATCCATACACTACGGCCAAAGATAATCGTGTATTCATTAGTATCACGATCACAAATTATCCATGCACTACGGCCAAAGATAATCGTGTTTTTCAATTACGGTTATGATTATACCAACAATCCTCAGTCATAATCATACCAAGTCCATCTATGCACCTACAGAATGCGAGATGACTTTCAACATAATATAAAGCGTGAGGATAATGATATAAAGAATCAATCAAATGAGATAAAGGATAAATATTAAACATTTATAATATAATTTATCCAGAATTCAAGAATATCCCCATGTTATCAATCACTTAATAATCTCATAATCTAATATCATTAATATTATAACAATATTTTAATCACTTCTAAATTTATAAACAATTTATCTCAATTGTTTACGCTTTACCATATAATGCATTTAATCATTCAAAAATGCCATACTCATAAGATATCATCACTAATTATCAAATCTCTCAAAAAATATGCATATACTCTATATAGGATTCTCTAGCCATAAAATCTTATTTTCAACTTTGTTACTTCACATAACATATTTAACTCATATGTTCATAATTAAACTATTTTCATGAAAAATACCAAATCAGTCCCAAAAATATTTCTTTTCTGGGATTTAGCATAATATAGTCCCATAATGAAAATATATTTTTCTCAGAATTTTTAAAATTCATTTACTATTTTTCAAAAATCAATTTCTAATTAATTCCTTAAGAAATTTGCTACCTTAAGTTTAACTCCAGAAATTCCCAAATCTTGGCAAGACCTTACACATGTTAATGTGAGCCTCCAGTTTAAATTTCATGGTCATCGGAGTTATAGAACTCCAGTTATAGCATTTTTCGTAAAAAAAACTTAAATATTGAAATGGTCATAACTTGTTCATTTTAAGTCAGAATGAGCTCATTTTTGGACAGGAGGTACTTTATAACATATATTTTCATGTCCCAAAAGTCCAAAATTTTTCACATAAATTTAGTGGCCGAAACAGCCCTTACAAAAACGTGGCAGCAGCTTTTTGGACATTTTGAAGTTTTGACTCCTTTGCTAAAATCAGTCCACACGAAAATCTACAACACCTTTTTCATTGATTCCACTTGGATTAGTTAGGTAACTCATAGATCTAACTCTAGGACTTAACCACACTCAAAAATTCAAAATATAACAGGAGATTTGGTCAATTGAATTTCATGTTACGTTTTTCACCAAAATCGATTTTTAACTCTTGTGATTTTAAGAAACTTTCATGTTTTCACATACTAACCAACATAACTCATCATAACACTTACTAATACCACGTATACCCATGATTTTCATTAGTCCAATGCTTTTATTATGACTTTCATCATAAACCACGTAAACTGTTCATTTTAGTTGAAGAAATATTTGAGGGTTTAAGAAATGGGTTTTATCTTTGGGGTCAATACAAAATTCGATTTCATGCTCTAGGGTAGGCTAGAAATCTTCAAGAATACGTCAAGAAATTTATTAATGATAGAAATATCATTCAAAATCGCTACTCTTATCCAAGACTTGGATAAGACGTTACATTGATACCAACTGTGACTTTCATCCCAACTTTGGATAAAGACGTCACAATGATACCTATAAACTTGCCATCTTCATTCACGATGTCGCTTACTGAAAAGTCCGCTTGTTGCATTCCACACAAGGAAGTCAACAACGAAAGGTTCGGGGCTCTTTACTTATGGCTTGATATGACAATAATTGACTTTAGTAGTTTGGTTACTTGAATTCGCACAACAAGTTGGTTATGAATATAAAAACTAACAACCTTACGAAAAGCATGATGAGTAGTTAACCAATTGATTCCTAAAATCACATCAAAGGCAAATATTTTCAAAAAGATAAGATCGACAGGTAACGTGAAAATGTTTATTTGAATCAAACAAGATTTAAAAATAGTTGCGGTAACGAAGGCTCCTACTAACGAAGTTTCAACCAATAAGTCAAAGTTTAAATTCTTCGGAGTCAAATTTAAACGTTAAACACAACTAGGTGAAATAAAAGAGTGGGTAGAACTGGTACCTAACACGGTATAGACTTCGCAAGAACTTATGATTAACTTACCCGTGATAATTTTATTCAGGTTCCTCGTCACGAGAAAAAAAATGCTCTCTCTTAAACTACCGGCTTTGGTTTGTCTGGAACAGCCTTTGGTGCCTCCATCCTAGTTGAATTTGTCTTGATGGCGATAAAATCGAGCTAAGTGACCTTCTCTTCCACAATTATAACATGCTTTGACTGGCATGGCGCATTCGGACAGATGTGTCCTCTCTCCGCATTTGAAGCATATGATAGGTGGTCTTTCTCCTTCCTTAACAACGGTCTTTGGTCTTGTGACGTCTTTCCATCATTGTTGAATCTCCTTTTCTTGAAATGTCCATTCTTATTGTTTTGGCCCGATTACCACCAAGTGGTTACCATATTTGGCTTGTTGATTCCCTCACGCTTGTGTCACCGCCTCGATGACTACTCTCATTTGGTATTATAATTTTGCCGGCTGCTCTCTTTTAATTACGTTGACTCGTTATCGCGCTCCACTAATTGAGCCCTATTTACAACATCTGAATACAAACACAGTTTATGAGAAATAAGATGTTGACGTATCTCCGACTTCAAACCTCTTAAAAACATTCGCGTCATTCTCTCTTCATTATCCACCAAGTGGGACGCAAATCGTGATAACTCCGTAAATTTTGCCTCGTATTGCGACACGGTCATATTGTTTTGTTCTAACTTGATAAACTCCACCTCCTTCATGTGGCGAATACTTTCAGGAAAGTATTTGTCGTTGAACAGCTCTTGGAACTTCTCCCAAGATATCTTGATCTGACAAAGAGTTGAGTACGTTTTACCGATTCCCACCAATGAATCGCCTCTCTCTCAGCAACATAAAGGCGTGAAGGGAACCTTTTGCTCCTCGGAGCATCCCAAGACATCAAATATCTTGGTAATCTGCTTTATCCATGCTTCCGCCAAAGTGGTTTTGCTCTCCTTAAACTCCGGTGGTCCCACTCCTTGAATTGTTTAGCGGTGGCCCGCTTGAGAGTTTTTCGTGTTTCCACCTACGTTTTGGATGTAAGTCACTTTTGTAAGACTTGAATTTTATGAAATAAAAGTATTCAATTTTTTTTAATTACTATTCATAAGTTACTATTCACGAAGTTACTTATTCATGAGTTTCTTATTCACGAGTTACTATTCATGAGTTATTATTCACGAGTTACTATTCACGAGTACTATTCATGAAGAAGCATGATAATTTTTTTTTTTCGTAAGAAGGCATTACTCAATAATTGTTACAAAGAATTATTGCTCAATATTTTATTTTATTGATTCAATAATTGCTACGTTGATATTTTATATTATTGTTGTTTCAATAATTGTCACAAAGACAAGATTTTCCATTATCTGAGCAATAATTCATATTATCTGAATAATATTATTGGATAACATTATTGGCAATGCCTAGAAAGTTCTGCATCTAAGGAGAGGTTTGGTCACCTAATCAAGCTGCCAAGAAGAAGAAATTCTTATTGAAAGCCCCTCTTTCCTGGGAACTGCCTGGTTGTCAATATTGTGATTATGTAATATTATTTGTGAATAATTAATTATTGATTTTTATGATGAGGAAAATATCTATTTTATATGGACATAGATGGAGAAAATTTTTAATGTGACAATTGTTGAAAATTAAAATTTTATCTTTTTCTGATAAAATAATTCATTTAAATATATTATTATATTTTAATAATATAATAATGGTGATATTTTTACAACGAATGTGGGATATATGAGTATATCGAGGAGGAAGATTATTTTTGTTGCAATAAATGTTTAAAACATGTTAAACATGTCTGATTGGACTCCATTTATTGATTTGAAATTTGATTATAAACCATGAAAATTGTCCGTATGTAGATTTCGGTCAATTTCATTTGGAATTTGGAAAAACTTTCTTACTGCAAAGTTGTAGAGAATTGAATTTCTTATAAAAACTCGCGTGATTCGAATTTTCTGACAAAAGGGCTATTTATTATGAATTATTGAAGTTCAAGCTCAAATAATTGATTTTGGAAGTTTAAAATAATTTAAATAACAAAAACGTTTTTTGTGCAAGTCTTGTGAGGTGGGCTGTTTGGTGGCTGAGGTTTTGAAGCAAAATAAGTGTGCTTTGGAATAAAAATAATATATATTAATATTTTATTAAATTTTACGCTTTGGTGTTCTAAGTATTTTCCTATAAATAGGGTGCTTGGGTTAGAATTGAAAATCACACCGTAAATCAAGTTTTCTCTCTCTATATTATCGAGCGTATTCTTGTGAGTATTTTGAGTATACTTTGAGTATTGCTATACGGTGCAAGTTCGTTTCAAATATATTCCAAATCAAGACTTGTTTTTTGAGGTAAGGGATAGTAAGGGATTTTAAGGGTTATTATGTTTTTAGTTTCAAAATTTTTCTGAACCTTCAAAAATTCTGGAAAAATTTGAAATGATATTTTGATGAGTTTTGTAGATTGTGTCCAAAAATGGTGATTTTTGGATGTATAGATTAGGAGTTATGGATTTTATGAGAAAAAACTATTTTAAAAGTAACCGCTTATAACTCCTTGTGATTAACTCCAAAATTGATGAAATATTTATTGGGAGTACATCTATATAATATCAGTATACCGTGTAAATTTCAGAATTTTTGGACAAAAGTATAATTTATGATAAATGTTTAAATATTCGGTGGTTTTGGCCATATGAAAAATAGTAAATGAATTTTTTAAATTTTGAGAAAAATATATGTTCAATATGAGACTATGTTATGCTAAATCCCAGAAAAGAAATATTTTTGGAACTGATTTGGTATTTTTCATGAAAATGTTCTAGTTATGAGTAAATGAATTAAATATGTTATGTGAAGTAAGAAAATTGGAAAATATGATTTATTGGCTTGAGAATCATATATGAGGTATATGCAGATTTTTATGAGGGTTTTGGTTAATGATGATGAAATCTTATGAGTTTGGCATTTTATGATGATTAAATGCATTAATTAGTAAAGTGTAAACAATTTAATTAAATTGTTTATAAGTTTTAGAAATGATTAAAATATTATTGTAATATTAATAATATTAGATTATGAGATTTCTAAGTGATTTATAATATTTGGATTAAAGTGTTATAAATATGGATATGAATTTTATTATGAAACTTTATCTTTTAGTCGTCGGAAGTTACTACGCGCATATACGGTATTTATGTGCGAATCACGAGGTACTATTCACGACAAATTGGTTTCTTCTTTGACCAAATTATCGTTGATTTATGAATCTTACTCTTGAAATAAAAACTATGTTTTGATTATATTATTTTATATAACATTCTTATAACCCTAATGATAATATTTCTCTTTGACTTGAGTGTAAAGATGGGTAGATTATTGGTATGATCGTGACTATAGGTTCTCTTTGGCCAAGAAGTGCAAAAGTTGAATTGTTGACCGGGTATGATCATGACCATTGAATTTACAATTGATATATTTTTAGCTTAAGTGCAAGGTGAATTGATCAACACGGTTATAATTATTGTTATATAACTTCCGAAATGATTATGTATTTCTTTGATATATGAATATCTTTGGCTCGTGGTGCAAAGATGACTTGTTGATGAATATCTTAGCTTTGTAGTGCAAAGATGAATTATTGATGAATATCTTTGGCTCGTAGTGCAAAGATGACTTGTTGATGAATATCTTAAATTTTGTAATGCAAAAGATGAATTATTGATGAATATCTTTTGCTCAGTAATGCAAAGACGACTTTTGTTGTTGAATATCTTTGCTTCAGTAGTGCAAAGATGAATTATTGATGAATATCTTTGGCTCGTAATGCAAAGATGACTTTGTTGTTGAATATCTTTAGCTTTGTAGTGTAAAGATGAACTGTTGATGAATATCTTTGGCCCGTGGTGCAAAGATGAATTTATTAGTATGATTATGAATGAGGCTGTGATTTGGTATAACCATGATATTTGATGTTTCGTGTAAAGACAATGTGATGAAAATTATCTTCGTCCCGGATGAGAAGATGAATTTAGAATCACAATTATGATTATGAGTTATTCATATGATTGTGGAAAGGAACTGTTGATTGATGTTACGGGATAAAATATTGTTGGTGGACTTTTAACGTGGAGAAGACAATAGACTTTATAGTCTATTTGACTCTTTAATGGATTGCTTGTTCACCGCAACTATGGTTGAAAAGTTTTATCATCTACCATATGTTCTAAATCTCTGATTTATTACTGATGAAGACTATTGATAATTTATTTATCTTTAGTCATAATATTCTTTACTGAGCTAGTTGTACTCACCCTTTTTTTCACAATTCCTTTCGAGCAATAAAAGTGTAGGCTGGGTCGAGCGGGGGATAGCGAGGGAATAAAATGGTGGTTTATAGATGTTGAGGGTGAGGTGAATTTAACTTGGAAGGGTGTTTTGCCACTATCATACAAGATGTCTAATGACATACAAACTCGTGTTATCATAAGACATGGTTATGCTCATCCACTTCTTTGAGTATATTTACAAGAACTACCTATATAATCTTGGTGTTTGTTTGGAGTATAATACCCAATTAGAGAAAGTGGAGATAATGATATGTCAAGAGAAGACGCACCCATTGGGAAGAATATGATAGTAATCTTCTCGTTTTTTCTTTGGGGTCTATTAATCAACCAAGGATAATTACGTGGCCATATGATATCTACCATAACCTAAAAGCATGGCCTCCCATGTATACGAAGGTTTCCTTGAGTACTTCCCAAAGATTCTAATTTCTAAAAAGCTTTTGACTATACCTTTATGTAAGGTGTCATCATTGTGACGTCTTCTGATTGGTATATATTTGTATCCAAACTCACAAAGATATGTGTTGTTGTATTTTGCACGATAATTGTTATAATAAAGTTGTAGTTGTTTTCTGTACCATGTATTTGGCGACTTCAAAATGGGTTGGATGGAATGGACCTATTTTGGGGGCGTCCACAACTTTCACCGATGGTGTATGAATTCTAAAACCTCTTAAACGTCTCTGCCGTTCATCAATTGATCGGTGTTGTTGTTTACGGAGGATTATCGCCATCCCGTTGCACATTGTCCCGATTATTGATCCATGGAGAATCAACGATCTCACGTGCTCCATTCTTATTCTCAACATTCTCGGATGCCATTTTCAAACACTTTGCTTACAAAATAAGGGTTAATTGATATGCAACATATTATCACTATACTTTGTGACCCAATCAAATACCAAATAAACTTAGGTAGGTCATACTAGCGAAGGAATTCCCTATCTCTCCCTCCTGGTTCTAGTCTCACATCTTAGTCGGGGATCATATCCTAAGCTTTGATACCAACCGTGACACCCCCAAAATTAGGTATCGTCACCCATCTTGGGTCGCCACTTACATGGTATGAAATTTAAATACAACTTACTAATATAAGCGTAGGTATACAATCGACATAAAGCATGAGTTTGAATACAAATATTGTCTACTAGATATTATACAAACTCGAAAGGAGTCCTCATTACAATTATTATCACACTTATTTCACGAGAATAGTGAGGACTACTAATGCTATCCTCACGGACCATTACTCCATTCCCCGAGGCTCATCCCAAACTATATTCTCATTTCACGAGAAACGGTGAAAGAAAGGGTGAGCTCAACTAGCCCGATGAAATATTATAACTAAGATAATGCAGAATAAATTATCAATAGTCTTCAACAATGTTAAACCGATAAAATACAATAGACAACCGGTTTAAGCTGCGATGAATATCTGATCCATTAAAAGAGTCAAGTAGAAAATAAAGTCTACTATCTTTTAGGTTTTAAAGGTTTTCATAAATTTTTATCACTAAGACTCGGTTTAATGAATAAACCACAATATCTAATCATCCATGTACCACGGTCGAGGATTTTCATCAAATTATCAATGGTCATGACTATCTTAGAATCACCCCTGGTCATAATCATACCAAAAACTATCCATCATTTGCATTACAGAATACTTTGAGGACTTTTATCACATCATTTATAACAAGCCATGATTATCTTAGAATGATCCTCGTCATAATCATACTAAATTCATCTATGCACGTAAGCGAAAGATAACATAATATAACATGAGGATGATGACAATGACATAATAATTCAATAAAACAAGTTCACGAATTAATTTATTCAGAACTAATAACGTCCAAATTGTCAACATGATAATCGCTTTGTAGAGTAAAATTCAAGAATGATCGGAAGAATATTTCCATGAAAGATATCTTTGGATGAAACGCAAATATCAAGAATATTCTACTAATTTCATGGAGTATAGAAGTCAAAGTTTTAACTTAACCGGGTATAATAAAGAATGGAATAACAAAGGAAATCACCGTAAATGCGGTTGCTTGGCATGATGAGTTATTCAATGAGAATAATAATAACGTAACCGAATCGTGAAATTCACACAAGCGGGATGTTCCAACAGAATAATAAAGATGGAACCCGGATCCGGTGTAAAACACATGAGATAGGATATTCCAACATAAATGATAAAGACGGAACCGAGTACGGTTGTAAAACACACGCACAAGATGTTCCAGCGAATAATAATAATAAAGATTTTAACCGTCCTGTGTAAAACACACGACGAGGATGTTCCAATGAAATAATAGAAGAATGTCACCAAGTATAGGGTAAACCACGATATCAGATTATGTATAGGGTATGCTGGCGTATCTGAGTTATTCCAATGTAATAATAAAGAATGGAATAACGAGAGGATTTCACCAAGTATAGGGTATGCCACAGATATCGAGTTATTCCAATGAAATAATAAAGAATGGAATAACAAGTTTCTCTCATGAATAAGAAAGAATAACACTTCTTACGAATTACAACAAATAATATCCCTTACCTTAGAAGAATCTGAATATTGGAAAAGTAAAGTAGCAGAATACTTTTCTTCTTTCTCTCTATAATTTCTCTCTGAGAGTTTCAAATGAATTCGTAAGAAATAATGAAGGAATGAGCTTTATTTTATAGAAAAAGCGAGGGTGGCTCTTGGTCTTAACGAAGGTCAAAATGACTCTTGGTAATATTGAAGAGACAACTACTATTCATGAAAGGGTAATTAACCTTGGAACAATCAAGAGGCGATTAACTCTTGGTAATATCAAGGGACAACTATTATTTGCGAAGGGGTAATTACTATTGATGAAGGTAATTACTATTGACGAAGGTAATTACTATTGACGAAGGTAATTACTATTCACAAAGGTAATTACTATTGACGAAGGTAAATACTATTGACGAAGGTAATTACTATTCACAAAGGTAATTACTATTCACAAAGGTAAATGCTATTTACTATTGACGAAGAGACTCTTAGATGATGACATATGGGCCCCCTATAAAATAATCAAACTTACCACAAACGTCTCATAACAGACTCTTTATATATATCAAGGGTTGAATAAATATTACCACAAATCATTTTATTTTTAATCAACACATATTTAATCTTTCAACAATTATTAATCATTTATAACTTGTCGCCTCAATTAATAATATAACATATTATACTGATGATATCTTGTGACAATAATTGAATCAATAATATAAGAGATATGATCACGTTAATTCTTCATAGCAATAATTGAGTATAAATGCTAAGTGACTTCTCACGTAAGAATCAATAATCAATACCGTGTGCTACTACTATGCAACCACGCCATTCATCGTACTTTTACTACCGGGTAGTTCAACGGTTTTAACGGTAACACCTCTGCCAGTTATTTTTATAGAAAGATAATTTTGTCGCTTTCTAACTATTTACAATACTTTCGTTAATGGGGTCCACCATCGATTGAGTAGTCGTCTAAATATTCCCCGACAAAAAGAATATTCCCAGACAAAACGAATATTTTATAACAACTTGCTTACTTTGCAAAATTTATAAATATTACCCACAACTATAACATTATATCAAATTTATTCCATAATATTCAAAAATAATATTTATAGAAAATTCATCTTTATTTATAAAAGCTGGGGTCTTACACCAAGAGCCACCCTCAGTTTTTCTATAAATAGAAAGCTCATTCCTTCATTATTTCTTACGAATTCACTGAAACTCTAGAGAGAGAAACTATAGAAAGAAAGATGAAAAGTATTTTGCTACTTCACTTTTTCAATATTCAGTTCTTCTAAGGTAGGAAATATTATTTGTTGTACTCGTAAGGGGTGTTATTTTTTTTTTATTCATGAAGAGAACTTCATTATTCCATTCTTTATTATTACGTTGGAATAACTTTTAAAAGTGGCATACCCTATATATGACCAGATATATGCTAATACCCTATACTTGGTGAAATCCTTATATTATTCCATTCTTATTTATTACTTGGAATAACTCAGATCTGCTGAATATCCTATACTTGGTGACATTCTTCTATTATTTTATTATTCCGTTGGAACATCACATGTCATGCTTTTACGCCGGACTGGTTCCGCTTTTATTATTCTCATCTTTATTATTCTATTGGAATATCTTGTGCATGTTTTTCTGCCGGGACTGGTTCCGCCTTTTATTATTATGTCTTTATTATTCTATTGGAATATCCATGCGTGTGTTTTACACCGACACAGTTCCGCCTTTTTATTATTACAGATTTATTATTCTCGTTGGAATAACACATACATCTGTATCGCATGCATGGTGATTTCTTTTGTTATTTCATTATTTATTATACTCAAATTGGTTAAAATTTTGACTTATAATATCCTTGATATTTAAGCTTCATCCAAGATTTTTCATGAAAATATTTTTCGAGAGCATTCTTGAATTTTACTCTACAAAGCAAGATCGTGTTAACAATTTGGACGTTATTAGTTCCTGAATAAATTAATTAGTGAACTTGTTTTATTGAATTATTATGTCATTGTCATCATCCTCATGTTATATTATGTTATCTTTGGCTTACGTGCATAGATGAACTTAGTATGATTATGACCGAGGATCATTCGATATAATCATGGCTTTGTTATAAATGATGTGATAAAAGTCCTCGATGGCACGTAATGCAATGATGGATAGTTTTGGTATGATTATGACCGGGGTGATTCTAGAGATAGTCATGACCATTGATAATTTGATGAAAATCCTTGGCCGTGAGTACGAGGATGATTTAGATGTTGTGGTTTATTCATTAAACCGAGTCTTAGTGATAAAAATAGATGAAAACCTTTTAAAACCTAAAAGATAGTAGACTTTATTTTCTACTTGACTCTTTTAATGGATTGCGATATTCACCGCAGCTAAACCGGTTGTCTATTGTATTTTATCGGTTTAACATTGTTGAAGACTATTGATAATTTATTCGCATTATCTTAGTTATAATATTTCTTACTGGGCTAGTTGAGCTCACCCTTCCTTTCACCGTTTCTCTTGAGAAATGAGAATATAGCCGGGACGAGTCTGGGAAAAGAGTAATGGTCCTGAAGATAGCATTAGTAGTCCTCACTATTCTCATTAAATAGTGTGACAATAAATGTAATGAGGACTCTTTGAGTATGGATATTGTCTAAATGACAATATTCCTATTAGAACTCTCGCTTTATGTATTGTCGTATGTTACACGACAGATGTATAATTAAGTTGTATTTGTATTTTGTACCATGTATCTGGCTACTCAAAATGGATGATGAATACCTAATTTTGGGGCGCCACAACAGTATCGAGCTTAGGGGATATGATCCCTGCTAAGATGCGAGATACGAACTAGGAGGGAGAGATGGGAAATTCTTCGCTAGCTAGTATGACCTACCTAAGTTTATTTGTTATTTAATTGGTTCACGTAGAATATAGGGATAATATTTGATATATTAATTAACCCTTGTGTTGTGGCAGTGTTTGGAAATGGCAGCTGAAAATATTCACAATGGAGTGAATGTGACCGTAGTGACACCTTTAATCACTAATCAGGTTAATACAGTGTCAAACGAAGAACAAATTAGAGATATCCACGTAGTGAATGAAGAACTAATTGTTGCACCCGAGCTAGTTGCAGAGGTAGCAGCTGAGAGTGAGGAAGAAGAGGAAGAAAAGGAACCTGAGGAGAATTGGTTAGAAGAAGTTTATGATCAAAACTTAGAATTACAAAATCGTGTTCGTGAGCTAGAAGAACAGGTTGAAGAACGGCAAACGGTCGTGGAACAAAGGGATACAACAATTCAAAATTGGGTTACCCGATATGTGATGCTCGAACAAAATCACGCTTTGGCGGGTGTAAGATATTAAAGTTGGAATCGAGAATTTAAAATCAAAGATCAAATTGAAAGAAGAAACAACCGAACGAAGGAGAATAGACGATGCATGGGTAAAAGCTGCACAGCGTTGATAGAGTAGAAAAAGTCGTCCATCCAATAAAGCCAAATTAGATGAAATGGACTTTTCTTTTTGACAAGAATTGGAGAGAACCCAACATCGAATTCGAATTACCACATGCATAGCGGCCAACCCAATTCGATATGGATCGAGAAATAATGATTCAAATCATGGATCGAGAATGTGAAGAAGCACTTAAGGGTGGAATGTACCTATAATAAAGTCAAACTTCGGTAATTTAAGCGAGGCGTTTATTTGAGAAAAAAACGAAGTTATTACGGGTAAATTAATTATAAATTAATGTGAAGTCTATACTTTATTCAATACAAGTTCTACCCACTCTTTTATTCCACCTAGTTGTGTTCAATGTTTAAATTTGACTCAAAAAAATTAGACTTTGATTTATCTATTGAAACTTCGTTGGGAGAAACCTTCGTTACCTCCACATTTTATTAATCTTGTTGTTTCAAATAAACACTTTCACGTTACTGTCGATCTTATCTCTTTGAAAATACTTGCCTTTGAGGTAATTTTTGAAAACGATTGATTAACTACTCATTATTCTTTTGTAAGGTTGTTAGCTTTCATATTCCTAACCAACTCGTTATACTGAATTCAAAGTAACCAAACCCTAAAGTTAATCACTGTTATATCAAGCCATAAGTAAAGAGCCCCGATTCTTTCGTTGTTGACTTCCTTGTGTGGAATGCACCGAAGCCAAACTTTCTGTAGGCAACGTCGTAAATGACGATGACAAGTTGATAGGTATCATTGTGAGGTGCAATCTAGGTTAAAGGATAGAAGTCACAGTTGGTATCAATGTAACGTACTATCCAAGTCTTAGATAAGAGTAGCAGTTTTGAATGATATTTCTATCATTAATAAATTTCTTGACGTATTCTTGAAGATTTCCTAGCCTACCCTAGAGCGTGAAATCGAATTTTGTATTGACCCCAGTATAAAAACCCATTTCTTAAACCCTCAAATATTTCTTCAACTAAAAGGATCTGTTTACGAGGATTATGATGAAAGTCATAATAAAAGCATTGGACTAATGAAAATCATGGGTATATGAAGTATTAGTAAGTGTTATGATGAGTTATGTTGGTTATTATGTAAAAACATGAAAGTTTCTTAGAAATCACAAAGGGTTGAAAATCGATTTTTTGTAAACACGTAACATGAAATTCAATTGACCATATCTCCTATTATATTTTGAATTTTTTGAGTGTGGTCAAGTCCTAAAGTTAGATCTATGAGTTTTGTAGCTTATCCAAGTGGAATCACCGGAAAAGGTGTGTAGATTTTCGTGTGGACCTGAATTTAGCAAAAGAGTCCAAAGCTGCAAATTACAAAACGCTACTTGCCTTAAACTTTAAGGGGCTGTTTCGCCACTAAATTTATGTGAAAAATTCTGGCCTTTTGGGACATGAAAATATATGTTATAAAGTACCTCCTGTCCAAAAATGAGCTCATTCGACTTAAAATGAACAAGTTATGACCATTTCAATATTTAGGTTTTTTTGACAAAAATGCTATAACTGAGTTTTATAACTCAGGAATGACCATGAAATTTAAATCGGAGACTCACATTAACATGTGTAAGGTCCTGCCGAGATTTGGGAATTTTGGAGTTAAACTTGAGGTAGCTAATTTCTTAAGGAATTAATTAGAAATTGATTTTGAAAAATAGTAAATGAATTTTAAAATTCCGAAAATATATATTTTCATTATAGGACTATATTATGCTAAATCCCATAAAAGAAATATTTTTGGGGCTGATTTGGTATTTTTCATGAAAATAGTTTAATTCTGAACATATGAGTTAAATATGTTATGTGAAGTATGAAAGTTGAAAATAGGATTTTATGGCTGTAGAGAATCCTATATAGAGTATATGCATATTTTTTTGATGAGGATTTGATAATTGGTGATGATATCTTATGAGTATGGCATTTTGAATGATTAAATGCATTATATGGTAAAAGTCGTAAACAATTGAGATAAATTGTTTATAAATTTAAGAAGTGATTAAAATATTGTTATAATATTAATGATATTAGATTATGAGATTATTAAGTGATTGATAAGATGGGGATATTCTTGAATCTCGGATAATTATATTATAAATGTTTAATATTTATCCTTTATCTCATTTGATTGATTCTTTATATCATTATCCTCACGCTTATATTGTGTTGAAAGCCATCCATGGCTTACATGAATAAATGGACTTGGTATGATTATGACCAGTGGATTGTTCTGGTATAATCATAACCGTAATTGAAAACACGATTATCTTTGGTAGTAGTGCATGGATAATTCGTGGTCGTGTGATCTTAATGAATATCCTCGGCCTATAGTGCGGGGATGATTCGATGATATGGATTAATTATTGAAATGAGTCTCAAAGAATGAAATATTAATTCATGGATGTGGTAAAAGTCATCTTTGGTAGTAGTGCATTGATAGACTTGGTATGATTATGACGAGGATTATTCGGTATAATTATGATCAGTAATTGAAAACACGAATATCCTTGGCCAAGAAGTGCATGGATAATTAAGTGGTCGTGATACTATTAAGTGCGTCTCAAAGATTATTGGTTTTATACAAGTATATCTTTGGCTGTAGTGTTAATGAATATCTTTGGTAGGATTACAAGATGAATTTAATATTTTTAACGATAAAGGTATTCAAGGTATTCTCACCTCTTTAGCATATCGTATCGCACTCTAATTTCGAGGGCTTAAATTTCATAAGAAGGGAGGTTGTAAGACCCCACTTTTATAAATAAAGATGAATTTTCTATAAATATTATTTTTGAATATTATGGAATAAATTTGATATAATGTTATAGTTGTGGGTAATATTTATAAATTTTGCAAAGTAAGCAAGTTGTTATAAAATATTCGTTTGGTTGGGGAATATTCTTTTTGTTTGGAATATTCGATGACGACTACCAATCATTAGTGGACCCCATTAACTAAGTATTGTCGTAGTTAGAAAACCACAAAATTATTTTTTATAAAAATAACTATGGAGGTGTTATCATCAAAACCGTTGAACTACCCATTAGTAAAAAAGCGATGAATACGCGTAGTTGTATAAGAAGACACGATATTGATTATTGATGCTTACGTGAGAAGTCACTCGGTATGCTCAATTATTACTACAAGAATTGTTTCGCATCATATCTCTTATATTATTGATTCAATTATTGTCACAAAGATCATCATGTATAATATGTTATAGTATTAAATTATTAATTGAGACGACAAGTTATAAATGATTAATAATTGTTGAAAGATTAAATATGTGTTGATTAAAAATAAAATGATTTGTGGTAATATTTATTCAATCCTCGATGTATATAAAGAAATCATTATGACGCGTTTGTGGTAAGTTTGATTATTTTATGGGGGGCCCATATGTCATCATCTAAGAGTCCTTCAATAATAGTAATTACCTTTGTGAATAGTAATTATCTTCGTCAATAGTATTTACCTTCGTCGATAAGAATTACCTTTGTGAATAGTAATTACCTTTGTGAATAGTAATTACCTTTGTGAATAGTAATTACCTTCAATCGAATAGTAATTACCTTCGTCGATAATAATTACCCCTTCGCAAATAGTAGTTGTCCTTCAATATTACCAAGAGTTAACTCGCTTCTTGATGTTCCAGGGGTTAATTACCCCTTCATGAATAGTAGTTGTCTCTTCAATATTACCAAGAGTCATTTTGACCCTTCATTAAGGCCAAAGAGCCACCCTCGCTTTTCTATAAATAGAAAGCTCATTCCTTCATTATTTCTTACTTAATTCAATTGAAACTTCTAGAGAAAACTATAGAGAGAAGAAGAAAAAAGTATTTTGCTACTTCACTTTTCAATATTCAGTTCTTCTAAGGTAGGAAATATTATTTGTTGTACTCGTAAGGGGTGTTATTTTTTTTATTCATGAAGAGAACTTACATTATTCCATTCTTTATTATTCTCATTGGAATAACTTGTAAAAAGTGGCATACCCTATACACGACACAGATATGCTAATACCTATACTGGTGAAATCTTTATATTATTCCATTCTTATTTATTCATTGGAATAACTTTTGTATACGCTGAATATCCTATACTTGGTGACATTCTTCTATTATTTTATTATTCCGTTGAACATCCTCGTACATGGCTTTTACGCCTTGACCCGGTTCCATCTTTATTATTCTGTCTTTATTATTCTATTGGAATATCCTGTCATCATGTGTTTTACGCCGGACCGGTTCCGCCTTTATTATTCTCTTTTTTATTATTCTATCGAATATCCCGTCATGTGTTTTACACCTTGACCGGATTCTGCCTTTATTATTCTCAGATTTATTATTCCGTTGGAATAACTCATACATCTGCAAGCACTGCATGTATGGTGATTTCTTTTGTTATTTCATTCGCTATTATACTCGGTTGGTTAAAATTTTGACTTCTATAATATCCTCGATATTTAAGGCTTCATCCAAAGATTTTTCATGAAAATATTTTTCCGAGCATTCTTGAATTTTACTCTACAAAGCGATGATCATGTTAACAATTTGGACGTTATTAGTTCTCGAATAAATTAATTAAGTGAACTTGTTTTATTGAATTATTATGTCATTGTCATCATCCTCACGTTATATTATGTTATCTTTGGCTTACGCGTGCGTAGATGAACTTAGTATGATTATGACTGCGGATCATTCGGTATAATCACGGTCTTGTTATAAATGATGTGATAAAAGTCCTCAGCCGCACATGTAATGCATGATGGATAGTTTTTGGTATGATTATGACCAAAAGGTGATTCGGTATAATCGTGACCATTGATAATTTGATGAAAATCCTCGACGTAGACAAGGATGATTAGATGTTGTGGTTTATTCATTAAACCGAGTCTTAGTGATAAAAATAGATGAAAACCTTTAAAACCTAAAAGATAAGTAGACTTTATTTTCCACTGACTCTTTTTAATGGATTGTATATTCACCGCAGATTAAACCGGTTGTCTATCAGATTTTATCGGTTTAACATTGTTGAAGACTATCGATAATTTATTCTGCATTATCTTAGTTATAATATTTCTTACTTCTTTGAAATTTGAGTTTCACCCTTCCTTTCACCGCTTCTCTTCAGGAAATGAGAATATAAATTTTATTTAGTCGTAAAAAAAGAGTGATGGTCGCGAAGATAAGATTAGTAGTCCTCACTATTCTGTTAAATAGTGTGACAATAAATATAATGAGGACTCGCAAGAGTATGGATATTGTCTAAATGACAATATTCCTATTAAACTCTCGCTTTATGTATTGTCGTATATTACACCTGACAGATGTATAATTAAGTTGATTTGTATTTTGTACTCACGATCCTCATGACTTTCGAATGGGTGATGAATACCTAATTTTGGGAGTGTTACAAATAAGTACATACACACTAGCCAATTTTATACTGCTCGTGTCTTGTGATTTGTTGGATTTCTGCATGTTTTTGTTTTAAAAAATGATTTTTATGCCTTCAACGGTTTAACAAGGGAAGTTATTGGGCCCAGGTTGGAGCAGATCCTCTACGAGAACTGTAGGATCAATTGAGTAGATGACCAAGTCTCTGCCCCCTATTTGTTTGATAAATTGCCAAACTACCTTTTACTATCATGCATTTGTTCCATAGGTTGCATTTATGTTCAAACATGTCGTAAAGCTATTTCAAGCTAGCAACATTGAAGTCTTTGTGACACTTGATTTTTTGTAGTGAGATCGTATGCTGGTCCTTCCGAAGCTGTTCCCCAGTTTGATATAATGGTTGCTGATAACCAGAGAAAGTATTACATGTTGGGTGGAAAGGGAGGTGTTGGTAAAACAAGCTGCGCTGCATCCCTTGCGGTAAAGTTTGCAAACCATGGCCATCCCACTATTGTGGTTTCTACTGATCCTGCTCACTCATTAAGTGATTCTTTTGATCAGGTATCCAAATGTATTTTTAAACTGAAAAAATTACTTTTCTGATATTAACTTTCAAATTTTCTCTTGTTTGTTTGAAAAAGTTCTTACTATAATATGTACTTTTGTCTAGGATTTAACTGGAGGGATGCTTGTTCCAGTTCAAGGATTGGATTCTCCCCTATTTGCGCTTGAGGTACTTATAGTATGCCCATAAATCATGATAGGTCTTCTTTCTCATCTAAGCATGTTAGGTCGATGAGGATAGTTGATAAAATTTTGTCTCTGTGATAAGATTAATCCTGAAAACGCTAGAGATGAATTCCGTAGCGCAAGTCAAAAGTATGGTGGAAGTGGCGTCAAAGATTTAATGGATAGCATGGGCCTTGGAATGCTTGGTGACCAGGTGAGAACATTCGACGAAGTTGTTCGTTGTTGTTGTTTTAACTAAACTCCCTTCCTTTATTTTTCTTCCTGTTAAGTAAGATATAGTTTTTTATGTATTGAAAATCTCCGCTGATAAATTTCTCTGAAGTCAAGTTTTGAAATCATTCTGCTTCCTAGTCCTTTATATGCACAATAAGTAGTTAACTGCTATATTTGTGACTGTGTTACAAGATAGGACCTAATTAATTTAGTGATTAAGTATTCAACTCTTCATTGTTTGAGGTCCAGTTAGCCCTCTTAACAACACACATGACCAAGGGCTAATCAAGTCACTTGTGGAGGATAAAATTTAAATAATAGTGCTTTGACAGATAATTATTTTAGTATGTTGAAGGTACAACTGTTCAAGTATTTTTCAGGGTATGGTGCATACCCTGTATACCTTATACAAATAAGAGGCTTTAAACGAACGGTTAAAGACATAATGTATAAACACTAAAGAAGCTAAAGAGTGGCCTTAATGGACTCTATTTTAGCTTCCTAGTGAGGTTAAGCAAGAGTTCATAGCTTGAGCTCAGTAGAGTAGCTCAGGCTCATAGTTCATAAGATAGAAAGGTCAATGCCTTGCTTTATTCTTTGACAGGAATAGCGACCTAGCTGCCTAGGTAAGAGCGGATAGGGTTTCCCTCCCTGCTACGATTCCACCTCGGGGGGAGTTCCTTTATTAGAGTACCATGCATACAAGAGCAGTTATATTCAAATTTCTAAGTACCCTGGGTGGTTGACTTTGACCAAGGAGAGTATTTCCATCTTCTACATACTAGAGATCTAATTTGATCTGTCCCTCTCTATTTATCAGCTATTCGGCTATTCAGCTATTTAACTTGAGATTTCTGTTTGATTTTTGACATGTATGCCATTTTATATGATCATTTTTCTCTTTTAAACTTGCTATAGTTGGGAGAACTGAAACTGGGAGAACTCTTGGATACACCTCCGCCCGGTCTAGATGAGGCTATTGCAATTTCTAAGGCATGTAAAATTAATTTGCTACTAATTGTTTATCAGATGGTAGTGTATGGGTTCATATTTCTCATTTTTTCACCATGTGAAAGTTTTCTTGCTATTTTATTACTAACCATAGAGCTGCTTTACAGGTTCTGCAATTTGTTGAGTCACAAGAATATAGTAAGTTTACACGGATCATTTTTGATACAGCTCCCACGGTTAGTAAAAGTTCATGGAACTTTAGCTTTCTTTAGCTAGTAAATATATTTTTATTTATGAAAATGTTTTTAATAGGGACATACACTTCGGTTTTTGTCCTTGCCTGACTTTCTGGATGCATCCATAGGCAAGATAATGAAGGTTTGTACTTGTTTTTTATATTGGTAAACGCCTACATCTATGTTTCGAGTCAAATCTCTTAGTGAAAAATATAGTTAATGTGCGTCTGAGTATAAGTGGAAAGCCTAGAATAAAAGATCAATCTTAAAAAGGATAATTAATATCTAAGTTTGATTTTGTATCTGTTACTCCATTTCCCGTCACTCTATGTTGTCAAACCATTAGAGTCTCCATTATTGCATGTAAAGCATGGGTATAAGAGTGTGTAATTGATCTGGTTTGTTGTTCTACGTTATTTAATGTCTCACTGACTTTTCACCTACCATCTATAATAATTTCTTTTAGCTAAAGAAGAAGATAGCCTCAGCAACTTCAGCCATCAAATCTGTTTTCGAAAGAAGAGGCGACAAGATGCCGTAAGCATCAAAGTCTTTTGTAACATGTTATCTCAAGTGTTTTAAATGCTAAACAATTGTGTTCTTTTTTCTTCCTTAGACTGACAAGTTGGAGCAACTAAGGGAAAGGATGGCTAAAGTTCGAGAGCTTTTTCGTGACACGCAGACCACAGAGTTTGTTATAGTGACAATCCCCACAGTAAAAACTCCCTTCTTTAATTGTTTGCAAAGCAAGACCATAATGAACCTTTAGTAGTCAAGTCCTTACTCGAGCCATTAATTCTAAGGCAGTTTTTCTCATTTGTCCCATTTTCAAAAGAATAAGATGCCCCAAATATTTTTATTCGAAGAGATCCATAGTCTTTATTTGTTTGAAAATATTGAATTTTAAACAACAATTCATCATGCAGAAAATGTGCTTATATGCTCGAGGGTTATTTGATTCTGAGTAATGCCTTAATAACCACTTATGGCTATATGGTTTTTTATGTAAGGTTATGGCGGTTAGTGAATCTTCACGGTTGCATGCATCCGTGAAGAAGGAAAAAGTTCCAGTACAAAGGCTTATAGTTAATCAGGTCCTACCTTCATCTGCAACAGATTGCAAATTTTGTGCAACTAGAAGGAAGGTAACATTTCGATTAATAGGCTGCAATATTCCTGTTGCCAACTGTTAAATTTATTCATTTTCCCTGTAGTATCCAGTAGAATCCATCATAATAATATCTAATATAAATAATATTCTATCAAAATTAGTTCTGGTTAAAAGAGTGCCTTAGGTTGTTTTTCAGACTGACATGCATACCCAACCCCCCAATTTGTATGCCTTTTATGAACCCATTTCCTAAACATTTTTTTTTATAGCAAAACTTACCCTCAAACTTGCATTATTACTAAAAAAGGACCCCAAGACCAATTCCGTTAAAAAGTTTAATAGAAAAACTAAGGTGAAATTAGTCATTAGTCACATTAATATGGGAAAGATTGTTCTCTTATGTTAATCAGTTGTGCTAATTATGGTATTTGGGTTAATTATTTTATGATTTAATTAATTTTTTTGAATTATAATATTACTCAGATGGATTCTAAGGGGCTCTTGTTTATATTGCCATGGACTTTTCCTTGAAAAGCACAGGACCATAGCAATTATTTTTTATTGTAGTTGCATAATAATCACCATGCTTCTCGATATCCTGTTAAAAAAATAAATGTTTGAGTGGGATGAATTTTGTTTTATTCTTTGACATTCTAATTTTTTTTTAATCATGCTCCATTTATACTCTGCAGGACAGAACTAGCAGGTTTAACATTAATCCAGGCACCACTAGTTGATGTAGAGATAAGGGGTGTTCCAGCTCTCAAGTTCATGGGAGATATGATTTGGAGATGAAGCTTCTATTTTTAGTGATTTACATAACAAAATGTTCTCCTATTTTCAAGCTAACATAGTTTCCATGTACATCGCTGTATATTTAGCTTTTTCCATAAAAAGTTTTCATCGTGCAGAATCGTTTCCATTTGTCATTAAAATCTATTAAAGAAGAAGAATGAAGAACAACATTCAAGAATTGGAGGAATTACATTAACAAGGATCAGCATATACAAATGTTTGAACTTGGTACCGTGTCTAGGCATACTGATGAGGTATGTGATATGCTAAATCCTAAAGGGAAACAGCAAAATACAAGCCTTCTTGCCTCTGCTGAATTTTAGAGGGGCCAAACTATATACAAGCTTGTATGCCCCTTCACTAGTCCATACAGTTTCTATGGATTGGTGTTTAGTATTGATTTTGTGCTGGAGCTTGTAAATAACAAGGAAATGTCCTAAATTTATTTCTGTTTTTTTTTTAAATCCGTTTTACCATGACAGATGATTCTATTGCACGTAAATTGAATACAGGGAGGGAGTTGAAGTGAACTAGTGACATTTTCTTGTTAACTGTATCTCCATATATCCTTTTGTCTAAATAAACTGAGAAAACGAAGCAGCACATTCCAATTTTCGTCCAGAAATGTAGGAAGTTGACATTTGACAGTCACGTAAAATAAACAAATTTTGAATTGCAAAATTTATGCATCTAAAAGATTTGCATGCATTCCTATTACAGATATCAAGTTTAGTACAAGAGACCTCTTTGAAGAGTTACTGATACAATTTACAGAGGAATTAATTCACAGAACAGCCTCAGAAAAAATACCTTGGTCACATCCTCCAGAACCTGTACAATTTCTGGATCAGATCTTCATATGCAGATTCTCGGTAAGAGGTGTTGCTCTTTGCAGACCGTTTTGTCTAAATTTAAATCGAGTGTCTGTATGTTATACTTTATACAAATATGTAACCACAAGAGAATGATGGACTAGATTTATTTCTTCTGGAAGGTTACCAAACAGAAAAAGGCTAAACCACGACTAAGTAAACCAGCGAGAAGTAGCTTTATCAAACAAGGATACCAATGTGAAAGATCATACTTTGAATTATATAGTGCACCACATCTTGTAATCAGCCACACTCCAGAATACCTGAAAGAACAATTGCAGAATTGTACAAACATCATACTTCTCAAAATACAAGTGTTTCTGCGCTAAAAATCATGAATGCTTGTTGGAGTGAAAATCCAAGCAGAAACTAGAAGGAAGAAGGTTTTCAACCAAGCAAATTAAGAAGCAGTGATATCTTGCAACTATTCAACAAAACATAATTGATCCAAGAGTATGTATTTCAAGTTCCAATTATGTTGCATATTTATTTCTTGCTCGATATGGAAAAGAAAAGCACTGGTAACTCATAACCCAACATCACTAACAAATTTTATGGAAAGAAACTGGTTAAACTGTCCTCTTGAATGGATAGTGTTGCAATTGGTAACTGAAAATGAAATTGCAAGCCAAACAGTTGAAGTAGGTAGATTGGGGTAAATATAATTCAGTTCCACTCCAATTGTATTCATGCTGAAGTTTAATCAAGTAATTAGTTTGTTTCTCTCACTCTCTCAAACTTTGTTTGGCAGGAAAGGAAATCATCAATTAGAACCTAAGAATATTCACCAGATTGCAACAAAGTTTCTGCTGTATACAAGACTAGTGATATATGAAGGCTTCTCACTGATCCAGAACTTGTGAAATTTCTTAAATTGTTCAGTTTTTCTTGAGAACCCCAGCTAAGGAAAGAAAACTAAGTCAATACCCATTACGTTCCTAGGTATTCAGGGTTCTGGAAGAGACTGAAAATATATGAATGTAAGAGTGGATACATATTTACTAATGGCTTAATCGCAGAAAGTGTCTACTTTCTGAAACGCTAAAGCCAACATCATCAATATCAGGTTCACATAACTAAGGTACCATCCTGTGAGGGCGGTTGAGAGCCAAACTTTTGAATGCGTATTATAACTTATGCTTTTAAACTAACTAAATATGGACAAGGGGCAGCTAGATCTAACCTTGATGCATTTGCCAGCACAAATGCCTCTATAGCCCACTGAGGGTAACATAGACCTTTTACACTGTCAAAAACTCCATCTTCTTCCTGTATTGCAATGAGAGTCAAGACAACAGGAAGTAGCACAGACCACTGCAGAAAAATCAAAGCAGCTTGTAAAACTAAAGGGATTTTCATCAAGAATATAAAGTAATGCATGAATTAAGTTCAGAATGTGCACCAGTTGAGCTGAACCAGGTTCGAAGTAGATGGCAAGTGCATAGGCGATACCAGTCACACAATACACCAAACAAAGTAAAATGATGTAATTATCAAATATCGTAGATCTTGGGTTGTTGAAAAAATAGAACATGCTGAGATAAACACCAGGCTTTACAATTGTACCAAAATGGTCAACTGTATCCTTTGAAAGAAAGCAAGCCAAGCTGCTCATGCCAGAAGCACTCTCTCTCAGTAGTGTAACTTATCCAGAGAAAATGATCTCAATGCAGCAATCTTGCTGAGGAGAGCTGAAAGACATGAATTAATAAATATTTGAGCAGCTGAGGCATTATTTCTACTATTTCCATGTGTATAGACAAATAAATTATACAATTGCAGGATGGCAGGCAATCCATACAAATTCACAATTTATAACACTTCAATTTATGTGTTTTTGGTGATAATTGCAGATTTTCCTTCGACTTCAAGTAGGTAATTATATATATATATATTATATATATATATATATATCGACTTCAAGTAAGTTGGTTTAATTATATATATATATATATATATATATATATATATATATAATACTTATTAAAAGATATTCATCAGAATATAACAAAATCCTTATTGAATGATGATTATATTTGTATTTAATATTAAAGGTTTTATTCTACATTTTATTTAAAAACCAAAATACATGACCTTTAAATTAAATATAGCATTATTAATCATTAGTCAAAGTATTTTTGTGTCGTTAACTACTGACTCCTGCACATACAAAACAAAGATTTCCAAACATATATGATTCAGATTCTTTTTGAACTTGTGATTTTGGCATTTCAGAAAACATCGGAATCTTTTTACTTTCTAGCCACATCTACAATCTCAGTCATGATATTCAGACCTTTGTTATTATAAAAACAAAGAATACTAACATTCTTGGTCTAGTTTTTCATGATGTCAAGCAAATTATATTTTTAAAATTGTTTCCTCATATTAATGCAAAGTCAAAATCAACAAAGTAGTAGAATCGAATACAAAATGCTGTTTTTGATGTTTGTTTACAGATTCAATCTGGTTAATTTTGTGTCATGTATATCTGCTCATAAATGATAGATATAACATTTATTGTTTATTAAAATTGGCATAACTTAACTTTCATCTATAAAACAAAATATTGATACCATAGGACGCTTTCTTAAGCTTGGATCCTTCAAATTTGATACAAAGAGTATATCAGATTGAATATAATAGCTATGTTGCAAATAGTAAATAAGAAACTGTATGTAATCAATCCAAAGGTTTCATGCTGCACTAAAAGTGGAATTCTAGAAGATTATACGACTCCTTTATCATTCTTGTAGAAATGTGCAAGTTCTATATTTGTCTTTACCTATAACCCCAATTATTGGATGTATAAGAATAATTTCTGCTCCTTATAATATAAAGATGATATGTACTAAGAAACTCAATTTCATGATTGAAGATATGAAGGATGTGATGTAAATACATTAAGAAACCATAAAGGCTCTTTCACACAGATGTGTTGTTAGAATTAATTATACATCCTAAAGAAAAAGTAATAATTATGATGATGAGAATTCAAAACATACTGGAATCTTAGATAATATCCAGTGTGTACCTAGGCAGAGGGTCATCTAGTTAAATATATGCTATGTTACACAGACTAAGATGGAGTGTCCGGTTGAAAACGGTATTTTGAAGAGTCTGACACATGTACTCATCAATTTTGCCAATTTTTTACAATAAAATCAAGTGCCCAGTACCCATACCCTTGTCCGAGTGTCAAGTGTTGGACATGGGTACTTTAGGGCAAAGTGAAAATCTGTTCAATAGAATATAAGTGAACATGTTTAAAAGATGAATTTAATTCACATGTAGCATGACAGAGCAAAGAGACAAGGTTTCAAACTTACAAACTGCAATGACAGTGTAAGTATATCCTGTTGCCCCCAGCGTTTCATCACTCACTTTAGCAAGTGTTCCCAAGCAAACTCCAGCTATCAATAAGAGAAGATAATCCACTGCTTGTAACCTAGCTTCTCGCAGCCGCTGCTTACCGACCCTGTAAAACCAGTTACATCACATAAATTGGATGCCAATTGTCAAACAGAAATGCTAACTCAGAGTGGGCACCTAAAGGATACACAGTTTTTTTTTCCTGGGCAGACTATGGACTAGGGACTCATGTCGGGTGCGGGCAAGTGTCTGACACTGGATTTTCTTTTTTTGGTTGAACATTTTCACTATTTTAAGCTAATTGGGAGTGTCCAGTTGCCACACCCATGTGGCCATGTCGACATGGGTAGTTCACCCTCAATTGAAAAGTCCATGTAACACAGAATTTCCTCATTGGACAATAATGTCTGATCAATTTCCTGCTTCACAGCATAACAATCTGTTCAAAGGTATTACATTGAAGAAACTTGAGCGGGGATTAGAGACACCACCATTCTAGCAGATAATCACAACCTTAAACCAGGAAAAAAATATTTGAAAATAGAATAGACAAAATCATTGATTTAGTAGTACTGGATGTGGTTCTTTTAAGAAAGATAATAAAGACTCATCTGCAGCACTAGCCTTTCTATACGTATGACAGTTTTAATTCTCATATTATAGATATTAGTAGAAAGTTATATAAACACTTAGAAAAAAAAAAAAAAACTTATTTAAGAGCATTTCATTACCTTCCAAGGAAATATCTGAATTGCCGAAACACACCGGGGGTATTTCGGTTGGATAAGTCATATGACCTTAAGAAATTATGTCGTATATGGTCCTTCCTAATTTCAACATTTGTCTTTATATCCTGCCATAGTTCCCTAACAAAAGATTTCCCTTCAGACGCCGCTGCAGCAGAAGGACTTGTTCCATGAGCTGAATTATCTCCTGACGATGATGATCCTAGTCCAGTAGAACCGAGCATGTCTGGTGGCACAATGTATCCATTATGAAGCATCCATCTAAGAGGAAGTTCTTTGTAGTTCACTCCTGCGCTTGCATTCGGTTTTACTATTCCTTCCAAAATGTCAATGAAGTGATCTGGAGGATTAACACGGTCAGGGACGTTGATCCCAAGCCCAGCAAAGTATTCCTCTACTTTCTTCACTGGTCCATGATATGCAGTAAGACCACCTTTTGCTAAAAGTATCAAATCATCAAACATCTTGTATAAGGTGTAGCTGAAGCAAAGAAAATAGCACATTGTTTAGTAAAAGCAAGCGGAACACGGCCTGCCATTAAAATATGCCTCAAATTCTAGCTTGCTATGTTTTATATCTTCACTAGTAAACAGAAGTGGTTCCATTATTATAGGAATTCTTCAGAGGTGATGCAAATCCTGACCAAGGTCTTTACTGAGTAGATTTTTTAAGGTATAACAAGAAAAATGGTCAAACTAATAATCCATGGTAACTACAAATCAACTTCTTTTACTTGGGAAATAAAATAACTACAACAAACAATAGAATATTGAATGATAAAAAAGTTAAATGGGTTTACAACTCTTTTTTGCTGAGTCGCTTGAAGTAAGATAGAGGATGAGGAGAGGGAGAGAGGGGAGGGGAGGGAGAGGGAGGAGAGAGAGAGTAGTGTGAGATGTTTTAAACTGGAAAAATGAAAAGGAAATAAATGTAAGCTTTTTTTGGGTACTCCACCAAATTGAGAGTTCATCTACACTGCTGTTTTTAATAAGAAAAGAATAGAAAAAAACTTAAAATTGAGGATATGAGTTGTAATTTAAAATTTATTATATTAAAAGTTGAGGATAATATGAGAATTATAAAAATATATTATATTAAAAGTTGAGGATAATATGAGAATTATAAAAATATTACTTATTCCAATTTCTTTTCTATCCAAATCAGGCCAATTTTGGACGGAAAACTTTGGCATGAAAAGTTGCCAAGTTTTCTATCCATTTCTTTTTTTTTTTCCGTTTATTAAAAAACACAGAAACATAAGAATTGGAAAGAAAACTTAAATTTTCCGCCCATTTCTTTTCTTTTATGTCCATTTTAAAACTCATAAACAGTAAAAGTCAGTTTTTAAGAAAAGTCTGATTCTAACCTAATCAATGGTCAACAATACTGTCAGATCTAGTATATTGATTTTAAACGCGAACTCTTAGTTTTGAACATCAGAAAAAAGAGAAAGTTGACTCTCATTTTGGGAGAGAGGGAGAACAAAATAAGAATTTTTGAAAGCAGAAAAGTTGATACCAAAATGTTCGACAGGATAACAGATTCGAAATAACATTCTCAAATACCAACAATTTGTTTGCATAGTTAATATATCTTTTACATTATGTCTATAATCTATATCCCTTTATCCTGCCTCTTAAAGGTTAAACTCATCTTTCTTTCTGCGAGTACTGCTTTACAAGGTACATCCATTGCAACAAAACAAAACAACGGAAACAGAAATCATGTTTTACAAATCTAATTTGGTAGACCGTCATTGTTTTTCCTAAATTCCCAAGATCTAAAAATGTAGCCTGTAATGCTTTATTTTATAACGAACGTATAAAGTTTCCAGATGAGGTTAAAAGATCTAAAAAATAGACCACAATATGGTCAGCAAGACAATGTTCCCCTAAAATTGAATAGAGATGCAAAATAAGTACATTGGGAAAATTCCGACTGAACTATATTTGACAAAGATGTCCTGAAAAATCCTCCTATGACGGAAGGAAAACAAATAACAGTTTTCAATATTTGCCTACTTATCCACTTTTATACTGTAGAGCCACTAAAATTAGGCATTAATAAATAAGTTGGTGACATATGCACAGAAATAATGACACCCAACAATTGTTACAGTAAAACCACCGACTTTCGACTAAAAAAAGTGAGATCTGGCAATTTAATAGAGGCACTAAGAAAACAGAGGAAGACATAATGGGCTCATGTCAAGTCAACAAATACCTAACCATAGGGGCACAACTTTGGAGGATTTGAATGTCAATAATTACCTTGGTTGATGTACCACCATGCAAATGTTTACTCCTTCAAGAGCTTCACGACGAAGTGCTTTAAGTAGTAGGTTTGAAGAAGAACTATCTAAACCAGAAGTAGGTTCATCTAAGATCAACAGAGAAGGTTCCATAACCATTTCCAGCCCGACATTTACTCGTTTTCTTTGACCCCCAGAAATTCCCCGTTTCTCCACTGTCCCAACAATGGAATCCCTCACATACTGCAGCCCCAAGGACTCGATAACTCTTTCAACAACTAGAACCTTTTCTGCTTTTGGCAGATCAGCAGGTAATCTAAAAATGCATAAGAATAAATAACAGTATCATGATTACTGCATATTAGTGCAGCAGTAAACAGGAAGTAAAAAGACATTACGAAAAACAAGTAGAAAGACGACCTAAATTATTCTATTGTTTATGCCTTTGAAAGGAGACAGCAATTTAGAATAAAAATTAGGTTAAGCATTGTCTATGACATCACATGGTATTATGGTAAAGGCTAGTCAACATTTATACATCAATTGATTCAGCTTCTCGAGAAAATCTTAAGTCAGATAAAATATGCATGTGGTCAAGTTGCATCAAGTATGATGCAAGTCATAAAAACATGAAAATCTGGCGTGGACATTTATATATTTAATTATAGAGTACTTGAATAAAATCTAGGAATGGTAGGGAAAAATAACATTTAAAAAAATTCGGAATTGGTCTACTGTCAAACTTCCAGCTTGTTAACTCTCAACCAAAATGACTCCCTTCCACTACCCTGATTACCTCGCATGCATGTGTGCACTTAAAAGAATAGAAAAGAAAAATCATGGCAAAAAAATGTTAGATTATAAAATGGACCTAAATTCTTGCATATAAAGACAACAAGCTCTCAAACCAAAATTAATTGGTAATGCAAAGAGTTGTCCTTAGTCATTATATTCTAGCTATAATTCTCAAGATATTTTGGTGAGGGATAATGTTATACTCTAACACTTCTCCTTCTGTGTAACCCAATTGGTTGAGGGTTGCACATGAACTAATGAATATGAGATCACACACAATACAGACCCATATAAGAAATTGGCAATATAACCTTTGAAGAGCTAGTAAACCACGGGCAACTCTTTGACGTAATTAAAAAGTGGCTACTACTTAATAAATGGGTAACTTTGACCTTTAAAGATGGAGTGACGGGAAGAGTGTTTAGATAGCCCAAAGATAGACCCACTCTGATACAACGCTGGATTATAAAATGGGCCCAAAAATCTAGCATGCAAGGACATCAAGCTCTCAACCCAAAACCAATTGACAATGGAAGAGTTGGCCCTAGTCATTTTATGCTAGATATAATTCTCAAGATATTTAAATGTGGGATAACATTATACTCAATAAAAGGGCCACTTCTTGGTAAAATGATGAAATGCTTGGTCAGGAAAGCATAAGAGCGTGAATTGGATTCCAAGAGTAGCCAGGATATACAAAAAATACACTTGTAGACACTATGCTTATACTTGTCTACCATCCGTGCACCCTGCATTGGCAGGAAAACAGTGGGTAAAGACCTAATTAGTAATTACAAAGTTTACATTATTAACAACGAATTCAAATGTAGAATGCAATAAAATGAACCCTGGATACAATGATTCAGCATGTGTCACCACAATGATCATTTGAAGACAATTTTATAGTTCCCGGAAGTTTCGCTGTTCTGGAAGAAACATAAAGCGATAACAACCTAAACAGAAACATATGATACAAGTAGATGGTTGCTAATGAACTCTGTATGAAAATTGTTTTAAGATGCAGAAAAAGGAAACAGAGGAACTACAACTGGCCTGATTAATAGAAGTAAAGACTCCATACCTGCATCTCGCACTAAACCAAAGATTTTCCTCCACTGTCAAGTTGCCATGCACTACATCATCTTGGGGCACAAATCCAATAATCCTCTTGTATGAGGTCATTGATTCTGACTTCCCATTAATATGAATTGAACCAGTCATAGTGCAACCAGTTGCTTTTCCAGCCAAAGCAGAAAGAAATGTTGTCTTCCCAGCCCCAGATGGACCCATGACAGCGGAGACTCGGCCAGGCATAAGTTTCCCTGTTACGCATCTCATCAGGTGCTTGTTTTTCCCTTTCAAAGTAAGTGTTAAATCATTAAAAGCAACTTCAATAGGAAGCCTGCTCCTGACTTCAACATCAGTAGCCATTGAAATTATCCCGGAAAAAGTTAAATTCTGGTTCTGCTCCTGCAAGGCTTTTTCCTTCTCTATCTGACCATATGCATACTTAAAAATTTGGCTGCGTGTATGCAACTGCTTACCCTTGGGCATATTCTTCTTCAAGTTTTTATCACCTATTTCCACATTGAAGCCTTCATGACCATCCGGATTCTCTTCAAGCTCGCGCATCATCATTGTAAGGTTGCTTTGCTCTTTTTTCTTTCCTTTCGGCAAGGGTGGTAGGGAACCCTTGCTAGATTTTTTTCGAGAAAATGTTCGTGATAGCTGGCTCTGGAGTCCAACTGCATGCTTTCTGGCAACATCTTTTGCAGATTTCCATCTTTCACGGGCCTGTGCTGTTTCTCTTGCACTTCTTGCAGCAGCTTCCCTGGATTTTGCTTGTTTCTTCTCTCTAGTAGAGAGTACTTGATCAGAACAGTTGTAAATAATGAGTAGCATGAGTGTCAACGCAACCTACATTGACAGAAAAAAGGGGAATTTTCAGCAGTTTGCCTTCAAGAGATTCAATTGCAAGCTGACAATAAAATGGAACGCATTATTGAGTTTAGAAATTTATTAATATTTCAGTTGTTCTGGAAATCCCATTCTTAAATGAACTCAATCTGTAAGTTCTCCAAGAGAGTATTAATACAATATACATACATAGATACATAAATATATGTATATGTATATGTATATGTATATGTATATGTATATGTATATGTATATGTATAGACAAGATGATTTATAATGGAGAACACCAAAACAAGTTCAGGTCAATCAAAATTATTTTGTCAAAACATATGTCAATCTCACGTCCATCTCTGATTATCTCAAGAGGGCCAAAACAAGCAACAAAATCCATTCATTTCCACCTGAAAAGGGATACAACTGACCTAGTTGGAGAAGCAGCCACTGTAAGGGAAAATTGATTAATATGATGGATCATGTTTCTTGTGATTCTTTGCTCATATTTCTCATAATATAAAGAATTAAATAAATAAAAAATTCTGACTAACATGCAAAACACAACATCAATCTATAAATTTGAGATGCCATTAGAGAGGAAGCGTTGGTAAAACAATCAACCAAAATAAACAGAAAGATTTGTTCCGTAACTACATATAATTATGGGTGATTTAACCTGCCTCGTCTATATGACTTTAGAGAAATAATATGACCACTTACACAAAACAAGATGCCGTAAGCAGTAATGTTCTGATTCATGGGTTTGTGGTTCACAAGTTGCCAGCCGAAAGCAATCTGAAAATTTATTCAAAGTTACATTTTGTCTTCACTCACAGTTTGAAGTTCTAACTCTCATTAAAAGCATGGAAATAGAGATCTTTCTGATAAAGCTTTGGTAAGATTTACATGCCTACCTTCCACAGAACAAAATTTGAAAGCCAAGCACAAAAGCAGCCATCAAACAACATGATTATTCTGCTATTGTTGGAAAATAGAAGCAACCATATTCTATATCTAATTTGGATCCACCATCATCATAAATAACAAGCGGTATAATTCTCATTTTATAAGGATTCACATTTATCCTTGATCCTCATGACATTCATAATCAATTATTTAAACAAAATGAACAATAATTGCATACATGTTGGAACATCTACGGACAAAAGCAGCATATGGCAATTTTTTCTAGGTCTTACTCTGATCTCTACTTTCTGAATGATACTCAAAGATGTAAGACAGGTTGAAGCTCATTTTCAGGATCAATAGGACATCCAAAAGTCTAATAGGTTAGTCTGGATTCAGGAACTCATCTTTTTAGTTGACTTTTAAGGTTTTCCCAGGTAAATTCAAGAACTTATCTTTTTAGTAGATTCTAGGGTTCCCTTTTTATTTTATTGATCAACTCTTTCGCACTTCTGCTTCACTCATTAACCACATGTGTATTTTTCAATTACTTTCTCCGTAGCTATTTTAACCATTGGAAGAATAGGACTACTGGTGATGCAGTATGCAGTAAACTCATAAATAGAGAGAAAATTACCTTCTTGAGTTGTAGAGCCGGCCCTGCAGTAATGTCTGTAATAAAATAAACAGACAAAAGTGCAAGTAAATAAATCGACAGGCAGCAAAAAATTCGAATACAAAAACAAGAGTAATATTTATTGCCTAGTAGAAAAAAAGTCTTAAAAGTTCTGGGATAATAATAAATACCCCCTAGTACAAGCTTCTTTCTGAGTGGTAGTCGGACAATAATATCCTGCTGAACAGAATACCTCACTAGTAGACAAAATATCTCCCCAGTTATCTGCTCCTCCACAAGTATGGTTTGGCTGCCCAGGAGGTAGTTGGTAGCGATAGCTGCAGTTTTTGGTTTTTGTGCACATAAATATTTATATAAGAAAAAGAATATGAAAGTGTTAAAAAACAAAAAAAAAAATCAGGAGAAAAATCTAACGTACGGATCGCATAGACCTGTACTTTTGTTGAGTTGTGCAATAGGGCAATAAGAACCTAGCGGGCAAGCTTCAATATACAACAAATGAAACCACATAATTAGAACTTTGGACTCCACAAAGATATGCAAATTAGCCTTTATAGAAGAAAAAAAGAACGTAAAATTAAGTGCAACTATTGCCATAGCTTATTATCTTTTTCTCCCTACATGTTCTCCTTCACCCAAACCTTTCAGCTCTTTATACAGAGTCTCACCATTTTATTGCTAGCATTCCCTCACTATTGCTTCCACGCCATGGCTAAATGATAGTCTTATTTGTCAGTCTTCTAGCATAAATATGCATGGATACCTTTTTGTGGTTTATCACTGTCTGTATTCACCAATTCATATAGTTATATTTAAACAAGATTCCCCTTTTAAATCATCTTTAGGCTAATCTGTCCCTCCAAGTATAGCTCGTGTCACAAACAAGCACACGAAGTATAGAAGTTCTCACTTGGGACCCCCACTCTATAGGCAACTCCAGTTGGTTTTTTGACCAGAATAGTGACATGCGCCAGTGACACAATTTTTTTATACCGTTTGAATGTATTTTATACAGTTTAATATAAACCTATATTTAAAATGAAAAATAATAACTTACCAATATAGAACCACAACCCGTAAAAATAATTAAGACATAATAAACATAAAAGATAATATTACAACAATAGTAGTTCTAATGGTTCTCTAAATACTTACGCATCATGCAGGTTAGGCCATGCGGGCAGAAGAAACCGTCACAACAAGGTTGACAGTCCTGAATTCTATCAGGCATTTCCTTTCTATTTTTTAGGTCAACCGACTTGTTTTTTCCAGCACTGCAAGACCATCCTGGCTCACATCCAGGAGCCCATGAAGTTAAATTACAGTTCATGTTAGGACTCACATAGTTATCACCACTTGCAGCACTGTCAAATAAACTATGGGCGTAGAACTCTATTTCTGCTGCTGTGCAAATGCGCTGCTGAAGATCTCCTATTAATCACAAGAAAATTGTCAGGGTAATCTAAGCCAATCTATGAATAAATGTATTCAACTTTCCAATCAAGATCTTGCAAAGTCTAATAAAACAATATTCGAGACGAACAGTTTTGATCGCATATTGAGTTTATGAAAGAGCCTCTCCGCTGTATATAAAACGTATTGACACACAATTCTTGGTCATCTCAATAGTATTAATATGGTTATGCCTTTCAATTTTAGTTGCTATATAGTTTGGTTGATTAGCACTAACCATAGACTCCTAGTACTTGGTGGTATGATCATAAACTGAAACCCAGTACTCAACATCATGACACCTCTTTTGCTCCTACTTCTATAACATTTCTTATATTTTTGCATATTTTATGAACAACATTTAATACCAGAAACACTATACTGGAATATGTAGGCATACTTTTATAGAAAGCAATTAACAACAAGGCAACTTTCAAGCAAAGTATAGCCAAAGATAAGTTGTAGGGTTGGTAAGTAAATTGATCACAATCTAGTTCAAGTACAAGACAGGTGGAGAGGCCCTTTCCTTTTCATGGTGTTATTGGCACCAATTTTCGACCTACACATTGTGAATCCCAACAAGTTATCACACTAAGGAAATTGAAGAGTAATTGTAATCAAAATAACATCAAGTAGATTATTTTTCTTTCTCTCCTCCGCCCTACCTTTTAGTGGATAAGTATGTCTCAGCAGGCATGAAATCTATTTTCTTTCCTTATGGGAAAAAAATTGGGGTAGTTTAAATTTACATGGTAGCATTTCATGCTTCAACAAAAAGAGAAAGCATTAACTATCACTTCTTTATATAGGTTAATTTTGGAGAATTTACTATCATCGGCAAAAATTAACTGTCACGTCTTTCTAAAGGTATTAATTTTGGTGAATTTGCTATTATAAGCCAAATATCACTATCTGAAGAGAAACCAGTGAAAACCTCACTTCAACATCATTATCGGTTTCCAAACTATACAGAAATCAGAAATGATAAATTGAGCTCCTTATCAAAGAATCTTTGGCACCTTAACATTGTTGTAGTTTGTAGCTTGAAACTCCTATGTTTTTGTAATTAAATTATTGCAACTCCAAGCAAAATTCATGAGAGATTGCCAAGGTGTTCTTGTATTAATCCATTGAATAATTTAAACAATGTTACCTAGAACACAGTTCGTTTCGGTTTGTGGAATCCATATCATACGCATTACGCTACATTGACTAAAACAAGACACTCTATGGTAGTTTTATATGAGTGCTTATAGTTAGGAATTCTCTAAGAATCTAAATGCAATAAAACTAAGTTTTATAGAAGATTTTTAGTTGAATCTACAAGTTATTTGTTCCATTAATAATTTAGTGCAAATGTGATGTTTGGGTATTCAATATTTAGTTAGAATAGTGATATTTGTGCAACTATAGGTGAAACAACAAATAAATATTTTGGTACACTAAATTTAGAATCCTGGTACGTAAAAGTACCATATTTGGGAGCACAAGTACTAATACACAATTTGCTAGGTCAATAAGAGAATCTGGAACTAGTTTAAGGTTAGAATTTTTTCAATTCCATAAGAAAGTCAGTATCCCTTATTAACATGGATTAGGACAGTGACTGCTAATTTGAGGGTGGCTTGCAAAATAATCAGCTTGATCTTGATATGTCGCCTATTGGACTCTGTTTCTATAGTAGGAAGGCCGCAGTCAAGACAGAACAGTTATCATCCTAAAAAATTACTATCAAGTGCTAATGACTAGCCTAGTGATTTCTCTTCTCTGCTTCTAAAACTAGTCCAAGCTTTATTACTCAAACCAATATTGTAATTAAACTAATTAGTGTAAAACTATATCATTGCTACAAGCCTGAAGCCTGTAACCATTAACCAAGTTCTTAATTACCAAAATCAGACAAACTGATTAAACATCCACCATATTGCTTGTATAATTAGGCTTGAATACAATTAGTTTTAAATCGCAGTTCATAGTTCATACCTTTTAACTTTCTCATGCAAGCACTCAAGAACTGGGTATGCTCCGAAAAATCGAAAGCCAATTTCCACTCAGCATCCCTGCAAATCATTCAAAAAGATTCAATGTGTTTAGTCAAATAAACTTGTGTAAAAATCAACTCTAGCATAATCTATCACAGAAATTAACTTCTTCTTTTTTTTGGAAATCCATTGCCTAACTGCTACTAGACTTACACATCGTCGATGCAAAATTCCAACTTTTCCCTAACTTCCGGGCCAAATAATGCAGTAAAATTACTAAATCGTTTAAACACGGCCTGCGATATGAGTTCCTCAGCCGCACTAGGTGGCTCCTCATCTGTTGCCGGCTGTGCGGCAACCGATGAACCCAATGTAATGACGGCGACCAAGATCGCAAGAGAGAGAAATTTAAGCGGATTATCTTCATATCTGTTTCTGCTCATTTGGATCCAGCCAAAATCAGAGTATTTTTGTCAGAAATTTGAAAAAATGCAGCAGCGTCACATTTGAGAATTGAGAATTTATGAATTTTGGGGACAAATGATTGAAGAAAGATGGGGTTTGGTTATGTGTGTTTTTTTTTTCCCGGAGAAAGAAATGGCGGGGAGATGAAGTAGGAGAGAGAAGTGATTAACTATAAAAAGCTGAAATCGTGTTGGAGGTTATGGACCGTCGGATTATAAATTCGAAATATGCGCTAAGCGAAATGTAGGGTGTATGAAGTTGTAGCAACGAACAAACAGTAGAGAAATGGGAGACCAATGTTTAAATCAATACGTTGCCGTTTAGTCAAACTTCTCAATGTGTTCAAACTTAAAATCAACTAATGTTTCCCGAAATTAAGCATTAAATCTTGATTTTCGTGTTATAGGAAAAAATATCTGAATTTTTTGATTTCAAAATTATACATTGTGAATTACTTGTAACATCAAATGAATCTTTATACATGTTCGACCAAAGCTAATTAATCAAAATTGTGGATATTTTCAAATTAAATAAATACATTGTAAAAATGTTTTGATATAATTAAAATGATCAAAATTAAAGTCAAAATTTTATATTTAAGAAATACTTTAATAGAATTTGGATGACCTCCACAAAATTATTTCAAAGTCACCTCTTGTTTTGAAAGTTTTTTTTATATATATAAATCGATAAATTTGAATTTATAATGAAAATTACTGAATTTTGAAGTTTGAATGAATAAAGAGAAAAGCTCTTTCAAGAAAAATAATATATATATATATATATTTTTGAATTTTTTTAATGTAATATATAATTGTACATGTTAGGCAACTCTTTAAATCCTATTATGAGAAAGAATTTACTTTCGGTAGAAATATTATTTTGAAAGTATATACAGTGTCCTAATTAAACAGGAAAAGAAGAGTAGCAGGGTACTCTATAACTAAAATAGTGTGTTTAGAGAGAACTAGCACAACTAAGGGTAATAATGGGCCACCGGGCCAACCGTCCATAGCCCAATAGTTGAGGAGAAATTAAATTTTTTATAAACTTATGATTTATGTATATAAAAAAATAAAATAATAAAAAGATTAACGATATTATCATTAAAAAAACGATATGTTAGAAAATATTAAATATGATAGTATAATTGATGATTTTGCATCTAAAAGACAACAAGAAGACATTTTAAATGATGTTTTGTGGTTTAGATTTCATTGCAAAAAACTAAAAAATACCCAATCGTAGTTGGTAGGTTTAACTAATTATACCATTTGACTTTTAATTTTTCAAATTACACCACTAAACTAATAATTATTTTGAAATTGGGTCATTTTCATAAATAAAAAAAAATTAACGTTAATTTTTATCTACAAAACTAATGAATTACCCAATCGTAGTTGGCATTTCATTTTACTGATTACACCATCGAACTTTTAATTTTTAAATTACTCCATCAAACTAATTAAAAATTATTATTTTAAAAATTATTATTATTTAAAATAATTAGAAACTTTTTTTCTTCATAAAATGAGTAGAGTTTCATAAAAATATAGATTCAAACAAATTAAAGTGATTTTAAATTAAATTAATGTCTACTTAATTTTTTTTATCGAATGGCTCATTCTTAATATTAGAAATTTTAAAAAACTAAAAATAGAAATTAAAATTAAAAAATAGTAAATGATAAATTAAAATTTTGATTCAATTTTTTAAAAAAGAAATTAATAATTTTATAAATAAATATTATTTTCAAGAAAAAATTGAAAATTCTTCATATTTTAAAAAATGAGTAAAATTTTATAAAATATAGATTCAAAAACTAACTTTATTTTCCAAAAGGAAAAAAGAGATTTTTTAAAATCAATAACGTTTCATAAAACTTTAATTTTTAAAATCTATATTTTATGAATCTTTACTCATTTATGGAAAAAAAATTAAAGTTTCTAATATTTTTACTAAAATGATAATTATTTTAAAAATATTTAAAATAATCATTTTTTAATTAGTTTAATGGGGTAATTTAAAAAATTAAATGTTCAATGGTGTAATCAGTAAAACGTGCCAACTACAGTGGGTAATTCATTAGTTTTGTAAATAAAAAATTAACGTCCGATTATTTTTTTTAACGGAATAACCCAATTTCAAAATAATAATTAGTTTATTGGGGTAATGTGACGCCCCAAAATAGGTCCAATCCAACCAACCTATTCTGAGTCGCCAAATACATGGTACAGAAACAACTACAATTTCATTAATACAATTGTCGTGTAAAATACGATAACACATAAACTCTGAGTTTAAATACAAATATTATCTTCTAGACAATATCCACACTCAAATAAGTCCTCATTATAATTATTGATACACTATTTTACAAAATAGTGAGGACTAATAAAATAATCTCTTGAACCATCACTCCACACCCGATTAGTTCTCGCTATATTCTCGCTCCGAGAAAAAAATGGAACAAAAAAAGAAAAGTGGTGAGCTCAACCAAATTTCAAGAAAGAATATTATGACTAAGATAATGTACAAAAAAATTATTCATAGTCTTCAACAGGAAAATATGAAATCTTTACTACAGCCAAAGATATTCATCACCGTATTCATCTCAACACTCTCATCTCAGACCACGGCCAAAGATATTCATCATGATAGAATCTACATAACAAAAGTTTTAGATCAACAATTTAGCTTAGATGATGAAAATATTTTAAAGGAAACGAATCCGGAAACAAAAGAACAAATATTAAGAAACAACAATTCATTAGAAGAGTTAAGTAGAATGAAATCTACTATCATCCATGAATTTAAAAGTCCATCATCGATATTTTATCCACTTTCCGAAATATCGAACATCAATCAATATACATCTTGAATCAAATAGTCATCGATTGGATGAAGAAAAATCGAAATTAAACATTAAATCTTGATTTTCGTGTTATAGATTCTTACGTGAAAAATATCTGAATTTTTTTTATTTCAAATTTATACATTGTGAATTTCATATGGTCATTACTTATAACATCAAAGGGCGCAGGTAGAGAAATTTTATTGGAAAGCCCCTTTCCCTGAATCGCTACGCATTGTCAATATTATTAGTCCCAGAATATTATTTGTGAATATACATGTTCGACCAAAGCTAATTAATCAAAATTGTGGATATTTTCAAATTAAATAAATATTTATTGTAAATTATTGAAGTTCATTGTAAAAAGTGTTTTTTTGATATAATTAAAATGAAATCAAAATTAAGGTCAAAATCACACCAATATTTAAGAAATTCTGATATTTTGGAATTAAAATGATCAAAACTAAGGTCAAAGTATGATGTATTTTCTTCTCAAACGTATTATTTCAATCAAAAAGATTGATCCACGTCAGAAAAATTATAAAAATTCAAATACTAATTGATTGTATCCATGTTTTTAATTTGCTTCATTTCTTTTCCTTTTGAGTTATCTGTTCAATGTCTTCGCTCAGTGTAGCAAAGATGAATATTTGATTTAACGTATGTATATCGATTGATGTTACAAGGATAAAAGATATTAACGATTTAACTTTTAAATTCATACATGAAAGATAATAGTTTGTTTGAAAATTTCATTGAATATTGATTTAAATTTGTATTGTTCATATCAGATTCTATTAGATTTTCCCTGTTGAAGACTAACGTTGATAATTTGTCAGAATATTATCTTACCGTAGTCAGCTAATATTTCTTTTGTTCCATTTTTCTTCTCGAGGCTAATATACGATGCATAATAGTCGAGAAGGTTCAAGAATTGTATTTTTCCCTTTTTGCTCCATTAATGTTCTGAAATTATATTATTTAAAGATGGATGAAGAGACCAATCTCCATGATCATCTAAATGTTTTAACATGCATGTTAGTGTCTCAATTGTTGAATACGGATGAAAAAATAAAATATGAAAACAAGTCATTGCTCTTATTGTCATCTTTGCCAAAGTCTTACAAGTTGTTGGTGAAAATATTATTGATGGAAAAATTAACTTTGGTTTTAGATGAGGTGGTTATTGTTTTGCAGGAAAGTTAAAAAGTTGATGGGAGAAGAAAGTAATAACATTGGTGAACAAGTTAAGAGATTATAATAGAGGAAGATTAAGATTCAAGCTAAGAGATTGTCACATCTAATATTAATGCAGAACATTAAGGGAGGACATAAAGAATTTAAGAAAGTATTAAGAAAATTTGAAGGAGAAAGAAAAAGTTGAAGATGGTAATTTGTTTAGTGAAGCGGATGACTAAAAGTGGTAATGTAGATGGATGAGTATTAGATTATGCAACTTCTATGCATATATGCAATGAGAGAGATTGTTTTGGAATTTTGAAAGAAGATGGAGAATTTGATTGGTGAATAAAAAGATAGAGAAGATTAAAAGCATTGAAAGTGTCCGTTTCAAACTTTATGATGATTCTATGAATATTTTTGAGAAGGTATGTTATGTCTCTAGTTGTGGTGAGAATATAATTTCATTGGGAGAATTATCCTCACATGGAGATTCATGCAAGGTGTTCAAAGAAGATAAATTAATTCTTCAATATAGGAAAAATGAAAAATAAATGTGTTAGATGGACAGTCTAAGCACAGAAAGAAGACCCATGACAACTATTGAATGAAATTCAAAAATGAAATTAAAGTGTTTGGGGAATTGAGTGAGTGAGGAATTGTTAAGTAACTCCTCAAATTCTATTATTTGAAAGAATCTTATTTTTGATAGGAATATTATTTTGGAAATAGTCTTATTTGTAGTAGATTTATTTATTATATGAAAGTGTCCTAATTAGATTAGAAAAATAAGAGTAGTGGGTAGTCAATAAATAAAATTTTGTGATTAGAGAGGGATAACACATTAAAGTTGATTTTGTAGATTAAGTCATTAATAATCAAGCCATGTTAAATATTATGTTGATTTATTTATTTTATTGTGTTGTTTATTTTGTGCAACATAATTTTTAACGAATTGCACTATTCATAATAGTTTTTTACGAACTTAAAGTTGTATTTAATTGCGGTAATTGGTTTTTTACATGGACCGACTCTAGTTAGTGTTATAATTGGTTTTTACATGGATCGATTTTAGTGTTAAAAGTCTAATAAATTTGAATTTGAATATGAATGAAATTTGAATCGAATCAATAAAAAAATTGTTTGATAATTATACGTTCTAAAACATCCAATAACATATTTTTATTATTTTACCTCTCTAAAAAAAATTCAAAATTGTTGTAAATTTATTTCATATTACTTAATGTAATAGTTAATGTTGTAAAAAAAATATTCATTCAAATTAAAAAATGTCTAATTAAACCATTCAAATTTAAATCGCCGCCATTCCGCATATTTTTTTCAAATAAACAAACATAAATATAAAAAAAAATTAACAAACATCCCTAAGACGTCCCGAATCATTCCTTATAGAGGTTTTATATAACAATTTTAGACTATAGTGGATAATATTTGCAAAGGTGAAAATAGTCGGAACATAAAAAAAAATGATTGAATTATTTCAAAGGGTAAGATAAGTGTGGCTTACCTTTGGAGTCGAAGGGATAAATTGGCAAACCGAAAGAACATTTTTATAACCAATCATGCATATTAATATGACAAATCCTGTTATTAATAACCACACCAACTGAAGAAAAAATAAAAAACAAAGTTGAAACATAAATTATAGGAGAGTACGTTCTAACGAGGCTAGATCGATCTTAATTATTACTGCATTCAAATTCCTGCCTCAATAGTATTAAACTTTAACAGCCCTCTGATGCAAGATTCTGACTTATGTTGGTGAGGAAGCGAATTCCACCACTCGGTAAACGTAGATTTCTCCAAAAATACATCCTTGCCCAGTACTTCATCCTGGTGCCATTGAAGAACTTTCCCCTCTAATATTACAATCCTCTGCTTCATATCTTCATCATAATCAGACTTTTTCTTACTTAAAATTCTTAGTTCCTCCACTTCCCCCAAAAAACAAGACTCCGAGATGGTTTCAAATTGCATCATCCTTTTGTTGTGCTGGTGCCATCTCTGGGGGAACTTGTAACGCCTCGGCCTACCCTTTGTCATGTAGGATCCCGCGTCATCATTCCGTCCGTGCCTGTAGTAGTTGGCTATATCTACAGGCTCCAAGAGTCGTCTAAATTGGGTTCCCAAGTCTATCCACTCTTTCTTGCCCTCGAAATTGTCTGGAAGTTGGTAATTTTTCAACATGTCCACTATCTCATCCCATATTCCTGCTAGCTCCAGCCTTGCCACATTAGCCTTAAAGTCTTCTTCCCTAACTTGGTTCTTGAAGGCGTCATAATACCCAACCTTTCTACGCTCACAATCCGTTCGGTATTGTTGCATCGTCTTTAGGATGTTTGTAATGCTTTCCTTATCAATGTTTTTCTCATTTTGCAATTTTTGTTTCTCAGATTCTTCAGCTGCGCGGAGACATAGCTTTGCTCTTGTGTACTGCAATTCCAACTTTTAATTGAATTTAGCAAACATTAATTGTCATGTATTTATTATATGATTAATTGTTCATCTCAACTGATAAAGAATTTTTGTCAATATATATTGTATAGCGAGTCCATGCGCATGCTCTAATATTATGTTTAAGTTACCAACTTATTTAAAACCTTATATATACTACTACTATTAAAGAATGCTCTCCACAATGTATATCATGCTATCACTTATATTACACATGCATCAAATCCTTCTCGTTTTCAACATATACGTTTCAAAAAATCTAGCTTAAAGTTTTTCCTAAGTTCATCATTACTTCTAATTATCGGCTCTGACCCCTTCCCCATATTCCCCCTACGCCCTAGAATAAAATGTATCCCTAAAATTATTGATTTATAATAGAATAGATTCTCAAAAAAAAAACCCACTTAAATTGTGAATTTTGTCAGATAGCAATTAATGATATTATAAGAATTATATATGCAAAAAGGAAAATTACTAAAACTCACCAAGCCAAGATCCTCCATAACCTTATCAGATGCACTGCCCAAGTAAACAACATTTTGCATTTGTAAACAATGCTGCAAAACGTTTTTGTATACCAAATTTTCCTTCAACTTTTGACAAGCAACCTGAGAATCTTCTTCTTCTTCTTCAAAGCTTAATTGAGAAAAGTGGAACAACATTTGCAAAACAGCATCTGGATTCTCTACCACAACCATTTTATTACTATCAGTGCAGAAGATATATGTGCCAAAAGGTCTATAAGGGCTAAGCTGAATGAAGCTAGCAAAATTTCCCACTAGTAAATTTGTGCATCCCATGAGTTTACACGCAGCATGGCTTGCAACAGAGGATGCTTTTGTCAAAACATTCGTGTAGAAAGATGAGGCCTCGCTTGATGTTGAAACGGCGGCTTTCTCGTACAATTTGGATTTTGGATTGAAAAAATCGAGAATTTGTGGTAGCTCTCGTTCAATGGACGATAAAGGAGCTAGCATTATAAGAGGAACAATGTCATACCTCATGACAAAATGTATGAAAAAATGATCCCAATTTTCTCGTCTAATTGCATGTGGAAAAATACGGTCACCGATTAGAGGGGACCCGAAAGTAAAACAACGAGGGCTTGTATTTGCATTTTTTCTTGTGTATTTTTCCAGGAACCAGAGGGTTGTGAGCATGGCCAATGGACCACCTGAGGAATGTCCTGTAAATACGATTTGCCTCTTTTCTTTAACTGCATTGTCCACCTGAAATTCAGAATAATTTGACATAAAAATTTCTTCCAAATTAATACTCCAGTTAACATTGGATAAGAGCTTATTTCTACGTGGGTGTTGAACATATCCTTATTTTTGAATGTCAGTGAATTTCAGATAAATTAACGTTGCTCAAACGAGATTTTATTTTGCTACAACATTTTATAACCTTTAGCAACAGTTAATTATACAGTTGCACAACTGTCGCGGAATCATTTACAAATAGGCAGCACTTTATTTGGAATAGGATTCTTCTATTACATTTATCCCCTGCTTTCTCTTAATCAGTCTGCTTATTAGCGATGGAGGGGCAACGGGCTATAGAACAGAAAACCGTCAAAAATAAAATCCATATTTTATTACCTTCACAAATATTCATTATCTTCTAAATTATATTATCATTATTGATTTTTGAAAATTAATTTGAGATATTTTCAAATTCAAAATTGAAATGACTAATTAAAAATTGTGAAACAATAAAATTTATAATAAATAATATTTTTTAGATAATTTACAATATTAATCATTATATTGATTAAAGTTAAAAAAAAAAAATTATGTCAATTATGAGCTTAAAAATCTCTTGAATTAACTTTAAAAAGTCAACAAAATAATATAAAACGGATGGAGTATTAAATATTTGATCGAGTAGAAAAAGATTGATCAATCTTGACTAAATTGGCTTTCAAATAAGTCCCAAATATATATATAGTTAGGAGAGTATTATTTTCACATGAATTTTTGATTTTTTAACATAATTTTTTTTTTACATGAAGGTAAAACCTATTGTATACTCATGTGAGGAGAATTATATAAAAATATCAAAAATACATATAAAAATATCACTTCCCATATAATTACAGTGGTACGGATTAGCCTGCAAGTTTATCTTATGGACGAATCCGAGTTGGGTTGCAGCATGAGACAACTTTTTCACAGTATAATATTCCAAAGATGCTCAAAACAAGCGGGTTACATAAAAGAAAACCCCGAGACTTGCTACAGTACAACTAATTACTCGTATAGCAATAAAAGAAAACGCCGAGACTTGCTACAGTACAACTAATTACTCGTATAGCAATACACAATATATATATATATATATATATGAGAAAAATATATATACACAGCTGTGTAGTACATCGTTATCTATAGAAGCGGTTTTTTTGGATTATAGCGACGTTCAATTCAATCATTATATTATTATATATAATGTCATAATGACGTGAACCGTCATATATATATAAAAAAAAATCATATATATAAGCTGATCGCAAGATCTGCACGCACTGTTGTTAATATATATATATATATATATATATATATATATATATATATATATATATATTTAAAGTCAAAGTTAAATAGGAATCCCTATTATTCAACTCATATATTACAGTTTAAAAAAAGATCGAATGACTTAAGATTTATCTCGTCCGCACAATAGTCGTGCGGATGTAATATATATGTCATCCACACAACTATATTATGCAGATGAGAATTCAAAATTATATCACATCCGCACAACTATTGTGCTGATATATAAAATATCTCATCCGTACAACTATTGTGTGGATATAATACGCCATCAACATAACAGTTATACATATAAGAATAGTTACAATTTTTGGATCATAATGAATTGTGAGATGCACATTGAATGGATGAGACTCTCTTCAAACTTTGATTATGAATCACTTCCTATGTATACACTTAATTAGTCTTAGATTATAAATTAATAAGTTAAATAAGACTATCATTTTAATTTGTGACAGATATATCTAGAACAAATATTGGTAGTGGATGAAAATGTACCTACCTCATTCACCAGCGAAGAATTTTCGAGAATTGCTTTAAATTTGACTAGAAATGCTTCATTCACAAATGCAGTTTCGTCGTTGCCGATGCTTCTTAGAGATGGAAACAAATTAAGATCGATCTTTGTTTCTCCAAAAGGTTTTCCACTAAACCATTCATCGGCAGACCAAGATCCGGTAAAGGCGAAAACGGCCTCCGAGGAGGAGCTTTTCTCGTAAATCATGTACTGCTTATGATGAGCTTTCATGGATAATTGACAAGCTTTCTTGATAAGCTCCTCTCTCATCTCTATTCTCTCTCCAAAACTAATTCTTCCTCCCTCCATCTTTTCTTTTTCTTTCTCCAATCTAGCTAGCTAGCTGCTGTATGTATAAATATGTTCTTGACCGATCATAATTAGTTATATATATATATATGATTGATGATCCGTTTAATATTACTGTAATTACCCTTTGCACAGGTTGAATTTTCGATTTGAATTAAGGACATTTTTGTCATTTGACAACCGTTGACTTGAAGTCTCCTATTTTGGAATTACTTACACGCTAGTTTATTATTCTGGTCGTTGAAGAAGAAAATACGTAGTAGTTTACAGTTATTTTCTTATTAGCAAGTTGATTCATGTATGAGGTTGCCTAGAACCATATATAAGTAGTACTAAATGCACGTCCAAGTAAATTAATATTCCTACCTGTATTTTAAAATGAAAAATTTGTTTCTTTTTATCTGTAATTTGTATATCATAACAAAGAATTAATTAATGACATAATTTTTTATATTATCTTTAAAAATTAATTAAATACTTATTAATAATGATTTTTCAAAAGTTAATATCAAACTCAAAATTGATATGAAATCATGTAGTTTATGTCAATGCAATTATAAATATCATAAACTGTTAGATTTAAGATCGAAATATAGCACACAATTACAAAAAAATTTAAAGAAAAACGGAAAATAGAAGATATATGATTTATTCAGATTCACAATGCAATTATGTCTTTATTAGATACATTTTACACACTCTATAATGATTCACAAACCAAACTATATTTATATAGTATACTAATTAGAAAACCATAATTGTTATATATATCATGGGTTCAAATTTATAAGACCCAAAACATTAGTAAAACTTAAGACTGAGTTAATTACTAATAAATCTTCAAGCTCAAAATACATATTATGCGTGGCTTCCCAGGGGTGTTGCCCCCTTACAACTCTCGATTATCCTATTGTAGTGATCATTAATTGGACTCACGAAAATATGAGTCAACCCAACTTAAACTATCTAAAAAATGTTACTCCCTCCGTTCCTTAATATAAGTCGTTTTTGAGAAATATTTTTATTCTTTAATATAAGTCGTTTTAGAATTTCAAGTAAGCATTAATTGCTTAGTTTCCAATATTACCCTGTGTATTAAATATAATTTTGGTTCTCTTACTATTTTTTGTCCAATAAATAACAATCTCTTCTTCCAATACAAGGATAAAATAGACAATTGATATTATAGTTAATGCTATACAATCATTTCCTTAATACTTGTGCACAACTCTAAAACGACTTATATTAAGGAACAGAGGGAGTCCTAGTTATAATATTTATTATTTTCAAAATTTAAATGAATCATGTTAATTTTAAATTTAAAAATATTTTAAATTAACTTTAAAAAAGTTAATACTAATCTTATAACTCGTAACAAAGAAATTATTAATTTATTTAAAATTTTCTTTTATAATTTCCATGAATTTAAGAAAAAATCATTGAAAACCACTTTTGGCTTTCAGACTACGAAAACCGCTTGGTTTTTCGGGGAAGTTGCCAGAAAAATTCATATATAAGCCATCCATTCCAAATTATATAAACGAATTTTTAAAGTTAGTTAGTTCAAAGCATTTTTAAATAAAAAATTGAGAGTATTAAAAATTATAAAATAATAAAATTTATGATGAATAATATTTTTTTGATAGTACTACTAATATTTATTAGGGAGTCGTTATTTCCACACAGTTTTTTACATTTCCACACTGTGGTCCCACATATTTGCTAAATTTATTTTTAGGTCCAATTTACCCCTTAAAACAATTCCCAGTTACCTCTCTCTTCCTGTCCCTTCCCCTGCACAACTGTCTCTAAATTCCTTCAATGAATCGAAATTCCTTAGACCAAACAAATCAATCCAAATTCAACAGAAATCTGAGATTCATCTCATCGGAAAAGAGACCCAAAGAAATAACGGCAGCGAGAAGCGCCTATAGAAAATAAGCATCCCGATCTGACTAGAGACTTTGAGATCCGAAATTGATTGGGTTGATTATTCCCAAATTTGGAATACTGCATATGGGTTCCTCTTATTTCCTTAAACCCAGCTGGGAAGCTCATATGGGTTCCTCTTAGTTCCCATTCATTGCTCCTTGCCTTCTTTTTGAAAAAACAATGTATGTCACCAAATTCAATGCTATAGTATCTGGATTGTTCCAGCTGGGAAGCTCATATGTATTCGGGTTGTCACCAAAAAGGTAGGTTGATCAGATATCTGAGCCTTACCACCTATTAGCAGCAGAAGCAGCAGCATGGGGAGCCATGAATATTCCCAAATGTCGGTTCTGCAATTGTAGAGTCCATATTATCAAAGAATATTGTGGGGGTATACGAATCTCTCTATTACAGACATCATCGCCATATTCTCTCTTTTCTTTTCCTCTCTACAAGCTTAAGCTTTGGGCCTGCAAATTTTGGTCATTTGTTGTTTCTCTCTACAAGTATGAACTTTGGCGTGAGAAAATTGACAGGGAGAATATGATTTTGGTTTCGATCTATATACCGATTGAATTTTTTTTTTAAACAACCGGATTTGGATTTAGCTAGATATGGTTTTTGTTTGTTTGTTTTGGTTTTGGATTTGGATTTGGATTTGGATTGATTTGTTTGATCGAAGGAATTTAGAGACGGAGTTGTGCATGGAAGGTAGAGGAAGAAAGAGGATAACTGGGGATTATTTCAAGGGGTAAATTGGACATAAAAAATATACTTAGCAAATATGTGGGGACCACAGTGTGAAAATATAAAAAAACTGTGTGAAAATATCACCTCCCTATTTATTATTATATTAATTAAAATAAAATTTTTTTTTATTAATTTTAAGTTTAAAAATATTTTAAATTAATTTTTAAAAATCAACCATAATATGGAAGGAAGGAAGCATTTAAAGGGACTAACGTTGTACTTTGCAAGAGACATGGGGTACCAACTGGTTTCGGTTGGTATTTCTCCGGTTCTTCTCCTTTTGTTAGGGATAAATAACGTTTTGGTTATTGTATTGGGGTTTAATTTTTATTGTACTTATCGAAATTTTTTTGTTCTGATCGAATAATCAGATTTTCAAAACTTACAAAATAAATACACTTCTCAGATTCAATTTTCCGTCAAAAAGCAGACGGAATCTTTTTAAACAAGTTGACTCATTTTTTTTGACGTGGTTGTTATTTTTTTTTGATGTGGAGGTTAAAATTTTTTTAAAGAAAATGTTACTCACAAGTCTCCACTCTAGACCTTCTTCAAATTAAACCTTATATTCAAACAAAATCATTGTACTAACTATCTACGCATGCTTAAATTTATGTAATACTTAATATTTAAACCAAGTAGCATCGCTTTTAGAATTGTAATAATAATAATAATTGTAATAACTGTAATAATAATTATTATTATTGTAATAATATAATAATGACAAAAGGGATAATACAACATAGTATTTTAATAATAATAATAATAATAATAAAGGCTTTAAATATGATTTACTATCCTAAACTACACAATTTTTTTGTAATAAAAAAAAACGCAATTTTTTGTAATAATAAAAAAAAGCACAGTTTTTTTTAATAAAAAAAACAAAAACAACGCAAAAAAAAAAAAAAAAAAACAATGCCGCCTGAACTATGCTGTTAAAATAATGCCGCCTGAACAAAAAAAAAACGCAAAAAAAAAAAACTGCATAAACAAAAAAAAAACAATGCTATTATTAAAATAATGCCGCCTGAACTATTATTATGTAAAAAAAATTCACGGGATAATTGTTTATGCAGGCTTCTTTTTTTTTTTTTTTTATATAAAAAAACGCAGTTTTTTTTAATAAAAATAAAAAACTGCATTTTATTATTACAAAAAAAAATTAAAAAAAAACTGCAGTTTTTGTAATAATAAAATGCAGTTTTTTTATTAACTACAGTTTTTTTTTTTTGCGTATTTTTTGCTTTTTTTTAAAACTGCGTGTTTTTTGTGCGTTGTTTTTTTTTTTTTATGCTTGTTTTTTTTTTTATTATTACAAAAAATTGCGTTTGATTTTATTACAAAAATTGTGTAGTTTAGGATAAGAAATCATATTTAAGCCTTTATTATTATTATTATTGAAATATACTAAATTATTATCCCTTTTTAGGTCATCAGATTATTATAATAATTATTATTATTATTACAATTATTACAATTCCTAGAAACAATGCTACTTAGTTTAAATATTAGTATTACATAAATTTAAACATGCTAGATAGTTGGCACAATGATTTTTGTTGAAATATAAGGTTTCTAATTTGAAGAACTCTAGAGTTCGAAACTTTTGAGTAACATTTTCTTTAAGAAAATTTTTAACCTCCACATCAAGAAAAATAATGTATCTACGCCAAAGAAAAAATGGAGTCAATCAGAAGATCAACAAAGATTCGTCGTCTGCTTTTTGACTCGGAAAATCGAATCTGAGTGACCATTTCGTAAAAGTTTTGAAAGACAAATTATTCGATCAGAATAAAAAAAATTTCTGTGAATTCTTCTGATAAAAAATCTGATTCCGTACAAACGACTAAAACGTTATTTATCCCCTTTTGTTACTAAGCTTTTGTTATCCGTTGTAAAGGCTCTTGTTGAGTCCTTTTATATATAAAAGTATATATAGGAGTATGTTGGTATTTTAAAATAACTATCGTCTTTCTTTTGACTCCAAATTTTTTTTGAGAAACCGGACTTCCAAAAAGCCTAGCATAATTTGGTGTTAAAATTAAGCAAAATAGTCCCTCAAAATTCTAGTTTTAGTCATAAATAAAGGACCAATATCCATTGACAAGAAGAAAACAGATTACATTCTGAGGTAGAGCTAGTCCTACTAAAAAATTAAAGGGCCAATATAAAGAAGAACACATAAGTATACAGCTATATATATAAATTAAGATAATTTTTTGTACTCATCGAGCACGATGGATTCACTTTCTAGTTTCTCATTGTTCATGAAAGCTGTCAGATCAGATTGGTAAGAAATCCCTTTAGTCTGTTCATATTCTCTCCACCATTTCATGAAGCTGCTTTGCTCCACAAAAATCTCAGGGGACACCGAACGCTTCCTTATCAAACCCATAACATATTTCTCAAATTCAATTAGATTTCCACTTCCACAATCGTCATGATCTCCATTCTTTAACAAACCACAAACAATTAGAGCCTCCTCCACACGTGCCCAGAAACAAGAATCCTCAGTAAGACTAGAAACCTTGTTTCTCTCAGCTGGTTTACTCCTACTACCACCTTTCTCCCACTGTTCCAACAATTTGTAGTGTTCAGATCTTCCTTTATTTATGTAGTTCGTCTTGCCCCGTCTATAGTAGTCTGCTATGTCCAGCGGTTCAACCATCCTTCTATAGTTTATACCTCCATATAACCAACGGCTAAGAATCTTAGAATCCGCCTCCCTTTTGGGCATCTTTTCGATCTCCTCAACCATATGCTTCCAATACTGCGTGAGGATCCTCTGGCGCTTGACGATTTCTTCTCTTCTTTTGGTGTAAACTGTTTTGTAGCTGTCATAGTAGCCTCCTTCACTCTTTGTAACCTTCATGTACCACTCCAGGTAGGTCATGCATATTTTTGCCTCATTTAATCTCTTTGCTTGATCGTAAACATTAATCTTTCGTTCTTGAATACTCTCTAACCTTTTTTCAATTTGTGTGATGACAAAGCTCTCCTCCCTCTTGATCTCCTGCGGCTAAAGTTTCCAAAAAAGGTAGTTAAATAAAGCAACTCCTCAGAACTCCAAATAAGTAATTATTTTTTTAAAAAAAATCACAAACTATACTTTTAGTTCCATTTGAATATATACTAGAAACTACTATTTACCTAAGAATTTAGTATGATGCTAGAAATGGGACAAGGATCCCATCATATCCATTACAACTCTAACCAAATTTTTCCCAATAGACATTCGAGACAAAAAATTAATATTACATTTAGAGACATAATAATATTTGTCGTAAACAATGGTGTTTCAGATAATGTAGCTAAAAGCAATATTTTTTTTGTTAGTTGGGTATAATCTTTCACCCAATTTCCTCGAATAAACATTTAACTACACAAATCTTGGTGTTAGAGACGGTACTAGGAACACAATTTTTGTGAACAATATTATTGTGTTGCTAAATGAAAACTTGATGAAAGCTGTAACGAAGGGAATTCTTACCCCCCTAAAGTAGATAATATGAAGAGGATTCGGGCTAGATCAAATAAGAAAATTTTACCTTGTTAATAGCTCCAATTGCTACCAGTTGTAAAGTGATTCCTGCCTGAAGTGGATTGTTGATATTATATTTAACTCCCTTTTTAATTTCCCTACGGCTCGCATTATGCTTGAGTCTTTTTAGCATCCCTCCATAGTTAGTGTTTTGCATGCCCTCATGGTTTCCTAAGCTGATTGCATTGATTAGCTCCAAAATTGATTGAGGTTCGTCGAAGCACGCGCAGCCTGACTCAGATAGGAAGAGAGTTGTACCAAATGGAATGTGGCCACTCGAGGCGAATAGTCTGGGAACTGGATCTTGGTTGGAGATTACATGCAGAAAACATGAAATCCATGTGGGGCGCTCTGATACAGCTTGTTGAAAGGCATTATCACCTAGGAGGGGGGAGCCGAAAGTTACGCAAAGGGGGAACTTGGACGCCTTCAAATAAATGGTGTCAAGTAGCCATAAGGTGAAGAGAGAGGCTATAGATCCTCCTAGAGAAACTCCAGTGATAATTAGCGGACATTTGATGTTAACCTGCAATACAGTATGACATTACTCGAGCTAAAAATATGTAAGTTTTGCCCAATATCCAATCCAATCCAATATTGAATTAGATGATGATATCCGATCGAGTAATGTGTGTTGCTTTAATCAAAGTACTAAGTGTCACAATTAAAGCATTCTACAAAGAATCAATTAATTATGAGTAGAGTAGTCTCCCAAGTTATATATTGAGTCTTCAGTTTTTAGTTGCCCAATTAATATGGGACATTATATCCCAACATGCTCCCTCATGTGTGGCGTAATTTTGAGCAAAAACAATTTTAATTGAGTGACGTGGAGCATATGGGCCGTTGGGATTGTACATGAATGGAATGATGTCTGTTCTGATACCATGTTGAAGCATACAACTCAAAACCAATTGACAATAAGTAAAGTAATCTTTCAAGTTATAAATTGAGTCTTCAAGTCTTATTCGCCTGATGTAAGCAATCACTAATAATTATAAAAGTTGCCGCTAGATTTTTCTACTTTTGACATTTTTGTCCTTTAGGTATAAGTCGAAACTCTCCTATGTTACAATTAGTATTTTAATTAAAACTCTCGTTTGGTATGATTTTACACTCTTAATTATATAAAACTGACAAGAGTATTGCAATAAATTTAAGCCGAACATCAAACTTATCAATACATGAGATTGGCAAGAATTATAGGAGTACCCTAATTATTATACATATTTTCAAAAACATTAACACTAATATTTATCTAAATAACTGACAATCAAAAAATCGACATAAACATTCGTAATATATATATATATATATAACATTCTCCAATTGACAATATTGTACTAATAACTTTAGCTTGAATGAGGGGTTTTGCTAATTAGTTAAATTTAATAACAGAAAAAAATCACATGCATGGGCACAAACACGGGAAATTAATAGTTTTGCATTTTAGCAACTTTCAACCCCATTTTTCTTAATACATATTTAGCGACATAAATATTTCTTCTAGTAACACAATTATTAATTGTGACAAATATGATTGTATCACTAAATTTAATATTTTTGCCACGAGCCTAGCTAGTACGGTAGAGATTTTGTAGCAGTAGTTCAAATGGATATATAGTGGTACGGACCTGATCTTTGAGGGCAGAAAGCTGATCCTTGATGGAGGCAAAATGGTTTAACGCAGTTTTGTTAATGAAGACAGACGGATTCAGTTTGGTACATATAAATTCAAACGGCTGAAAATTAGTGTCCGATGAATCGACTAAACCTTGTTCACCTTGTAGATTTTTCAGATCAGTTGAAGCCCCCGGAGAGGACATGAAAGCTATGATCATAGTACCGTCACTACTCGCCGGTTTAAAAACTTTGAAGCTGGTCACAGAAACGGGCAAGGTTGGATCATCTCTGGCAGCATGATCCCAAACATTAGCAAGCAGATCTGAGCAGACGGCTGAATTTGCCAACTCCATTATTCCATTGCTGAACCTACAAACATGATGAAATAAAAATAAAAAAAGAAGAAATGAATTGGATTAAAATTGTTAATGAAAAGATTAAATAAAATGAGTAGTGTCTAATTGATGAGAGAGAAGTTGTACATTGTTGCCTTCTTTCTGGGGTCTTGCGATCTATTTGCTCAATTTAGTTCCAAAGTCTATGAAAGACTAAATATATAGATAACAAACTGAGAAGGAAGGAAGGAAGCTTCGTAGGTATTACACTAGTTGCTTTCAATTATATTATTGTCGTCGAGCCTTAATACCGCGTGAGAGAAGTACCAAAACACTTTGTTTGATGTTGACGACTTGTTGTATTTTAATTTAGGCAAGTCTTCCATAGGGTAGACTTCTTTAGCGTATAGAATACTCAGTATTCACTAATTACATTATAATGGAAAGTGATTACACTAAACTTCTTCCCATTCTGTTTTGATTTGAATCTCAATTTTAGTTAATTTGATTTGGGGAATTGATATTTATACAAGTTAATTTAATAGTTCCACAAACTTCTATTACAAGTAAATGAGGTTCATCGAACTATTAATTCAAATCTAAAAATTTTATCAACGGACACTTGTTACTCCATCCGTCTCCAACTAAAAGATTTTCATTTATAAATTGTAAACATGCATTACTCCCTCCGTCTCTTTTTATTTGTATAAAAAAATTATTTATTGTTTGAAATTTGCCATTTGGCAAGAAATTAAATTATCTAAAAAAGAAAAATACTTGGTATCCAAGACGACAACCAAGCACTTCATGCCCAAACTTGTACAGAGAAATGTAAATGTAAATCAACTTCAATTTCCACATTATTTACAAGTCTACGGCACTGGTCCCATCATATGTGAATTACAACATAAGGCCCACAAATAAAGTCAGTCGTCTAGCCCTCCGAAACCTTCACTTAAATTCACTAGTATTTCTTTTTCTTCTCTATCAAGATATTTCGCTTGTCACTTCTTATATGTCTGTCGTTAATAAGATTGCCAAAAATTATAAATGAAATCGGGGTGGATTTGCGATGTATTGCCTGTCACCGATATCTATATTGTGGCGGACAGTCTATCACAAATGCTCCGTCACAGGGAAGAATCTGACACAATGGACAAGTCCGTCCTAGATATTTGGGACCGAAAATGATAATTTCCGTGCCATATATTTGTCGCAATATCCTATTATTATAATATAACAACGACACTAGCAAAACAATATTTTGTGATAAATATTATTGAATTATTAATTATATATATGAACTTTATGAATATCAGACATTGAACAGAGAAAGTGTATATTTTTTAATGATTGAAACTTGTACACTGGTATCAAAGCTTTATGTTTAGGAGAAAAATGTTGATATAAAAGATAACTAGAGATGGGATATTTAGAGATGGGATATGTAAAAGAAGGTACCTAATAAGAGTGAGCATCTGCAGTTGAAAATAAAGAAGTAGACTTAGTGTGAACTTCATAATCTTTCCACTAATTAGGCTTTTGCTTGAGTCCTGTGGATTGTCTGATAATAAGTTAAGCTGGAGGAATAGAAGCAGGATTTGGTACTGAGGAAGGAGATGAAATATGGGATGTAGAATCAAGATTAGAAACAGGATGTGGAACAGGAGAATGAATATTAGAATCAATAGTTGAACCAAGAGGGATAGGAGAAAGAAGAGGTGGATCGGTGAATAAAGTAGGATTAGAAGATTTGAATAGATCAAAATTAAAATTTGTAAGTAAAGTATCATCTACTGAAACAGATGTAGAAGGGAGAATGTACTGAGATTTGGAAGAATGTTTGTTCAAGTATGAAAAAATATGTTCATGAAAAATGACATGCTTGTCTACTGACCAAGGTAGTTTTAGTGTGAAGGTTATACACTTTGTACCCCTTTTTCCCAAAAGGATAACCAATGAAAATACAAGAAAGAGCTTGTGAAGAAAACTTGTCTAAAGAGTGAATAGAGACATAACATAAACAACCAAAAATCTTCATGTGATTATAAGTTGGAGAAGTGTTGAACAACAATTCATGTGGAGTCTTATGATTTAATATAACAGAAGGTAACCTGTTAATGATGTATGTAGTAGTAAGCAAGCATTCCCCCCCAAAAAAGAAAGAGGAACACCATACTGAAATCTAAGAGCTCTTGACACTTCTAACAAATGTTTGTGTTTTCGTTCTACTCTACCATTTTGTTGAGGGGTTTTAGTACAAGAACTTTGATGAATCATGCCAAGAGAATTTAATAGAGTATTCATTCTAGTATTGAAGAGTTTAGTACCATTATCAGTTCGAACTATTCTTACTGATGTATTAAACTGAAGTTTGACATAAGCAAAAAAGGAATTGAAAAGTTGAAAAGTATGAAACTTAGTGGGCATCAAATAAGTCCAAGTAGCCCTGCTAAAATCATCAACAATAGTAAGAAAATACCTACATCCTGCATGTGTTTGTATTCTATAAGGACCCCATAAGTCACAATGAATAAACTCAAAAAGAAATGTAGCTTTATTATTACTGATGGGAAAAGGAAGCTTGAGTTGTTTGGCAAGAGGACAGACAACACAAGACTTATTACAATCATGGAAAAACACAGAAGAAATGTTATCTATATGTTTAAGAACATTATCAGATGCATGACCTAATCTATAATGCCATACACTTCCAGAAGTAGTAGTATTGACAATATACACTTTCTCTTAAGTATACACTTTCTCTTAAGTAGTAGTAGTATTTATTACATTAAGAAATATACACTTTCTCTGTTACTTCTCATTTTCTCAATATCTGATATTCATAAAGTTCATAATATATGTGTACCATATATATAATAATTCGAGTCAAATTCTGAGTTCGAAACAAATTCTTGATCACATCTCAAGTTTATATCGAATCAAATTCACCTTAAACAACTAACTCAATAGTATTTTCTTGGGTCATCTTAGCCCACCATAGACTCACCCAAAGCGATCATGATTAAAAATACTATTGTTAGTAATTTAATTCCTTATATACCAATAAATTTTTCAAACACGTCGACGTATAACGTAACTAGGTTGTTAAAGTATATGTGTTGTTGGGTCATGATATTTCACCTATTGGGCCGAATAGATTGGGTCTACTTATTCGGTTAGTCCATTGGATTTTCACTATTGGGTCTTAAAGTTATTGGGCCCAGTCTTTGTATTATCCTTGATTAATCCCTATAGTATTGGATCGGGTTAGTGGATGGATCCATTAAATATTAAATATCTCCATCTTTGACCGGTAATGATGAAAAAGCATGATAGTTAACTGTTGCAACTGTCATGCATTAATGTGGATGGGATCCTTATACCGTCACGTGATGTAAATAAATGACCACAGGTAGTGGGTGGATCAGAAAGGCGTCGTGCGAAACCATCGATCATAGGGTCATGTGTCGGAGGTAGTGGGTGGCACGCACCGCCAGAAAGAGCATATCATAGCAAGGAAGTCTTCAAGCAAAAGGTACACACACTAACAACTGATAATTCTCTCTCTCTCTCAATACACTAGAGATTTTATCCTCCATTGTTAACCTTATGATCACCTGTACTGACTCTCACTATCCCCCGACGGTCGAAGCCGTCAAGCTTTTGGTGTTGTTGTGTTTACTGTGCAGGATATAGACGTGTGTTACGTGATTGAGGAGCGTGGAAAGATCTTGGCGTTAACATTGGCGCTAGAAGGAGGGCTTTTGTTCTAGTGTCATTGAGTTTTCAATCACAACTTTCATTTGTTCTACGTCGAAAAAGATGGTGAGGAGTAGAGCAGACACATCGGAAGGACAGCCGAAGGCTGTGAGCTCGTCTGTCCAACACATTTCTGTTAAGGATCATCTGGGTCCTTCAAAGAGTGCTAATGAGACTGAGAGAACTGCTTCCAAACGTGTTTTCAAGGGTTCTCGTTCGAGAACTCATGTTGGAGCCAGACGTAGGTTGGTGTTTGCTGATGATAAAGACCGAGATCAGGATCAGAGGCAGGTGGAGGATTCTCCACCTAAAACTCACCACCGAAGTGGTCGGGATGACAAAGCTGCCAAGTTGGCGAAGATGGCAGAAGAGGCAAATAAAGCTTTAGAGGTCCTTCTGAAGCAGAGGGAAGATATAGCTATGTAGATGCTTTGGATGGCCGATCTGAAAGACGAGGCGTCTACTTATGTCCAGTCTAAGAGGCGTAGCAGGCATAAGGATGTACAACGGCGAGAGGGGAAGGAGCCGGAGCATTCCGTGCATGTGTCTCAAGGCCGTTCTCATGACCGAAGGAGATCGAGGAGCAGAACTTCTGAGGCATCGAAAAGGGCACTTATTGTCGTTGGTTCTCGAGGTCGAGATGGTGGCAGACAGAGGAGTAGGTCGAGGGAGATCGTGCCAGAGAGTAGAAGGGGAGAGCAGCGTCATGAGCATTCTCACCGATGGCGACAGGCCACACGTGAAGTAAGTCCGTAAGTCCATCAAGGCGTGAGTTTCCGATAGAGGAGGTCGGTCCGTTCAGAAGAGGAAGGAATCTCCAGAGAAAGAAGTCTCCTCCAAACTGGAAGGCGTAGATTTCTTGGTGAAGGAGTTGAAGGAGTCTCAAAGCGATTAATGAGAGTTCAACAGGTGAAAGATACTCTGGGAAAGAAGGCGTCTCCTTTTTCCTCGAATATTCTTAAGGAGAAGGCAGATACCACCAAGAAGTTGCCTCATATGGAGAGTTACGACGGGTCTGGAGACCCTTATGACCATAGCTAGGCGTTTGACCGGCTGATGGATTATTATGATTTTATCGATGCTGCCAAGTGTCATACGTTTGTTACAATGTTAAGGAAAGATGCAAGGCAGTGGATGGGAACTTTACCTGCAGACTCAGTCTCTCGTATGGTCCGAGTTGTGTGACAAATTCCATGCTCGCTTTGGGAGCAATCAAGAACAGGGGAAGCTACTGGGTTCTTTAAAGACAGTCCGATAGCTTTATCAATGAGTCCTCGGGCGATGATGTGAAGAGGTTCGGAGAAGTCGTTGGCGTTGTCCCACCTAAATGATCTTCAGTGTAGGGTTGTTTGAATCGAAGCTAGATCTGGTGAAGTCCAAAAAGTTGGTGAAGAAGCTGATGTTTCACCATCCAAAGAGCTTGCGTCAAGCTTTTGACAAAAGCGTAAAGCTACATTGTGGTGGAGGAGGCTATGAATAGCCTGAAACGTCCTTCTTCGAATCGAATGAAGGAGGCAGATACTCCTAAGGCTGAAGGCGATTAGAAGAAGGTAGGAGGGTATAATGATCGACCAGAGGGCAGCTCGAAGAAGTATAACAACACATGGCGACAGTGGGAATAATCGCCCACCGCTTCCCAATTTAAGGTGCGTAACAAGGTATACACCAAACCGAATACTGGATAGTTTGATTTTGGATCATATCGAGGGGCCAACCGTTCTTTGAACGACATCGTGATAACTATAAGCCGGGACAAGGCAATGCTCGAAAATATTATGGCTATCATCAAGCTGCAGGTCATGACACTAATAAGTGTTGCAATTTAAAAGATTTTATAGAGAGGAAGGTTCAAAGCGGTTTTCTGGTTCAATATGTGGCCGGAAGGGACCAACAAGATCAGCAAAATGTCGACCGTACTGTTCAGACGATTCAAACGGTTCCACCCATCCAAACTGCTCCAACACCACCACCAAGGCACGTCGTTGATGTAATAACTGGTGGGACAGCAGGGAAGTTGGTGGGGAAGAAGAGAAGGAGGTATCTGGATTCGGTCATGTCCGTGGCGGGTGCTCCCCCGAAGATCGATAGACCGTTTCTAGGGACAGTTATATCCTTCAGTGATGTAGATTATCCTTCGAAGCCCATCGAACCCCATGAAGGAGCTTTGGTGATCACAACACAAGTGGGTTCGATAGATATGAAGCGAATGATGATAGACAATGGGTCTTATGTGGATATTCTGTATGCCCATGCTTATCAGAGGTTGCATCTTGATGGGCGAAAGATGGAGGTTGGACAGGAAGCTCCCCTATATGGCTTCAGCAACGATCCAGTCAAAGTGGTAGGAACTATTGAGCTGCCGGTCATCTTCGGTACTATTCCACAATAGGTAGAAATAACATGTAAATTTTATGTTGTGGATATAGATTCGGCCTACAACGCCATACTGGGACGACCTACCTGGACTGCTCTCCAAGCAATGACTTCCATCCCTCATTTTAAAATCAAGTTCCCCACGACCCATGGAGTTGGAGAGGTAGCAGAGGACTTAGACCTGGCCAAACGATGTTATAGGAATTCTGTGATCGCCTTGGGAGTAGGGGTCAGCAAGCAAAAACAAACCATGGCGATTGAGATGGAGCCCTTCACTGAAAGCAGTTCGGAGCCATTGGTTGTTCCCGCAGGAGAGACAGAGGAGATCGAGTTGGTCCTCGAAAAGAAAGACAAAACAGTGAAGATTGGTTCGGGTCTGCCGGAACCTCTCAGGACAAATCTTATGGAACTTCTTAGCTGTTATGCGGACATTTTTGCATGGGTGCCACAACACATGCCTAGAATCAGCCGAAAGATTGCCGAGCACAGACTAGATGTGTATCCATCAAAGAAGCCAGTTAGGCAGAAAAGGCGGATCTTTGCACCTGAGCGTCAGAGGATCATTGATAAAGAGATTGTCAAGCTGATAGCTGCTGACTTCATCTTTGAGATCGACTACCCAGAGTGGATGGCAAATGTAGTGTTGGTGCAGAAGCAAAACGGGAAATGGCGAGTTTGCATCGACTACACCGACCTGAACAAAGCATGTCCGAAGGACTTCTATCCTCTGCCCCACATTGATCAACTTATTAATGCGACTTCGGGGTATGCACTACTAAGCTTTATGGATGCTTTTTCAGGTTATCATTAAATTTCTATGTGCAAGAAGGACATTCCGAAGACAGCATTCATCACACACTGTTCGGTGTATGCCTATAAAAAGATGACCTTTGGCTTGATTAATGCTGGAGCCACCTACCAGAGAATGATGAACTTTGTCTTCCAAAAGCAACTAGGAAGGAACATGGAGGTATATGTGGATGACATGATCGTAAAGAGCATGAATGTTCAGAAGCACTTGGATAATCTGGAGGAATGCTTTCAGACTGTCCATCATCACAAGTTGAGGTTCAATCCTGCAAAGTGTACCTTCGGGCTCGGTGCGGGGAAGTTCTTGAGTTATCTGGTCAGTCAAAGGGGCATTGAGGCTAATTTGGAGAAAATCCAGGCTATCCTGAACATGAAGACTCCTCAGTCATTCAAAGACCTCCAACGTCTGACTGGTAGGATTGCAGCTTTGAGGAGGTTCATGTCCAAGTCAGCAGAGAGGTGTTTTCCATTCTTTGATACACTGAATGTGACGCCCCCAAAATAGGTATACATCACCCATTCTGAGTTGTCAATACACGGTATAGAAATAACTACAACTTTATTATTACAACAGTAAAACTGTGAGTTTGAATACAAATATTATCTTCTAGACAATATCTATACTCAAATAAATCCTCATCACATTTATTGATACATTATTTTACAAAATGGTGAGGACTACTAAACAACTCTCTCTAGAACTTTCATTCCATACCCCACTAAATACTCGCTATATTCTCGCCTCCCGAGAAGAAAATGGAACAAAAAGGAAAAGGGTGAGCTCAACTAGCCCAAAGAAAAGAATATTATGACTAAGATAATATACAACAAATTATCGTTAGTCTTCAACAGGAAAAATCTAATAGAATACAATAGACAACAAATTTTAAATCAATATTCGCATGACGAAATAATAATTCATTAGAAGAGTTAAGAAGAGAATGCAAACTACTATCTTCTATGTATGAATTTAAAAGTTCATCGCTCTATCTTTTATCCTTGTAACATCAATCAATATATATCTCGAATCAAATATTCATCTTTTGCACTACGCATCAAAGATATTCATCACCGGTCATGTTCATCTAAAAACACACTGCTCATCTTTTACTACTGGCCAAAGATATTCATCAAGAAATCATTCATCTTTACTACTGGTGCCAAAGATATTCAAGAATATCATCATTTAGGATCGAGGATGATGAAAAATATTTTAAAGGAAACGAATCCAAAGAAACAAAAGAACAATATTAAGGATTCAGTATTTTAAACAATCCAAGTTCAAAAATACTTCATAAGTAATCGAGTGGAATAAAATTCAAGAATGATCAAAACATGGATACAATCAAAGCTAGTATCCGTAATAGATATTTTGGACAAAAAGAAGAAATTTCATTTTTCTAATGAATAGTCTTGCCGTATTCGTGAATAGTGTCATTATCGTGAATAGTCTTGGATATCGTGAATAAGAACTCAGACACCAAAAGATAGAAATTTCATAAAAACATCTTCACGCTTACAGTGAATAAGACTCGTGAATAAGAACTCGTGAATAGTAACTCATGAATAAGAACTCATGAATAAGACCCCGTCATGAAAAAGTTCCAAATTTGATAAAAATTTCCAACCAATATTTTGGCATAATGATATTGAAGAAATAATATCATTTTCAATAAAATAACATCCCTTACCTCGAAGATAAGATTTAAAGTTGAAACACCGGATATATAAAGCTATGACTTGAACTTGCACCAGATATAGCAATACTCAAAGTATACTCAAAATACTCACAAGAATACGCTAATAATATAGAGAGAAAAACTTCATTTAAATTGTGATTTTCAATTCTAACCCAAGACCCTATTTATAGAAATTGCTTAAAACACTAAAGCGTAAAATTTAATAAAATATTAATATATATTTATTAAATTCTTACGCACACTTTTTATCAACTGAATTCAGCATTCAACACAAGTAGCCCACCTCACAAAACTTTTAAAAAACGTTTTTCTTATTTAACATAATTAAAACTTCAAAAATTAACTATTTCGGAGCTTTGGAACTTCAATAATTCATAATAAATAGCCCTTTTGTCAGAAATTTCAAATCTCGCGACTTTTTATAGGAAATTCAATTCTCTACAACTTTGCAGAAGAAAGTTTTTCCAAATTCCAAACAGAAATTAACCGAAATCTACAAACGGGCGATTTTACAGGCTATAATCAAATTTCGGTCAATAATTGTGTCCACCAACACACAAAATATGTGTTAAACATTTATTGCCACAAAAATACTCTTCCTCCTCATATACTCATATATCCCACATTCATTATAAAATATCACCGTTAATATATTATTAAAATAATATATTTAAATGAATTATTTTATCGTAAAAAAGATAAAATATTAATTTTCAACAATTGTCACATTAAAATTTTCTCCATCTATATCCACATAAAATCAATATTTTCCTCATCATATAAATCAATAATTAATTATTCACAAATAATATTACAGAATCACAATCTCGGCAACCGTGCCGTAGTTCAGGAAAGAGGGGCTTTCAATAAGAATTTCTCCTTCTTGGCGCGTAATTAGGTGACCAAACCTCTCCTTAGATGTAACTTTCTAGACATTGCCAATAATGTTATCTAATAATATTATTCAAATAATATGAATTATTGCATCGATAATGAAAAATACCGTGTAATGACAATTATTGAAACAATGATGAATATAAAATATCAACGCAAAGAATTATTAAATCAATAAAATACCTGAATAGTAATTATCGTAACCATTATTAAGTAGTGCCTTCTTACGTAAGAATCAATAATTGGTGCAATACCGCAATATGCTACGTGTTTTTTACCAATTTAGTATTTTAACAAGATTAACTGTAATAACTACGCCTGCTATTTTTTAAACCACTTATATTTATGCTTCTTCTTCATCCAATCGCTTTTAGATTATGGGGCCCACAAAATCTCACATCTACGTCAGTCATTTAAATATTCCTCGACAAAGAAGAATATTCCACGACCAAACGAATATTCCCGAACAACAATGAATATTTTATAACCACTTATTTTGAAATATTTGCGTATTTTACCCATAACTATTCACATTAATCAAATCAACCCTTACTATTTCAAAATAATAAATAGAGAAAATTAAATTTCATTAATAATAAGTTGGGGTCTTACACTGAAGGGACCGTAGAATGCGAAGACGTTCCAATGGGCTTCGGAGTGTGAAGACGCCTTCCAAGGCATAAAGACATATCTGTCTTCGACTCCCTTATTGGTGAAGCCTGCTCCATCTGAGACCTTGTAGACTTATATCCGCGCCCAGATTGATCGTTGGCGGTGGGGGCGCTTGGTTCGGAGACAGGGAAAGCGACATCCGGTTTATTATGTCAGCCATGTCCTAAGAGATGCTGAAACCAGGTACCCAAATATTGAAAAATTTGCCTTTGCTTTGATAATTGCTAGTCGAAAGCTTCGGCAATATTTTCAAGGTCGGCTCTTGGTTGTCTACACGGATCAACCATTGAAGAAGGTGATGAGCAAAGTAGAAGTTTCGGGGAGATTAGCAGCGTAGACAATGGAATTATCTCAATTTTTTATTGAGTATCATCCCCGAACTGCTATCAAAGGTCAAGCCTTGGCCGATTTCATGGTGGAATGCTCGTTCTCCGAAGCGAGATCTTTTGCCGTGTTTAAATGTCCGATTGAGGAGTTGCGGTTCTTCAAAGACAAAATTCAATTCATGGACGTATGATGCAGATGGGTCTTCTGGCGGATGCCAAATGGAGCGAGAGATTATTTTAACAAGTCCGGAGGATTCAAGGTGCAAGAGAGCCATCGAGTTTGGGTTCGAGCAACGAACAACGAGGCCGAAAATCTGAAGCGTCTTAGCAGGAGTTCGACTGACGAAGAATCTAGAAGTTCAGAAGCTGATCATTTACAGTGACTCTCAGCTGGTCGTCAAACAAGTATCAGGAGATTATGAAGCTCGTGGGGCGAGGATGATCAAGTATTTGGCAGAGTTGAAAGACCGACTTCAATATTTCATCTCCTACGAGTTTCAGGGTATAGAGCGTAACGACAATTCCATTGCCGATGCATTGTCGAAGCTGGCCACTATAGATGCCGATGTTTTTAATGGGTCAGTTTATTTGGAGGTTCTGCAGCAGCCGAGTATCCAGCATAAATTAGTGATGTGCATTGAACGCTCTAACTGTTGGATGACTCCCTACATTGAATATCTGGCAGATGGCGTCCTTCCTTTGGATCAGATGCTGGCAAAGAAGATCAAGTACAAGAGTGCCAACTTCGTTCTTATTGATGGGGACCTTTATCGAAGGGCATTTTCGTCACCATTGTTGAAGTGTCCGGTTCAAATGAGGTCGAGTATGCCTTCCGGGAGGTTCACGAGGGTATTTATGCGCGTGACCATATACGGTCATAAGTCATCGGCCTACAAAAGTACTTCCTACGAGAAGGGTACTCATCGCCTCACGATCTTCGAAGGAAGCTACATAGTATGTGAAGAAGTGTGAGAAGTGTCACCAATAGTCCATCCACATCGACCACCGTAAGAGCTATACTCGATCTTATCTCCTATACCCTTTCATTGTGCTGGGGGTAGATATATCGGGCCCGCTTCTTAGAAAACTAAAGGTCGGGTCGGTTTGTCATATTTCCTATCGATTATATGACCAAATGGGTAGAAGCGAAGCCACTTCGGTTGATAACGGATCAAGAGTGCTTGAAGTTCATAAAGGAGTCCGTAGTGTTTCATTTTGGAATTCCTAAAGTGGTGATATCGGACAACGAACTCCAGTTTGTGGGATCAAAATTTGAAGGATTTCTGAAAGAGCTTGGAGTTCAGCACAAGAAGACTTATGTGGCTCATCCACAGTCGAATGGGAAAGTTGAAGTGACCAACAGAACGCTGCTGAATGGGATCAAGCACAAACTGGACGAAGCTAAAGGAAGATGGCCAGAGGGGCTTCTCAGCGTGTTATGGGTTTATCGGACTACACCGAGGACTACCACAGGGGATTCACCCTTCAGATTGGCCTATAGTACTGATGCCTTAGTCCCAGTTGAAATTGGATCTCCAAGTCTTCGGGTTAGTCAGTTTAAAGAGATCTACAATGATGAAGGACTGAAGGTCAACTTGGATCTGTTGAAAGAAGTCAGAGAGGTGGCTTTGATCAAGTTAGCAGCTTATCAACGGAGAGTGGCCAAACATTACAACAAAGGGGTTAAGCTTCGTAGATCTGAAGTGGGGGACTTCATCCTCAGAGAAGTCGAAGCATCTACGCCTCAGAACATGGGAAAGCTGATGCCAAACTGGGAAGGGCCGTATGAAGTAATTGAAGTACTGAAGCCCGGGACTTATCAGTTAAAGGCATTAGACGGATCCGAGATCAAGAACACTTGGCATGTTGGCAGACTTCGGAAATACTTTCAATAGAGATCGAGTCAGTTTTGTGGAAGTCTGTAAATGGTGGTTCATCATCAATAAAAGTTTCACTTTTTCACAATTGATCTTCTTCCTATTGGTCCTAAATTCACAATGGTGTAAGGAGGACGGGGGATTCCTGACCATTCAATGGTAGCCTTTTTGGTAGGTGGTCTTTATGAATTTGTCGTTCCTTGGGGTAGGCAAAACTTCATCTGGTGTAAGGAGGATTGAGGTGGACTCACGACCATTCGATGATAGCCTTATCGGCAGGAGTGTCCTTATGGGTTTGTTATACCCTGCGTGGTAGACAAATTCCATGGTCCTTTTAATATTGTTTTTACCGCGAGTGGTAAATCAATATGCACCGAAGTAAGAAGGTATGGTCGGACTCGCTGACCATTCGATGGTAGCCTTTTTGTCAGGAGTGTCCTTATGAATTTGTTTCACCCCGTGTGGTAAACAAATTCCAATGTCCTTATATCTTTGTTATACCCCACATGGTAGACAAGTGTCCTTATATACTTGTTTTACCCCGAGTGGTAAACAAGATCCCGATGGTTCAAAGAGGATCAACCGAATTCACCTTATACATGACCTGTCTCACACTTCGAAAATGATAAGTATGCATTACTTTATTTTGTTCAAGTGTTGAGTTTGATTCATTCAATTCAGTTCATTAAATTCAGTTCATATCATTTCTTAACTTAACTGTTATATGCCTTATCTGATTCATAATCTAAGTCAAATTCATTCAAGTTCATTGATGCTGAATTATTGACAAGAAACGAACTACTCAAAAGTCATGAAAAATAAAATTAATATTTCATTCATAATTAAACGATTACATACACATAAAACAAAAATAGAGATTCTTTACAAAACTTCTAACATTAAAAATCAGCAAGGTCCTATTCAAGCACCACCTTCATCTTCGGAATCAAGGAGGGCTGGGTCTAATTGAGCTGCAAGCAGTTTTTCTTTGCCTCGATCCCTGCAGACTTCATAACCTTCTGAATAAACCTTCAGAATCTCAGCATTGAGCTCATCAAATGCCCTATACTCCGCCTGTATCTGCTTACACAGCTCTTCCGTCAAAGGAGGACCTTGTTCCTTGAGCATTTTGATCTTGTCATGAAGTCTTCGATGTTTGGCCATGTGTACTTCTTTGTCATCCCGTGCCTTCGTCTGAACTTCGTCGATCTGTACCGCCAAGCTCCGATTGGCTGTGACGAGCTCTTCATTCTTGACCTTCAAAGCTTCATTCTTAGTCATAAGATCGACATTTATGTTAGTCAGATCTTGTTGACTGATTTTGGTCGCTTTCAACTCTTCAGTGGTTGACTTCAGCTCATTATTGGACGCCTGCAGACATTCTTTGGTTTGTGCCAATTCTCTCCGAAGACCCTCGTCGGTATGAAGAAGACTCTCATATTGACTTTTCTCCCGAGCCAACGTCGCCTTCATCATGTTATTTTCATTTCGCATAGCCTCCTCTTCGGCCTCAGCATTTACGTGTTTGGGACGTAAACGCCCAAAAACAGCATTCGCCTGCATATTCAAACAATATTCAATCAGTTTTAGATACTTAAACAGAGTATAAAGGTATAAACAAAGAAAATAGTCAATTACCTTCGCCAAGTAGCTCATGCCCTCGTCAACCAAATCCCCGATCGTACTATTGCCGAATCGGTGATCGTCGGTCTCTAGAACAAAAGTATCAAAGAGCTGAAATGGGAAATTGGCATTGAACCGAGGCCATAAAGTAGGCGATCCCATAGCATCATTCTGAAATTCCTGTGACGAGGGCCTCGAGGGGGAAGGCATAGGCTGGTCACGAGTTGGTGAAGGGTCCATGTATACATTCTCGGGGGATGGAGACTGAGAAGGAATGGGCTCATGTATCGGTGAGGGAATGGTTATTGGGCTCGGTCGGCTATCAGAGGTTTGTTTCCTTTTTCGTGACAGAGAAGGGGTAGGTTCAACTTGTTCCTCATCAGAACTTGAATTTCAACTGGATTTATGGGCGGAAGATTGGTTGAAGGGGGGGCACTCTGAGCACTTCAGCTATCAGAGGTGTGACCTTGGTTCTTAACTTCTTAACTCGGATGAGATTTTTTCGATCATGAGCAGGCAGATCGAGCAAACCTCCTCGAGGGGGGACTGGGTTGGAAGTTGATATAGGCTCGGGCATAGTTTCCATTTTCGGGATGGGTTTAGAAGAGTTTGGAAGTGGGGTCGATCGGGGTTTTCTGATGGTTCTCTTTTTACGGCGTGGCTGAAGGGTTTCTTCCGGTTGAATAAGATCATCAGCTTCTGTTTCATCTATCTGGGGTTCAACAGTATGGGTTTCTATGGTTGGGTTATCTTCGGGTGGATTATCTTCAAGAGCAGCTTCCAACAGGGGATTTTCAGCAACCTCCGAAGATTTTCCAGAAAGGAAATCTTCAAATTCTTTTATTTCTGAGGAGTTCGGTCTGATCAGAGATACTGCACAAAGCAAACAGTCATGTATTAGGATCCATATCACACAAGACTTCAAATATTTATATGTAAGATAGATCAGTGCTTACATTTGTGGTCATATAACCATACCTGCTTGGAGAGAAGTCCATTGTTCCATTCCTCATTCGGGAAGTTGTCAAAGAGCTCTATCATTTCGGCCGCACGCTCCTCAGGAATGTCTCCGAAGTCAGCTGATATCTTCTCATCAGTAGCCCAATTCAGCAGGGAGGCAATCTCTGGTCCCTTTACGAAAAACCATTTTTCGTGTCATCCCCTGTTACTGGAAGGAGTGGATACCAAAGAGCGCCTTTCAAATTTTTCACTTGTCTTCTATAGCTGCTTGCTCAGGGCCTTGAATCCTTTCTCTCGAGACTGACCGATTTTGTAGACAGTAAAGAAGAAATCGAGAGTAGGCTCGACACCTAGTTCATGACAGAAAGCGATGAATGCTAGGATATGTATGTAGGAATTTGGCACCAATTGGGCAAATCCAACGCCAATAAACCCTAGAAGGGTTACTATAAAGGCATGGAGAGGGAATCGGATACCCTTCTCCAAGATGGTCAACGGAATGGCCGTCCATCCTTCAGGACGTTGATACATTCGCTCCTCAGACCTAGGAGCTCTCACCAGATGAGTGTCCGGGATATGGCAGCGAGCTCGTATTCTCTTCAAGTCAATCTCAGTAACTACCGATGGAGTATTGGCGTGGGAGTATCGTTCCTTACTCCTGTAAAATGCAGAAGGGTTGGGGAGGGGTTTCGTTGTGGGATTCTTACTCGGGGTGACAGCCTTAGGGTTTGAGCTTGATGCCTCTTTGCTAGGGCTTGGGTTCGGCGGAATGGTGTTAATTGGAGTCACTCGAAGAGGGGAGTTCTGGTTCGAGTTGAGGACCACCATTATTGAAATCTTGCAGAGAATGGAGAAAGACCTAGAGAGAAGAAGAAAGCTCAAGAGTCTGGAATTTCAAATTGGCAGGTAAAACTGTCAAACTTGGGGGAAAGTATTTTTTATATTGACGGTTACACGGTTCACGAAGGCGACACATTAAATTCTGGTAATAATGGGGAATTCAAACGGGTAGCATCCGGGTTAAGCCTTAGATATTTATCAGATTTGGTCTTTTATTTGAACTTTCGATTTTAGTCCATCTTTTCATTTAAAATCCTTCACCGTTTGGGCCTTGGTGAATTTCAGTCTATGCCTCTTTCTGTATTATCAAATCCTATAATATCAGTGACCATTTATAGTTTCTTATTAAACAGTTTGTTTAATAAAAAACTAGGGGGGCAATGTTGACCTATTGGGCCGAATAGATTGGGCCTACTTATTCGGTTAGTCCATTGGATCTCCACTATTGGGTCTTAAAGTTATTGGGCCCATTCTTTTTATTATCCTTGATTAATCCCTATAGTATTGGATCAGGTTAGTGGATGGATCCATTAGATATTAAATATCTTCGTCTTTGATCGGTAATGATGAAAAAGCATGATAGTTGACTGCTGCAACTGCCATGCATTAATGTGGATGGGATCCTCATACTGCCGTGAGAAGCAAACGAAGACCACGTGGGTAGTGGGTGAAATTTGTAAGGTCAGTAAACCATCGATCATCGGTTGTGTCGGTCGGTAAGTGTGGGTACCACGATGGCACCGGCTGAGAGCATATCATATAAGCAAAGGAAGTCTTCAAGCAAAAGGTACACACACTAACAACTGATAATTCTCTCTCTCTCTCTCTCTCTCTCTCTCAATACACTAGAGATTTTATTCTCCATTGTTAACCTTGTGATTATGCAGATCTGACTCTCACACGGGAGTTATCCCCACCAATTAAAGCCGGGTCGAGCTTTTAGTGTTGTTGTGTTTTATCGTGCGAGAATATGACGCGTGTTACGTAATTGAGACGCGTGGAAAGATCTTGTCGTTAACAATATGTATTAAGTAAAGAAAATTAAATGGGAGGGATTATAAAAGGCTACGTTTGTCAAAGTAAATTTGACTTGATTAGAATGGTTGTCTCATATGCTCAACTGCTAGGTAAGATTTGTTTTAGATTTTCTCAAGTGTCTAAAAGCCATCAAAGGTCGGTTATTAATAAGGAGGTGTTTAATAAAAAAAATGAATAAATTTGAATCTGAATCTGAATGAGTTGAATCTGAATGAAAAAAGCTGATTGATAATTAACATGTCTGAAACATCTGAATTATAAAACTTTATTATTTTACCCCTCTGAAAAATTCAAAATTGTTGTAAATTTATTTAATATTACTTAATATAATAGTTAATAATTTTTTTAATTTTGTTTTACTTCATTCAATTTGCTCATTTAGCCATTCGCTTAAAAAAATTGACTTTAATTTATTCAAATGGCCCATCTTACCGATTCAAATAATACAGATCAAAAACAAACGATGTTTGAACGATTCAAAATTCAAATTTCCAAACAAACACTCCCTAACTCTTTATGTCTCAAGCTGAATCACCCATGTACCCATGTGTTTGGGTTATTTGATCACAATGACACATTATATATGATTCTATGCAACTTACAAGCACAAACACACAATGGAACAATTGTTTATTTCAATCATAAATAAGCACATCATTATTTAAGCACATCATGTCATAAATTCTTATATTCTAAAAACCCACCATAAGAAAATAGAAACAGTACACTCGAACAAAACCCAAACAAAAACAAGGAAAACATAACCCCACAACAACATGCTTCGATCAGCAATGACACCCGAGCCAGTTACAAACTTGCAAAGGTTCCTCTTATAGAATACATAGAAATCAATTGTGAAGCCAATCCAAGTTGATATCTTCCTTCACTTGATTTACTTGCACATTGTTATAAAATTTCCACAAAGAGGCAGTCTTTTTATCACAAAATACCTTTAAATTCCTAAATTCCTCAACCGATGGCGGCAACTCAAATAATCCCGAGCAACCACGCATGTGAAGTTTTTTTAGACCCTTTAGCTCACCAATCCCTATCGGCATCTTAATAAGGTTTGTACAATCCGATAAATCAAGCAGGCTTAGTTTTTGGAGACTTACAATTTTCTCAGGTAGTTCCTTCAGCTTCGTACAAGAGTTGAGCCTCAACGATTGCAAATTTATCAGCCTTTCAATTTCATCAGGGAGCGCACTAAGCTCGTTACAAGAATTTATACTGATTCTCTTAAGACTAACAATGTGACATAGTCCAGCAGGCAATTCTACCAAATCACGGCAATATTCAATCTCAATCTCCTCAAGATTTGGAAACATATGGGCGAAGTTGTCCAAAGAGTTGCCAATCTCGCACATAATCAAAGATATTTTCTTCAATTTCTGTAGCTGAAATGCAAATGTAGGAGTAATTGAAACATGTTCCAATCTCATTCTCTCCAGGCTGGATAAACACTCAACCACCGGAAAGTCTTGTACTTGAGCAGGGTGAAAACCGTAATTTGTGATAATCAAAACCTTCATTTTTTTCATATGCTTCACGAACTGAGGCAAGGTGTACTTCATTTGCCTGAAGTTCAATATTAAAACCTTAGCTTCAGGAAATTTCATGTCGGGCCAGCTTGGCGTGAATGAATCATCTGCATTATAAATTTTATGTTAGTGGAACAAATTAAAACTTAGGTTACTATGTGTTACCGGTTATTTCATCAAATGGTATAGGGGTAATATGTAGAAGTCTAGGGTTAATCCTCTTATATAGTCTTAATCTACGGTTAGGATTTCATTTTGAGGTGTAATAGTTAGTATGGTCCTTCCTTTATATTGTACCAGAATCATATAGAAAAAATCAATCCAATATCAAACAAAACAATTTTCAATCTCCATTCTTCTCTCTTCTCTCCTAAAATTTCTTTCAAAACATATTCGAGACTATAAATTGGTAACACTATGCAACTTAATTTTGTCTAGACACATCTAGACAAGCATTAATACTCAACAATGCTTGTCTAGATATTAATTTATCATACCATATTGGAGCTTATATATATTTAGTGGGGACGGTAGGCAAGGAAGAGACAAATAAAGACGAGCATACCAGTAGAAATAGACAAGAGAAAGGCATTGAAAGGTTTTTCCAAATTGTGAACCCATTCATTGGGGAAGCCCTTTTCTCCTATTTCCATAATAAATCTTGTTCTTTGTTCAATATCCTCTTGGCTAGTCAAGTAGATAGCCAGCTCTCTCAGCATATCATGTTGCGTAACATATTGCCCACTACAATAGCTGACAAGGCCACTTGAATCATCTTTCCTGTGATTAAGAAACAAGTATACATGCAAATCGCTACTATTAGCATGGTATATTGATGCATTTTTCTAATAATAACCTAAACTTTTAGTTAAATCGCATGCAACAATATCATGACAACTTAAAGACATATAGGAAGGTAGTAGAATATATATATATATATATATATATATATATATATATATAGATAGATAGATAGATTACGTATGTACCTTGCAGGAACAAGATTAAGAAGATTTCTAGCTGAGAGTTCTAGTAGGTTACTATAGGTGGACATGTCCTCTAAATCCAATTTGTACAACTCCGCCCACATATCCATAAGAGCAGCGGCTGGGATCTTTTGATCTTCAGGAAATGATCCTAGGTCTAGGAAACAGTTCTTCACTGTTTTCATATCATTTTCCTCATCCAACGCATCTAAACTTGTTTTGAGCTTTTCAAGCATTTCATTATTGGAACCAAAAATAGTTGATTGCCTCAAAGACCAATTAACTAGTGTAGTTTTCCAAAACACCTCATGCTTATCACTGAGTGATATGCCAATCACCTTTAGGGCAAGTGGAAATCCGTTGCATCCTTCAACTATCTGCAATTAAGTAGTTCCAGTTCCAACCCAATCAAAAATACATATTTTTGCTACCAACATTAACTATACTAATTATAGGCTAAAATACATATTTGTCCCTCTAAGTAATTAATTGTCACGTGATTTTAAAGTAATCCCTCCCTTAATTGGTAAAAGTGACACTTACGTTAGCATTTGAGCAGTTCTGGGGCGACCGGGATCTGGCGACATTGTAGCGACCGGTTTTTTTTTTTTTTAATATCTCCCAAATAATTTATAAGATTTATTGGAACTGAAATTTTTACATAATAAAGTGATTTGGATATCATTTGGATACATGTAAAAAATATGTCAGTACAGTTTGCACATGCATATTTTTTACATGTATCCAAATGACATCCAAATCACTTATTCTATAAAAATTCCAATTCTAATAAATCTTATAAATTATTTGGGAGACATTAAAAAAAAAAAAAAAAAAAAAAATCCGGTCGCTACAATGTCGCCAGATCCCGGTCGGCCTAGACTTTTTCTTAGCATTTTGGTTAATTTATGTTCTTTGGGCTGATTTTTAGCAACTTGTCAAAAATGTTCACTTTTGTCAACTAAAAGACTAGTTTGAAATGCAGTGCAACTTGGAAGGATAGATATGTAATTCAGCCTTAATTCTATCCCAACTCAATGTAAAGCCAGAGAAAAAGTTAAATAATCAAAAAATAATAATAATAACAAATTAAACAAGTAATCAAGATACTAATTAAACAAGCTAGCTAGCATGGCTAAAGATTATTGATTCTAACCTTGTCTACATAACCATCTGAATCATGGGGATGAGGACTCCCTGAAGGAAAAGCGTAGTAGCAGAAAAGCTTCCTGGCATCTTCATGGTCTAACAATTTCAGTCTATGAACAAATTGAAACCCATGAGGATCATATCTGGATGTAACCAAAATTTTGTATTTTGGGATTCCCTTGAAATTGAACTTGTCAAGTACTAGAGATCGGAATACGGGCGACCAAACATCATCCAAAACCAAGAGTATAGGTTTTTGCTCAGGTCCTCCTCCTATTCCGTTCAGCAAATGTCTTAGTTGGTTTATTGCATCTTCGTCGCTATGAATATCGAGCATCTTATCCAAACAACCCTTCTGTTGAAATAATTTCCTAACAATGACTTTGATGTCGAACGTTTTTGAGACCGCCACAAAGAAGATGTTGTCTTTAAATTTGTCTACATTCCAAATTAATATTAGTATAAATTTATCCGTAAATGAAATTTTTGGTGTGGAAAAAATTAAATTGAAAAATAAAATAAAATTAGTATAATGGAGGGTATATATATATATATATATATATATATATATATATATATATATATATATATATATACCTTTAATTTCAGGATCATGGCATACCATATTCGCCAATATGGTCTTCCCGCAGCCAGGAGGAGCCGAAAGTACAACCACCGCTGGCGTCCCAAACACGTTATCGTTAAGCAACATCGCCTTCAACTCGTCAAGCGGCAAATTCAATCCCACAATAAGTTCTGGGAGTTCCGCTAAGCCTGAATAACCAGAATAAATATTACTAATTGCCTTGCTACTTCCAGTAGTCCGGTACTGCATGGAATCTATTTTCTCGCTTATGTGATTCATTTCCTTGTTCAGCAACTCCATCAAATCCCTCACATCCTTGGAAATCGATCCCGTACTCCTAAGCTGTTCAGTCGGCACCTGAATTTGACAGAACATAATCAGTGTTTCCTTGAAATCGTGAAGCTTCTTTGAATACATATACTTCTTAAAGGGATTCCAAGACTTCCTGATTTTGGCGCCCATACGAATGAGCTCATTCCCCTGATCCATCACCTCTTTAAACATGTCAACCTGATTTGGTGGACGGTCCAGCTCTTTGTTTATAGTCTCCAAATCCTCAACAGTCGGAGAAATATCGTGCATAGTGCCTTGGATGCTATTGAATTTAGACTCAAATGTTGCTACGGATGTAATAAACTCCAAGACTTGTGTCTTTAGTTCATTTATTGCAATTCCAGCAAGCATCTCAATCACCATCTCTCTCTCTCTATATATATATGCACTTACTTTCCCTCGCAATTTCAATTCGAGCTATATTATTAGATCAAAAATCAATGTGGATTTGGCCTGGTGAAGGGGAATTGAATTAAATAGATAGTATTCGATCTCTTCCTCAACTTGCTTGGAAGATGTATGGTAAACTGCTACTTATTATTATTATTCTATCTACAGCTACAGCTACAGCTACAGCTACAGCTGCTGCTTGCTTGGAAGATGTAGTAGGTTGCAAAGTTGACTTCAAGTCTTTTGATAATGACGAAAAGGGCCTTAATTAGATTACTAGAAAAGAAAAATAGTACTTGGTATCGAACCAAGCACTTCATGCCCAAACTTGTACAGAGAAATGTAAATGTAAATCAACTTCAATTTCCACATTATTTACAATATGTGAATACATATATAGTCGTCTAGCACTCCGGAACCTTCACTTAAATTCACTAGTAGTATTTCTTTTCCTTTCTTCACTACAAAGATTTTTCCATATTTTTTCGCAACATGACTTGAGGGCTATAGTTACTTCTTATATGTCCGTCGTTAATAAGATTACCAAAAATTAAAAATGAAATCGGGCCGGATGCTTCAAGAAATAGAGACACCTCTCAGTCATTTTTGGAGATAGAACATGTCAATACTCAATATACATATAAAGAACGATTAGATTTAAAGTCAATGGAGTGCAATAAAAAATAAAAAATTGATAAATTTACGATAAAAAATAATATTTGCACATGAAAATTGTTGTTATAGATCCAATAACGACAGTGATGTTAAAATATTAATTTCTTAAAAATATCAACATGGTATATATGGACCTAATCAAAGTCGTCATGTTTACTTTTCCTATAGATAGAGACAGAGAGTCAATGAAGAGACATAATAATTTTTTAACTAAAATTTATTTTCTAATTGTAGCAAATTATGCCTAAATTTGTTTTATGTAAATTTAATATTTTGAGAAAATATCATAAAATAAATTGATTTTTTTTTCCCTTTCTACAAGTATTATGATTATTCTTTTTATTGTGAAAAATATGTGCAAGCATTATTCTTACGTATGTTTTAATATTTGAGAAATGCATTTTAGTAAACATAGTAAGGATACACATTTTTCAGGCAAAAGGAATATTTTGATTTTATGACATTTAAGGTGTTTTACAAAAATTCTTAACTTAATTAACTGAATCAAGTTGAACATTCAAAGTTAAATACATTCAATTTATCATTCAATCATAATTCCAGGCTATGTACAATCCTATTGATAAAATAATTAATCACCAATTTCACTCTAAGAAATAGATAACATACTCCCACACTGCTGATAAAATACTTCACACAATATTGATAATAATCGAACTTGATCAAATTGGGAATGTTTGGTACTCTTTTTAACCTTGCCTCTTTTCCGTATAAGGATGTTTGATAAAAATTTATTAAAACTTTGCCTTTTTAAAAAAAATAAAGTATTGAGTTGTTGTGGTGCCACATGATAGTAAAATTTCATTTCAAAATATAAGAAAAAATATTTAGAACATAAATGTTCTAATGGACCATAAACCTAATAAGTAAATTTTTTGAGATAAAATGTAGTTTCAGATGAACATATATTGACCGAATATTCCAACAATTAATATCATAGCTCAGGCTATGGGTTTGGGACATGGGTATGGTATAGATTGACTATGATGAGCGAAAATAATTCATTGAGTAAGTGATAGACTATTTTCGTAAATACTATTGATTGGCCCTTGACAAGAGATATTGAAAAGTGTGGGTTCATCATTAAGAAGAGACATGATGGACTAAACTTGAGTTTTGGATGTTTGGTTGATTATGTACTTTTTAAGCAAAGTGGTGGACTATTTTCATAAAGGCTTTTAATGAATCGAACAAGAGATATTGAGAGATAATCTCGTCAAATAGGGATAAGGGCGTAAACGAGTCTAACCGAAACGAACAGAGAGTTACTTAAATTCGAATTGTATTTAAAAAATTCTACTTAGATTCAACTCGACTCGACTCAAATATTTATTACTCGAATTCGATTCGACAAAATTCTGATTCAAGTAATTAAGTATAGATCAAAGATTTGTAATTTCAAGCTAATTGGAAATTAATTAAAGGAGAAATTACATGTTAATGGTTTTGGATAAACTTGAAGTTGTGGGTTAGATTCTTTAATATTCAAAGCTGGGATTTGTATGTGATGTGTTATTAAATTGCTTGTTTGAGTTAATTGGTGTTTCCATTTTGGTTTCTGTACATACAAATATTAAGAGAAAGGTGAATATTTGGTTTGCACATTACGTTTTTGGCGAATTGCCCAAGTGAAGCTAAGTACACATTGTCGTGGGTTTGTGTTGATTTTGGATTGTGAAATTGTTGTGCAATTGTTTGGGTTTGATTTCAATGGCTTCAAAGCTTTAAAGCTTCAAAGCGGCGAAGGTTCACAATCCTCCCAAGCTTTTGATCGAATTAAATTTGTTAGTGTGAAGATTTTGGAGTATTTTCATAATGTTTTGATGAGGAATTCGTTTGTGTTGGAAAAGGGGATTAGGCCAGATAAAACCCAAGATGGGGAGATGGGCGTGATGATAATGGAATGCAATTGGTTCGATTTTACGGAACAACCAGGAGCAACAGTAATTTCAGTGGTGAAGGAGTTTTATACGAATGAATGCACGAGATACTATGAAATACTATGCAGTAATTACCGTAGCAATTATTGATTTAATAATATATATAATATCGACAATAATTGAATCAAATAACATGAGATACTTACGCAAAGAATTATGTAGCAATAATTGAACAAAACTAAGTGACTTCTCACGTAAGCGTCAATAATCAATACCGGTGTTACTTATGCAACCACGCCAGACATCGCACTTTCTTTACTACTGAGTAGTTCAACGGTTTTAAACTATAATACTTCCGTCGTTATTTTCATAAAAATATTTTTGTCGTTTTCTCAATCCGAATGATAATTCCGTTAATGAGGTCCACCAATAATTGTCTTGGTTGTATGAATATTCCTCGTTAAAACGAATATTCCCGCCAATCGAATATTATATAACAACTTACGTCTTTTGCAAAATTTATAAATATTACCCACAACTATAACATTATATCAAATTCATTCCATAATATTCAAATATGATATTTACGTAAAAATCATCTTTATTAAAAAAAAAAATTGGGGTCTTACAACCTCCCTTCTTATGAAATTTCTCCTCGAAATTAGAATGCGTCGCACTTATGTCGAAGAGGTAAGATACCTTGATTTCATTTCGATTCTTCTAACTCCCATGTCATTTTTCTCAACATCGTGGTTTCTCCACAAAACTTTGACTTGAGGTATAACCTTGGAGCGTTGAATATGTTCCTTCTTATCCAAGATTTGAACAGGAACCTCTTCATACGAAAAATCTTCCGCTATTTCGTCCGGTTCTAACTCAATAATGTGATTCGGGTCTTCCACATATTTACGTAACATGGATATGTGAAAAACGTTATGAACACGGGACATACTTGGCGGTAAAGCGAGTCTATACGCTACAGTTCCTACTCGATCGAGGATTAAAAATGGGCCGATGAATCGAGGATTGAGCTTTCCTCTCTTTCCAAATCTCATAACTCCTTTCCATGGAGCAACACGTAACAACACATGATCTCCATTATCGAATTCCACGTCCTTTCGATGAAGATCAGCATAACTCTTTTGTTGATCTTGTGTGGTTTTTATACGTTGTCGGATCGTTTGAATCTCTTCCGTAGTCATACATACCAACTCCGGTCCCAACAACGTTGCTTCACCCACCTCATCCCAGCATACTGGAGAACAACACTTTCTTCCATACAACGCCTCAAATGGAGCCATGCCAATACTTGCTTAATAACTGTTGTTGTAGGAAAACTCCACCAATGGTAAAAACTTGTCCCAACTTCCCTTGAAGTCAAGGACACAGAGTCTTAATAAATCTTCAAGAGTTTAAATAGTCCTCTCTGATTGTCCATCCGTCTGAGGATGATATGCCGAACTAAATTGTAAATCCGTGCCCATAGCTTTTTGCAAACTAACCCAAAATCGTGAAGTGAATCTTGGGTCTCGATCAAAAACTATGGATACTGGCATACCATGCAGTCTTATAATCTCGTTTATGTACATATGAGCAAGACGTTCAAGTGTATAAGTTTCTCATATTGGTAAAAAATGAGAAGACTTAGTCAATCTATCAACAATGACCCAGATTGCATCTATGCCTTGAGAAACCTTGGGAAGACTAGTAACGAAATCTATGGTAATGTGTTCCCACTTCCATTCTAGAATTTCAAGTGGTTGCAATGGACCTTTTGGTACTTGATGCTCCGCCTTGACTCGTTGACAAGTTAGACACCTTGAGATAAACAGCGCTATCTCTATCTTCATATTGCTCCACCAAAATGTATGACGAAGATCACGATACATTTTGGTACTCCCAAGATGAATTGCAAACGGTGTGTTGTGCGCCTCCATCATGATTTTATACTTTAAATCAGGGTTGTTAGGAACACAAAGTCTGGAGTTGACTCTAAGTATTCCTTCTTCATCGATTCTTGCTTCCGGCATAGCACCTTCTTGCACTTTCTTCCTCATACGCATTAGCTCCAGATCTGTAACTTGAGCAGCTTTAACTTTATCAATTAAAGTCGGTTCTACTCGTATATTCCCCATCATCACATGGGTCCCTGGAGTCTTTAACTCTATCTCCATCATTTGTAAGTCATACAAAATGGGTCTTTGCGTTGTCAAAATTGCACTCTGATGAGTATGAAATATGTTATATTTTTATTCCTTAATACTTAATCTTTTATATTTATTTTGTGCCTAAATAAACTCATTATTCTTATATTTTTATTTTAGGTACAATTGATGGGCTCTGTGAATTTGAAAATAATTTAAAGACAAATTGAACGTTATTGGACCAAGTGGGGCACGGAACTCAGCAGCCCAATCCGTATATGTACTCAGTTTATTGAATGGGCAGCATCAGATTGCATACAAAGATGGGCCACGTGTTGGTTTTGAATTGCAACAAGCTAGTCATTACATTGAGGGGGTAATACATAACCTGCAAAATTATTTTCCATGCATTTCTAATTGGATGTGGGCCACGGTTGGTGGTTGTTTTCATGCAAACTTGCAATCCCACGTGGGCAGCATGAATGGAATGGAGATTACATGGATTTGTAAGATATTAATCATGTGGGCCACGTTTTCATGCAACAAACTTGCAAATCTTACATTTATTCATGTGGGCCATGGATATTATGTGGGATTACATGAGAAGGATTTAATATATTTTCTAACACAATCCTATGTTCAACCAACTCTCAAAAAACTTGTACACTGCAATTAGCTTCTAACGGAAATTTGGTGCATTCACGCGGAAAGAGTTCAATCCGAAGGTGAATTGGAAATTATTCACGTGGCAATTGAAGAATCCGAAGACGGCTTGGGAAGTTTTACACAACAATTGTATTAGATTTAGGATTTACTTTATACTAAGATTTATTTCCAAATCAAATTCTATTTCTATGGAAATTAGTGTAATTTATAATTCTTTTAGGATTGGGATTTATACTTCATTTAGGATTTAGGACTTTGTCTAAAGACTATAAATAGAGGATGAGAGTCATGGTTTTATTCATTCAATTATCAATTATCAACTATCATCTATTGGAGTGAAGGCTCAAGAGCACGTCGACTAGTTCTTTTCATTCACTTAAAGGGAGGTGAATCCTTGTTACAAGTAATTGATTAATCGAGTTTTATTATTTATTCTTTCTTGTGTGAAATTTCTTCCGATAATCTGCTTTTTTATTGATTGTATGCTAATTGATCTAATTGATTTAATATGGCCAATCGAGTTAATTTGATCATTATCATCTGCTAGATTAAGATTGGTATTACGTGTAATTGATATCTCGTCTTCATCACAAGTAGCAACTTAGTAATAATAATTATGGACAAGCTTTTGTTTATTGCTAAGATTATTAGAAAACAAGTTAAATAAATCGAGCTTATGTGTTTGTTGCTTGGATTAGCCTAATTTCTCTATTTCTTAATGCTTCATCATATTAAATCTAGAGAGCTTATTCTAGGTTATATGCTAGTTAGAATCAGTGAAGAGCTTGTTTCATACAAAGTGATACTCTAAGGAGAATTTCTGATAAGCAGAGCTTATTGTTATCTAGGGCTAATAATTTCATCAAGGAAAAATAATAATTACTTGATTAATTGATTGTTGTACTTGGTGAAACTGAATCGCAGAATCAAGTTTTTATATATTTGGTTAACTTCATCATTAATTCTTATTCTCTTAGTTTAAAAATAATTTTCAAAAACCCCCATCTTTATTTTCTCATTGAAATAGTAGAATAATTATAAAACAACTTTACTCTCTCGTGGGATCGATCCTTACTTATTACTTGTGTATAATTATTATAAATTGTGAAGTGAAAGTGAGGTTAATTTAGAGTGTAAACGACATGCCCCCAATTTTCATGCGCGCGTCATTGGGAGTAATTTATGCGTTTTGTTTTTATTCTATTATTTGTTTTGTTCTTGTTTTATGACTCGATCTTCTCAAAGCTACTATATTAGATTTTGATCCGTAGATTGAGAAAACTGCAAGGAGGCTAAAGAAGGAAAAACTTAAAGTTCAATAATCTTTCTGCAGATATAGACGAGGCTTCTCGTCATCACCAAAGCCTTCAACTTAGCTTTGGAATTATTATCCAACTAATCCGATAAAGAAGAAGAGATTCCGATTCCAAACAACAATAGAACTCTCGTGGAGTCAGCAACTCCTAATTTAAATCAACAACCTCTGTGCATCAATATCCTAATTTAGATGTCGATTTGAACTTAAATCGACTAATCCATTTATCGCCTACTTTTTTTGTGGTCTTACAGTGAGGACCCCTACAAACATCCGAAGGAATTTCATGTGGTGTGCTCCACTATGAAACCACACGGAATCACCAAGAGCAAATCAAGTCGAGAGCATTCCCATTCTCCTTAGCAGACTTGGCAAAGGATTGGTCAGACTACCTACCCTCGTGTTCAATACACCTGGAATGACATGAAGCGCTTGTTCTTGAGAGATACTTTCCAAATTTCAAGAGTAGCCAACATAAGGGAAAGAGATCCGTGGGATTAGACAATTCAAAGGGGGAGACACTATACGAGTATTGGGAAAGATTCAAAAGCTTTGTTCTAGTCATCCACCGCATCAAATAGATGAACAACACCGATCCAATATTTCTACGAAGGGTTGGTACCGATGGATGGAAAGCATGATCGATGCAAATGAAATGGAGGAGCACTATTTGACAAGACCCCAGAGGCGGCAAGGAATTTAATTGCAAACACGGCAAAGAACTCGCAACAATACGGGCACTAGAACAAATCATGCACACCAAGAAGGGTAAAGTTTAGGTAAGCACTTGTGATTATGGCCAACAAATTTCAATTAATCGCTATGGTTAGACAATTAGCTACATGTGTCAACCGCCAATCAGCAAAGGTTTGTGGAATATGTCTCACAACCAAATCACAATATGATGAATGCCCAACATTACAAGATGACGAGGTCAGGCAACAAGCTAATGCAATGGGAAATTATCAGCCACCACCTCGTAAAAAGTATGATCCGTACTCAAACACATATAACCCGGGATGGAGGGATCATCCAAATCGAAAGTTATGGAGCAAGCAAGCAACACCACCGCATTTCCACTTAGCAAAGCAGGGCTTTCAACCAAATTTCAAACCTCAATATCAACCAAGCAAGCAGTCCACAGCACCTACATCGGAACATCATCGAGGATATGTTCAAAGCATTCATGGGATGTATACAACAACAGTTCATAAATCGCATACGTTAGCCCAAAGAAGAGACAAAAACTTCTGCTCAAGATTTGAGGAACCAAGTAGACAACCGCTACAACTGTGGGGATATTGGAATCTAGAGGCTCAGAAAATTACCATCTCAAACAAGAGTCAACCCAAGGAGAGAATGCAAGTGCCATAACTTTCATGGAATGGAACACAATTGGATACACCACCAACCCCGTAGAGAGTTCGAGAAAGGAAGCAAAGGAGGAGGAACAGAAAATCCAAGGTACAACCTAAACCTCCTAATCACCTTAAAAACATTCCTCTTCCCTTTCCTTCCGTAAATTCTAAAACTTCAAAGAACGATGAAAAGAAAAAGAAATTTTGGAAACTTTTAGAAAAGTAGAAGTGAACATCCTCTTCGATGCAATTAAACAAGTGCCACTAGATGCTAAATTTTTAAAAGAATTATGCACTAATAAAAGAAAATTGCAAAATGATGAAAGAGTCACAATTGGAGAAAATGTATCATTGTTTCTCAAAGAAAAATGCCTCCTAAATGTAAAGATCCGTGAATGTTCACAATCCCATGCAAAATAGGAAACACCAGATTTGAAAAAGCCATGCTAGATTTAGAGCTTCAATTAATGTTATGCCTTTATCTGCTTATGCTTCCTTAAATCTAGGCCCTTTGAAAACACTGTGTGATTATCCAATCGCGGATCGATTAACACCTACCCCCGAGGGGTAATTGAAGATGTCTTAGTGTAGGTGAACGAACTAATCTTTCCTGCAAATTTTTACATTGTGGATATGGAAGATGATACATCACCAAACCCTCCCACATCTTATTAGGAAGACCTTCCCGAAAACAAAGAAAAACCATGATTGATGTGCATAATGGGACCTCGACTATGGAGTTTGATGGCGAGAAAATCCAGCTTCAACATCTATGATGCCATGAGGTACCCTAGTGATATAGATGTGTTTTTGCTATCGATGTGAGAGACTCTCGCATAGAGCTTTTGAACAATTACATAGGGACAATTTGGAAATTGCAATCACCAACAGTTTGGACATGGACAGGGAAGAAGAGATTGCGCAAACCCAGGAATTGAAAGAGAATGTAGCTGCATTACATTCATTGCCAAAATTCTCAAATAAGTCAACGGTATATTCTATTCAATTTCCTGTTTCTCATCAAAAGTTATTACCTTCTGTTATACAAGCCCCAACTCTAGAATTGAAACAATTACCTACTCATTTGAAATATGCATATTTGGGGACTAATGACACTTTGCCTGTAATTATTGCTAGTAATCTAACCAAGGTGCAGGAAGAAAAATTGCCGAGAGTCCTAAGGGACCATGTTACGCTTTTGGATGGACAATAATGGATATCAAGGGTATTAGTCCCATGCATATGCATGCATCGAATATTGTTAGAGGATGGAGCTAAACCTACAAGAGATGCAAAAGGAGATTAAATCCACCAACGATGGAGGTGGTGAAAAAGAAGTGCTCAAATTGCTTGATGCCTGTGATTATCTATCCCATCTCCGATAACAATGGGTGAGTCCAGGTCAGTGTAGTCCCAAAGAAATCCTAATCACCGCTGTCAAGAACGATGATAATGAGTTGGTGCCCACAATGAATGCAAACAGGTGGAGAGTGTGTATAGATTATAGAAAATTGAATGTCAGAACAAGAAAAGATCACTTTCCTCTTCCTTTTATCGATCAAATGTTGGAGAGAGATTAGTTGGGCACACTTATTATTGTTTTTTAGATGGTTTTTCAGATATAACCAGATTGTGATTGCACCCGAGGACCAAGAGAAGACCACATTCACATGTCCTTTTGGTACTTTTCGCCATCGACGGATGTCTTTTTGGATCGTAATGCCCTGTACTTTTCAACGATCGTACGTAAGCATTTTTTCGCATCTTTTAGAAGAATGCATCGAGGTTTTTATGGATGATTTCACAATTCATGGTGATTCTTTGATGCATGCTTAGATAATTTAAATCGTGTTCTAGATAGATGCATGGAAACTAATCTTGTTTTAAATTGGGAAAATGTCATTTCATGGTAGAACAGGGAATAGTATTTGTCATGTCAGGTCATCTAAAGGTCTTGAAGTTGATAAAGCTAAGATAGATGTTATATCTGCTTTGCATTACCCCACCGTCAACGCGTGGAGATTCGCTTTTTTCTTGGTCACGCAGATTTTATCAAGATTTATCAAGGACTTCTCAAGATGGCATTACTCTTATGTAAGTCACGCAAAAAGATGTGGACTTTCAAATTGATGATGAATGCAAGGAGGCTTTTGACACTTTAAAGAAATTATTAACTTCGCTTCCTATCATTCAACCGCCAAATTGAAGTTGCCATTTGAGATCATGTGTGACGCAAAGCAACTATGCAAGAAATAATTTTGGGACAAAGGATCGACAAAGCCGCTCATGCCATCTACTATGCTTCTAGGACTTTGAATGAGGCTCAAATAAACTATTCCACAATTGAAAAGAACTTTTATCCGTGGTTTTGCTTTAGATAAATTTCGATCTTATTTGCTTGGTACTAAAGTTATAGTTTATTCTCACCATGCCGCTTCTCGTATTTTTGCTCACCAAGAAAGATTCTAAACCAAGGATTATTCGATGGATTCTCGCTACTACAAGAATTCGACTTAGAGATCAAGGATAAGAAAGGTGCGACAACTTAGTAGCGGATCACTTGAGTAGGTTTATCGAGAGACGAAGAGGAGCTACCGTTATACATGATTCTTTCCCTGATGAGCAGCCATTTCCATCCATGCCGAGATTCCCCGGTATGCGATATATAGTGAATTATTTGGTAAGTGCATATTTTCCTAAAGAATTTTCTAAATCCCAAAAGGAAAAGTTGAAAAGTGATGCTGACACTATGTTTGGGATGATCCATACTTATGGAAATTTTGTGCTGACGAGATAGTAAGACGATGTGTGCCTAATAATGAATTTCAATCTATTCTTTCTTTTTGTCATTCTTATGCTTGTGGAGGACATTTTGGTCCAAAAAGAACCGCTAATAAAGTTTTGGAAAGTGGTTTTATCGGCCATCGCTTTTAAAGATTCCTATCTGCTTTTGTAAAACATGTGTTAATTGCCAAAGGACGGGGAATATTTCTCAACGAAATCAAATGCCCCAAACTCCTATATTAGTTGTTGAAATTTTTGATGTTTGGGGTATAGATTTTATGGGACCTTTTCCTTCATCCTTTGGGAATTTATATATTCTTTTGGTTGTTGATTATGTCTCAAAATGGGTGGAAGCTAAAGCCACTAGGATCGATTTATTCTAAAGTTGTTGCAATTTTTGTTAGACTAATATATTTGTCGTGCTTGGAACACCACGAGCCATCATTAGTGATCGCGGAACCCACTTTTTGCAATGTGGGTGTTAGCGGCTTTGTTCAAGAAATACAATGTTCGCATAAGGTTTCTACATCCTACCATCCGCAGAGTAATGGGTCAAGTCGAGGTGTCTAACCGAGAGATCAAATCCATTTTGGAGAAGGTAGTCAACCCGAGCGTAAAGGATTGAGTATGAGATTAGATGATGCACTTTGGGCCTATAGAATCTGCCGTATAAAACACCTATCGGGATGTCACCATACAGATCAGTTTGGAAAACCATGCCACTTACCCGTTGAATTGGAGCATAGGGCTTTTTGGGCAATCAAACAAAGGTAACATGAGTTTGAGGCAAATTTGGAGTACACACGAAATTGCAGCTTACAAGAGTTAGAAGAATTGAGGAATGAAGCCTATGAAAGTTCAAAGATTTACAAGGAAAAGACCAAAGCTTTTCATGATAAAAGCAAATTGTGCGGAAAACCTTTATCAGGGACAAAAAGTTTTGCTATATCATTCTCGCTTAAGTTATTTCCGTAAATTGAGATCTAGATGGGTTGGTCCTTTTGTTATCACTAATGTGTTTCCTCATGGTGCGCTTGAGATTCAAAGCCCGAGCACAAACAAGATCTTTAAGGTGAATGGACATAGATTAAAGCCTTTTATATGAGGGGCATCGTGGAAAATATCGAGATGGTGGAGCTAGACGATCCAATCTATGAAAGTCGAGAGAAGAGAGACACGACGTCGAGCCAAAGACGTTAAACACGGCAAATACTACTGGGAGGCAACCCAAGATCTCGATTTGATTTTTCTATCCCTTTACTTTTTTTTTTTAGTTTTTTTATCAGCATGTTTGCTTAGTAGTATTTTCTTCTTTCAGATGATTTTCTTACATTGGGGACAATGTAAGGTTTGAGTGTGGGGGGGAGATTTAGGTTTTATTTTATGTAGGAATAATAATCCAATTTCGATGGAAAGTTGAAAAAAAAAAGATGAAAAAAAACCTAAAAACTTGGGTTCCATGGTTCTATTCGCCTATGTGTTCGAAGGTTAAAGTCAAAGATTGAAAATTGATGCTAAAATTCAGAATCTATTGATGCTTAATTTGTTAATGAATGATGACAACTAAGCTATGATCCATAGTAATTGATTTGAATTGAATTTGTGATACATTAGTACTTGAATATTAGAAACATGTTTATTTGGCTAAGTTATTTGTGGAGTTGTCTATGTGCAATCGATTTCACGACTTAGAACCTGCTTTAATTTGCTTATGTTGTTGCAGAACCATGTGAAAAAATGATGAATGAAAAAAAAAAAGAAAAAAAAAAAAATCGCTTCAATGTCTATCATATGAAATAACTGGGTATCTAAGCCTCTGGAAGCACTCCAGATTCACACCGAAAAGTGCGATGGATAAAAGCAACTTGACTAGTCGACTTTTGTGGCCTTTGTTACTTGAATAAGTAAGCCCATAGGGGTGTCTCTACACCTAGCGCCCTAAGATCATCTGGTTTGGGAGTCGTTGGTGGAAAGTTTACTAATGGGTAACTCAAAAGCCTAAGAAAAGGAGACATCGCACATGTCAAGAGAAAAAATACTACCAAAAAAAGAAGCATGAAAATACATTCATCCGTGCTAAAAAAAGAAGGTTCTATGAAAAAATTAAAAAGCAAGAAAAAAATTTGTTCTTGGTCAGGAGTCACAGTACGCACGCTTTTTGCTTCATGGTAACTAAGTTGAGTAAGTATGATGATTTTGGGAAAGTTACTTATGTGGCTACAGTTTGATTTAATGAAATTCATCAATGAAAATGGTAAGGTTGGTAATTGTGAGTTGATTGATAAAGTGTTGATTAGATTTCTGCAAATTTAGTGTTGATAGTCATGATTTGTATCTTGAAATCTTTTGACACTATGATTGAATAGAATTTTTCTGGAAATCAAATTTTTGGTTTACACGAGGACGTGTAAAAAGATAAGTGTGGGGGAATTTGATGAGTATGAAATATGTTATATTTTTATTCCTTAATACTTAATCTTTTATATTTATTTTGTGCCTAAATAAACTCATTATTCTTATATTTTTATTTTAGGTACAATTAATGGGCTCTGTGAATTTGAAAATAATTTAAAGACAAATTGAAAGTTATCGACCAAGTGGGCCACTAACTCAAAGATTTCAATCCGTATATGTACTCGCTTTATTGAATGGGCAAGATCGATCGATTGCATACAAAGATGGGCCACGTGTTGGTTTTGAATTGCAAACAAGCTAGTCATTACATGGAGGGGGTAATATATAACCCGCAAAATTATTTTCCATGCATTTCTAATTGGATGTGGGCCACGGTTGGTGGTTGTTTTCATGCAAACTTGCAATCCCACGTAAGCAAATGAATGGAATGGAGATTACATGGATTTGTAAGATATTAATCATGTGAGCCACGCTTTTCATGCAACAAACTTGCAAATCTTACATTTATTCATGTGGGCCATGGATATTATATGGGATTACATGAGAAGGATTTAATATATTTTCTAACACAATCCTATGTTCAACCAACTCGCAAAACTTGTACACTGCAATTATCTTCTAACGGAAATTTGGTGCATTCACGCGAAAGAGTTCAATCCAAGGTGAATTGGAAATTATTCACGTGGCAATCAAAGAATCCAAGACGGCTTGGGAAGTTTTACATAACAATTGTATTAGATTTAGGATTTACTTTATATTAAGATTTATTTCCAAATCAATTCTATTTCTATGGAAATTAGTGTAATTTATAATTCTTTTAGGATTGGGATTTCTACTTCCTATAGGATTTAGGACTTTGTCTAAAGACTATAAATAGAGGATGAGAGTCATGGTTTTATTCATTCAATTATCAATTATCAACTATCATCTATTGGAGTGAAGGCTCAAGAGCATGTCAGACTAGTTCTTTTCATTCAGTTCTAAAAGGAGGTGAATCCTTGTTACAAGTAATTGATTAATTGAATTTTATTATTTATTCTTTCTTGTGTGAAATTTCTTCTGATAATCTTTTTTCATTGATTGCATGCTAATTGATCTAATTGATTTAATATGGCCAATTGAGTTAATTTGATCATTATCATCTGCTAGATTAAGATTGGTATTACGTGTAATTGACATCTGTCTTCATCACAAGTAGCAACTTAGTAATAATAATTGTGGACAAGCTTTTGTTTATTGCTAAGATTATTAGAAAACAAGTTAAATAAATCGAGCTTATGTGTTTGTTGCTTGGATTAGCCTAATTCTCTATTTCTTAATGCTTCTATCATATTAAATCTAGAGAGCTTATTCTAGGTTATATGCTAGTTATAATCTGGTGAAAAGCTTGTTTCATACAGTGATACTCTAAGGAGAATTTCGGATAGCAGAGCTTATTGTTATCTAGGGCTAATAATTTCATTGAAGGGAAAATAATAATTACTTGATTAATTGATTGTTGTACTTGGTGAAACTGAACTGCAGAACTGAAGTTTTTATATATTTGGTTAACTTCATCATTAATTCTTATTCTCTTAGTTTAAAAATAATTTTCAAAAACCCCCTTTATTTTCTCTACATTTAGTAGAATTTATAAAACAACTTTACTCTCTCGGGATCGATCCTTAATAGTAGAAATAATTATAATTTAGGAGTGTAAACAACTTTACTCTTCTACTCAACGCATCGACTTTTCCTGGTATTGGATCGTATATGATCATAATCTTATTATAAATTGTCGAAGTTTCTTTTGAGTGAAGAAATATTTGAGGCTTTTATGATCCGTAAAGATCTCCACTTTCTCCCCATACAAGTAATGCCTCCACTCGCTCCAACCAAATTTTGTATCTTTCCGAATCACCGAGTTAATGGAGTAGCGATTCGAGAAAATCCTTCCACGAATCTCTGATAATAACCAGCTAAACTGAGAAAGCTACGTACAATTCGGTCACTAATTTGGATTGCTCCCAGCTTTGAATAGCTTCAATCTTTGCTGGGTCAACTGATATTCCATGACTTGACAGTACGTTCCCAAGGAATGCTACTTCTTCAAGCCAAAATTCGTATTTCTTCAACTTGGCATAAAGTTTATTTTCACGAAGCTTTTGGAGTATCAGCCTCAAGTGTTGCTCATGATCTTCATGGCTTTTGGAATAAATAAGGATGTCATCAATAAAGACGACCACAAAGTGATCCAAATATTCCTTGAATACTCGGTTCATTATATCTTTGAAGGCAGCAGGAGCATTAGTCAATCCAAAAGACATGACTAGGAATTCATAATACCCGTACCGAGTTCTGAAAACCGTCTTTGGAATGTCATCGGTTCTAATCTTCAATTGATGATATCCTGAACGAAGATCAATCTTTGAAAAGAATTTGGCTCCTTATGGCGGGTCAAACAGTCATCAATACGTGGCAATGGGTGCCTATTTTGATGGTGACATGATTCAACTCCGATAATCAATACAAAAGTCGCATCCCTGCTTTTCTTTTTCACGAATAGAACAGGAGCACCCCAAGGAGAAGTACTAGGATGAATAAAGCCAATGTCTAACAATTCCTGCAGTTGGGTCTTTAACTCTTGAAGTTCAATAGGAGCCATTCGATATGGGGCATTGGAAATGGGTTTTGTACCGGGTTCAAGGTCAATACAAAATTCAATTTCACGCTCTGGGGTAGGCCAGGAAGTTCTTCAGGGAATACGTCAGGAAATTTATTAACAATAGAAATATCATTCAAAACTGACGTATTTTTGTTTAGATCCGTTTTTCAATAAACGAATAGCTTTATGGCTTGAGATGACAGTGATTGATTTTAATGGTTTGGTTGCTTGAATTCGCATAATAGGTTGGTTAGGAATATGAAAGCTAACAACCTTACGAAAACAATCAATTTTTGCATGATGAATAGTTTGTTAGTTCCTAGTAGGCACAATAGATCTAGAAGGGGGGTTGAATAGATCCTTTTTGATTTTAATACTTTTCTGATTTATTTTGTATTGCTAATAATTTAGCATGTGACAATCATAAGAATCTTTTCAAGCACAGCGGAATAAGTAAGAGATCCCCTTCATTGATATATTCATAATCATACATACATTGTTCGTAGAGTTAGTTCAGTGGTAAACAGTTATAATATACATAGCAGTTATAGTAGTTAATGTACATAATGTAAAAGACATAAAGTAAAAGACACAAGGGATTTTAAGTGGTTCAGAGACTCAAGCTCCTAATCCACTCTTCTACTTTCAACTAGCAGGATTTCCACTAAGGAAGGGCAGCACCCTGAATCACTAAGATTCTTTTAAGGCCAGCAGCCTTGGGATTTCAGTTCACCAAGAACTCTTCAAGGCCAGCAGCCTTGGAACTTCTCTAGTTCCCTTGGAACTCTTCAAGCCCAGCAGGCTTGGAACTTCATTTAGTCCCTTCGGATAAAGACCCCTCAGGCCCTGGCTTCTTGTTGTTGTAGTTGTTGATGTTGTTGGTGCTGAGCTGCTAAGATGTCATTAAGCTCTGAAAATCTTTTGTACTTAGCAGCTTGGTGTAATCCTCTTTCCTTTCAGCTTCGAGTCTGGACCACATCTTCTTTGGTGTAGCAGATCTTTTCTCTTTTCTGCTCATCTTCATCTGGTATCAGCTATGCACCATCACCATCTGGGTTTGCTAAGTCTCTGTGCTTTTAGTAATCTTCTTCTGGCACTTAGCAATCCCTGAACCCTTCTTGAATACTTTGCAGATATGGTTCTGCACTTGTTCAGTTTCAGCTTTCGATTCATGGTGATTCGTAGAGTGGCTCTCTTGATCTTCCTTGTACTAAGCCACTTTCCTGAATGCTATCTTCTTGGCCTTCTCGGCTCTCAGCTTGGCTGTCATCTTTAGTGGCATTCTCATCTTTATTGAGTGAAGCTTTGATCTGTTTGAGTTCTTCTTCAAAGCTGCTTCACTTCTACCTTGGTAGTCTCACTGTCACTAAGACTTGCTCTATTGATCTTTGGTGGAACTCGTAGAGTCAACAATAGCATTCACTAACTCAACGATTCTGCAACAATACAATCATCAGCAACTCTAGATCTTTGAAGCTCTGTTGATTTATACTACTTCCCAATCTTCCCGTTGGAAAGTAGCCGTTGAAAGCTATTCAAATTGCCTCGCAGATCTCAAGTTATTTGGTGCAAACTGCAGATGTGACATGACATCTTTTTCTAACTTCCTGACACTGCAGTCTGCTGTTTCACCAACCCTGTCAGATATGTCACTTTGATATCTCAGGCAGGTCAACGACTTTATTTCACCCTTCTGATTTCTCGATCAGAGGTTGTCTTTGCGTCGATGCTCTCAATAAGCTCTTGTCCGAATATTACCCTTCAGATTGAACCGTTGCCAATGCTTCAGTCTACAGCTATTCATACTCTACGATTCTGATGCATATCTTCATGGACCTGATCGTAGTGTTCTTGTTGACTTGTAGAAACAACACTACGATCTTGAGGAATGTTCACTTGATCTTTAGTGTAGAACACCTCTTCCCCTTTTTGTGCAGTGCTTCATTACTTCTGTTTGCCTCGACTGTTCTCAAATACTGATGGCTTGATTCCTTGCTCTGGCCTCTTCTGAATAACAAGACACTTCAGATTAGTGGCGTGTCCAGCTTGCTTTTTCCTTGTGATCTCCCGTTCACTTATCATCAATGGACTGACCCAATGCTTAATCACTTTAGCCTTGTTCTTCAGTGGCTGACCAGTATCTCAGTGTGTACTCCATCAGTTCCTTCTGCGTTTAGCAAACACTACGATCTTGGTTGCTTCCAAGATCGTTATCATCTTTCTACTTGACAACTTCATCGCGATATGTCGACTTTCCTTAGTCACCATCAAGTCTTCTTATAATCATCTTATGGAAGACTTCATCTCGAATAACTTCACAACTCAATCTTGATCTTTGATTGGGTTGGTGATTAGGTCTTCTGTTAGCTTGCATGCCATTCGTTGAGTGCTCTCGGTTTCCCTTCTGTGGGGCGATCTATCAGCGGTCAACCGGAGGCTTCATTCCTTTGATATTCCAGGGAGTGCTCATTCATTGAGACTCGTATTTGCTCTACGATTCTGCCTTGGCATTGTGAACACATCTGTTGAGGTCTTAGTTATGCACTCTACGATTCGACTTTGGTACGTGCGGTACACTTATGACTCGAGATCGAGATCTTGACACTCTATAATTTCTATCGTTGTGGTTTGTTGTCTTCATCCGATCTTGCTTTCGACTACGATCTACGCTTTGATACGATCGAGAGACTCTGCGATTACGAGTGTAGTCTACGATCCTTTACTTGTTTTCGGCAGATGCTCTTACGGCCAGGCTTGTAAGGTGTTGTCTTTACGATTGAAATATGACTTCACGAAAGGATTACGGTCCCCGGGAAGTTCTCCTCGACACCTTCTGATCCTTCCTCATCTCTCTCCCGGAAGTCTACGAACTCCAGATCAACTATCTTTGTAAGACCTCAAATTTTTTAAATAAAAGGAATTTCCTTTATTTATTATTTTGAAATAGTAAGGGTTGATTTGATTAATGTGGATAGTTAAGGGTTAAATACGCAAATATTTCAAAATAAGCAATTGGTTATAAAATATTCATTATTGTTTGGGAATATTCGTTTGGTCGTGGAATATTTGTCTCGTTGTCGGAATATTCGTATGCGGACGACAAGGCGACCGTGTGTGGGGCCCCATAACTGAAAGCGATTGGATGAGAAAAAACGACAAATATAAGTTGTTTAAAAATAACGCAGTAATTGTTACCAAGTTATCTTCGTTGGAATACCCGGGTGGTTAAAACACACTAATACGCCGTTGTTGAACAAGAAGACACTGTATTGCACCAATTATTGATTCATACGTAGCAAAGGCACTACTCAATAATTGTTACGATGAATTACCGCTCAATAGTTTATTTTATTGATTCAATAATTGTTGCGTTGATATTTTATATTATTATTGTTTCAATAATTGTCATCGCATGAAAGATTTCCCATTATCGCATCAATAATTCATATTATTTGAATAATATTATTAGATAACATTATTAGCAATGTCTAGAAAGTTCTGTCTAAGGAGAGGTTTGGTCACCTAATTGCGCGCCAGTAAGGAGAGATCCTTATTGAAAGCCCCTTTCCTCGAAACAAACTGGTCATTATAAATGTGATTCTCAGTAATATTATTTGTGAATAATTAATTATTGATTCATATGATAAGGAAATATTTATTTTATATGAATATAAATGATGGATTTATTTATGTGGTTATTAATGAAGGAATTAATGCCGAGATGTTTTATTTGTATTTTGCCGGATTGAGGTATTAAAAGATCAAATTGGTGTTATTACAAACTTTATTGTGTGAGTTATAATATTTAATCCGACCGCTGGATCGTTGTAATTTTTGGATATGTTATACATATATAAGTTGAGTATATGTCCACAAATTTTGAACCGTTAAAATGAGCGTATAATTTATTATGAATTTTAAGAGGTGACCGATTCGTAAATTAGGTTATAAATGATTTTGGTGGAAAATTCTAGAATTGGTGGGCCCCACTTGTGGTTGGTGAAAAATGTGCTGAATTTTATTTCAAATGTGGTGGGTGGCAATAGTAGCAGTAAAAGCCATCAGTGTAGCAGTCAAGTCCGCTTCTGGCCAAGCTAACATTTTCCTATAAATAGAGGGCTAAGTTAGAATTGAAAATCACACCGTAAACAAAGTTTTCTCTTTCTCTCTATATTATTGAGCGTATTTTGTGAGTATTTAGATACTTTGAGAGTTGCATTGTCAAGATAAGTTTCATTCAAAGATCACTTCCGACCTTTCCTTCCAAGCAATCGATTCTTTGAGGTAAGGGATATTATTTTTTTTCAGTAATGATATTATTTCTTCAATATCATTATCTTCAAATGTTGATCCAAGTTTTTATCAAATTTGGAACTTTTTCATGCTCTGGTTACTATTCATGAGTTACTATTCACGAAGTTACTATTCATGAGTTACTATTCACGAGTTACTATTCACGAGTACTATTCATGAAGCGTGAAGATGTTTTTGTGGAATTTCTATCTTTTGGTGTCTGAGTTACTATTCATGTATACTAAGACTATTCACGATACTCTGACTATTCACGATATACGGCACTATTCAATTTAAAAATGAAATTTCTTCTTTTCGTCTAAAAATATCTATCATGGATACTAGCTTTGATTGTATCCATGTTTTGATCATTCTTGAATTTTACTTGACTATGATTATTTATGAAGTATTTTTGAACTCTGGATTGTTTAAAGTACTAATCCATAATACTTAATTCTTTTTTTGCTTCACCGGATTCGCTTTTCTTTGAAATATTTTTCATCATCCTCGCCTTAAATGATGATATTATTGAATATCTTTGGCCCAGAAAGTGCAAAGATGAATGATTTCTCAAGAATATCTTTGGCCCGTAGTGCAAAGATGAACAGTGTTTAAATGAACATGACGATGATCGATGAATATCTTTGGCCTTTAGTGCAAAGATGAACAGTGTTGAGATGAACACGACCGATTGATGAATATCTTTGGCCCAGAGAAGCAAAGATGAATATTTGATTTGAGATGAATATTGATTGATGTTACAGGATAAAATATTGATGATGGACCGTTAAATTCATAGATTATAGTAGATTTCATTCTCTACGTAACTCTTCTATGAATTATTATTTCACCATAATATTGATCCGAAACTTGTTGTTCATTGTATTCTATCGATTTTTCCTGTTGGAGACTAACGATAATTTGTTGTATATTATCTTAGTCATAGTATTCTTTATCGGGCTAGTTGAGCTCACCCTTTTCCTTGTTGTTCCATTTTTCTTCTCGTGAGGCGAAATGTAGTAGTACTAGTCGGGGTATGGAATGAAGGTTCTAGAGAGAGTTGTTTAGTAGTCCTCACCATTTTGTAAAATAATGTATCAATAATTATGATGGGGATTTATTTATGTGTGGATATTGTCTGTAAGACAATATTATATTTAAACTCATTAAGATATATTGTCGTATTTCACACGACATTTGTATTATTGAAGTTGTAGTTTGCTTCTTGTACACATGTATTTGGCGACTCGTAATGGGTGTTGTGTATACCTATTTTGGGGGCGCCACAGCTGGTATCGAGCTTAGGGATATGATCTCCAAGCGAGATCGGGAATAGAACTAGAGGGAGAGACGAGTAAATCCTTCGCTAAAGTGTGTCCTACCTAAGCTTATTTGTTGGTCGGTCATAATATAGGGTATTATGTGATTTGTTAATTTATTTAATTAACCCTTGTTTTATGATAGTTTTTAAGAATGGTCACGAGAACGTTAACAATGGAGTGAATGAGATCGTGGAGACACCTCTAATCGCCAACCGTGATAATGTGATGTCAAAGTAAGAAGGAATTAGAGATATCCATGTGGTGAGTGAAGAATTGATAGTTGCACCTTAGATAGTCGCAGAGGTAATAACAAATGAGAGTGAGGAAGAAGAGGAAGAAGAGGTACCAAGAGAGTTTATTAGAGGTATTTTATGATCAAAATGTAGAATTGCAAAATCGTATTCATGAGTTAAGAAGCAGTCAAGAATTGCAGCAAATGTGGAGCAAAAGGATGCAACGATTCAAGCTTGTGTTTCCCGATATGTGATGCTTGAATGTAAGCACTTTTGGCAGTAGTATAAGATGATAAAGTCGAATCTGTTGAAAGAAGAAATAACCGAACGAGTGAGAATGAGTGATGCATGGGTAAAAGCCGCATTTATCGTTGATATTATGGAAAGAGATGTCCAATCTAAAAAGAGAAGATTTAACGATGACGGAAGACGCGTCAGCAAAGACGCAAGACCCATCAACAAATTTCTAGGGAAGAGAACGATCGCCGCTAGATGCTACTGATGCGGGAGAGAGGGACATATAAGGTCAAACTGCTCAAAGCCTTCCAAGGTATGCTATAATTGTGGAAAAGAAGGAAATATCGCCGAGATCAGACGATATCGAAACCCACCCAATGAGAATGGTGACTCAAAAGGATGTCCCGTAAAAAGTCAAAGTCAACGGCTCTTGGAAGAGCGCTTGTCGTGACCAAATCATAATGCGAGGAACCCGAACGGTTAGCACGGTTAGTTAATTATAAATTCTTGCGAAGTTTATACCTTACTAGATATCGGTTCTACCCATTCTTTTATCTCTTACTTACGCCAACGCTTGAACTCGACTACGGAGAAATTAAACTTTGACCTATTTATGGAGACTCCATTAGAGAAACTTTCATTACATCCGTTGTTTAAAAATCTTGCTTGATTCAAGTCAGCACTATCACATTACCGTTAACCTTATTTCTATAGAGATATTTGCTTTTGATGTGATTTTAAGGTTAACTACTCATCATGCCAAATTGATTGCTTTTGTAAGGTCATAGTTTTCATATTCCTAAGCAACCCGTTATTCAATTCAAGCAATCAAACCATTGTAGAATCAAACATTTTCATATCAAGCCATGAAGTCATTCGCTTATTACGGATGTCAAGTTTTCTTAGTCCATGTTATGGATTTGAATAAAGACACGCCGATTTGAATAATATTCTGTTGTTATTGATTTTTCCCGACGATTTCTGAAGAATTTCTCGCTTACTCCCAAAGCCCGATATTAAATTTTGTATCGATTTTGAACCCTAGACAAAACTCATTTCTAAAATCTCATATCGAATGGCTCTATATTGAACTTCGTGAGTTAAAAATTTAACTATAGAATTTGGTACCGAGCCTTTATCTTGTGACTTCCTTTGGAATTCACCTGCCGCACTCTCCGTAGGGGGACGCCATATTCGCAAGATAAGAAATCGATAGGTGTCATTGTGACGTACTATCCAAGATTGGGATATGAGTCACGCTTGAGAGCAACCTAAGTCAAGAATCGAAATACGTAGCTTTCTAGGCTTAGTTGGTTATTATCGAGATTCGTTGAAGGATATTCTCGAATCGCTATTCCATTATCGCAAATTGACTCATAGAGATACAAAATTCGAATGGAGCAAGGAATGTGGGAAGAGCTTCAAGAACTCAAGAGGAGACTCATTTCAAAGACATGTTCGACACCATGCCATCTTGGAAAAGTTTAACGTGGTAGTGACGACGTGTTGAGTAGAAGATCGATATAAGCACGAGTACGATATTGTCAAAGACTAATTTCAGATAATTTACAAATAATAGAGATGGAGATGAAAACTCTAGGTACCCACGTGATGATATACGAGTATAATCGACTTTTAATCGATAAAGTTAAAGTCGCTCAAGCCACCGAATCTTGAGTCGATGCATATGAAGAAGAAAGTACAAGAAGGAGCTATTCCTAAGCGAGAATTGATGAAGAAGGAATACTTCGAGTCCACTCTAGACTTTGTGTTCCTAACGACTCGATTTGAAGTACAAGATTATGATGGAGGCACACAATACACCATTTGCAATCCATCCTGAAGTACTAAAATGTATCGTGATCTTCGACATACATTTTGGTGGAACAATACGAAGAGAGAGATTGCAAAGTTTATCTCAATGTGTTTAACTTGTCAACGGTAAAGGCGGAAGCATCTAGTACCTAAGGGTCCGTTGCAACCACTTGAGATTCCTAATGGAAGTGGGAACACATTACCATGGATTTCACACGGGTCTTCCTACTTGCTTTCAAGGCATCAATGCTATTTGGGTTATTGTTGATAGATTAACCAAATCGCTTCTTTCTTCTTGCCGACACGGAGACTTATTCACTTGAACGCCTTTGCTAGTATGTACGTGAATGAGATTGTGAGGTTGCATGGCATGCCTCAGATCCATAGTTTCGGATCGTGACCCAAGATTCACTTCAAGATTTTGGGTTAGCTTGCAAAAAGCTATGGGCACGGATTTGCGATTTAGTTCGCATATACCATCCCCAAACCAGACGGACAATCGAGAGGACTATTCAAACTCTCAAGATATATTAAGACTCGTGTCCTAGACTTCAAGGGCGCTTGGGATAAGTATTTACCATCGGTGGAATTCTCCTACAACAACAGCTTATCGTGCAAGTATAGTGTAGTTCCATTCAAGCATTATATGGACGAAAATGTCGCTTCTCCAATATGTTGGGATGAGGTGGGTGAAGCAACATTGTTGGGACCCGAAAGTTAAGACGTATGACTACCGAAAAGATCCAAATGATTCGACAACGATACAAACCAAGACAAGATCGACAAAAGAGTTATGCGATCTTCATCGAAAGGACGGGAATTTAAATGTAGGGGATCATGTATTGTTGCGAGTTGCTGCTCCATGGGAAGGGAGTTACAAGATTTGGGAAGAGAGGAAAGCTCAATCCACGATTTATCGGTCCATTTCAAATTCTTGACCGAGTAGAAAATGTAGCCTATAGACTTCATAAGCATTTCCAAGTATGTCTCGTGTTCATAATGTGTTTCACATATCCGTATTTCAGAAATATGTGAAAGACCCGAACCACGCTATAGAAGTTAGAACCGGACGAGATAGCCAAGACTTAACGTATGAGGAGGTACCGCCAAGATTTTGATAGAAGGAGCATGTCCTACGCCAAGAAAGGTCATACCACAAGTTAAAGTTTTGTGGAGGAATCATGCTATAGAGGAAATGACCTGGGAATTGGAAACGGAAATGAAAGCGAGGTATCCTCACCTTTTCGAAACACCAGGTACGTACGTCAATTTCGAGGACGAAATTTCATAAGGAGGGGAGGTTGTAAGACCCCGAAATTTTTAAATAAAAAGGAATTTCCTTTATTTATTATTTTGAAATAGTAAGGGTTGATTTGATTAATGTGGATAGTTAAGGGTTAAATACGCAAATATTTCAAAATAAGCAAGTGGTTATAAAATATTCATTATTGTCAGGGAATATTCGTTTGGTCGTGGAATATTCAGATCTCTTCAGGGAATATTCGTATTTACTGCAAGCAAATGCCCATGTGTGGCCCCCATAACTGAAAAGCGATTGGATGAGGAAAACGACAAATATAAGTTGTTTAAAAATAACGGCGTAATTGTTACCAAGTTAATCATCGTTGGAATACCCGTGGTTAAAACACACTAATACGCCATTGTTGAACAAGAAGAGATTACGCATTGCATTGCATTGTTGAATTATTGATTCTTACGTAAGAAGGCACTACTCAATAATTGTTACAAAGAGTTACCGCTCAATAGTTTATTTTATTGATTCAATAATTGTCATATTGATATTTTATATTATTATTGTTTCAATAATTGTCACCGCACAAGATTTCCCATTATCGCATCAATAATTCATATTATTTGAATAATATTATTAGATAACATTATTGGCAATGTCTAGAAAGTTCTCGCCTAAGGAGAGGTTTGGTCACCTAATTGCGCTACCAAGAAGGAGAGATCCTTATCGAAAGCCCCTCTTCCCGGGAAAATGTTTGGTCATTATAAATGTGATTCTCAGAATATTATTTGTGAATAATTAATTATTGATTCATATGATAAGAAAATATTTATTTTATATGAATATAAATGATGGATTTATTTATGTGGTTATTAATGAAGGAATTAATGCCGAGATGTTTTATTTGTATTTTGTTTGGATTGAGGTATTAAAAGATCAAATTGGTGTTATTACGTACTTTATTGTGTGAGTTATAATATTTAATCCGACCGCTTGGATCGTTGTAATTTTTGGATATGTTATACATATATAAGTTGAGTATATGTCCACAAATTTTGAACCGTTAAAAATGAGCGATAATTTATTATGAATTTTAAGAGGTGACTAATTCGTAAATTAGGTTATAAATGATTTTGGTGGAAAATTCTAGAATTGGTGGGCCCCACTTGTGGTTGGTGAAAAATGTGCTGAATTTTATTTCAAATGTGGTGGGTGGCAATAGTAGCGTAAAGCCATCATCAGTTGCAGTCAAGTCCGCTTTACGCCAAGCTAACATTTTCCTATAAATAGAGGGCTAAGTTAGAATTGAAAATCACACCGTAAACAAAGTTTTCTCTTTCTCTATATTATTGAGCGATTTTGTGAGTATTTAGATACTTTGAGAGTTGTTGCTCAAAGATAAGTTTCATTCAAAGATCACTTCCGACCTTTCCTTCCAAGTAATCGATTCTTTGAGGTAAGGGATATTATTTTTTTTGTAATGATATTATTTCTTCAATATCATTATCTTTGAAATGTTGATCCAAGTTTTTATCAAATTTGGAACTTTTTCATGTCGGGGTTACTATTCATGAGTTACTATTCACGAAGTTACTATTCATGAGTTACTATTCACGAAGTTACTATTCACGAGTACTATTCATGGCGTGAAGATGTTTTTTTGGAATTTCTATCTTTTGGTGTCTGAGTTACTATTCATGATACTTGACTATTCACGATACTACTATTCACTATTCACACGAATACTAAAGACACTATTCAATCGAAAAATAAAATTTCTTCTTTTCGTCTGAAAATATCTATTCGGATACTAGCTTTGATTGTATCCATGTTTTGATCATTCTTGAATTTTACTTGACTATGATTATTTATGAAGTATTTTTGAACTCGGATTGTTTAAAAAGTACGAATCCAATCCTTAATACTTGTTCTTTTTGTTTCAATCGGATTCGCTTTTCTTTGAAATATTTTTCATCATCCTCGCCTTTAAATGATGATATTATTGAATATCTTTGGCCAGTAGTAAAAGATGAATGATTTCTCAAGAATATCTTTGGCCCAGTAGCAAAGATGAGATGAAGTGTTTAAATGAACACGACCGATCGATGAATATCTATCTTTGGCCTTTAGTGCAAAGATGAACAGTGTTGAGATGAACATGATCGATTGGTGAATATCTTTGGCTCAGAAGTGCAAAGATGAATATTTGATTTGAGATGAATATTGATTGATGTTACAGGATAAAATATTGATGATGGACCGTTAAATTCATAGATTATAGTAGATTTCATTCTCTACGTAACTCTTCTATGAATTATTATTTCACCGCTAATATTGATCCGAAACTTGTTGTCTATTGTATTCTATCGATTTTTCCTCATTGAGACTAACGATAATTTGTTGTATATTATCTTAGTCATAGTATTCTTTTTCTTCGGGCTAGTTGAGCTCACCCTTTTCCTTGTTGTTCCATTTTTCTTCTCGTGAGGCGAGAATGTAAATGAAAGTACTAGTCGGGGTATGGAATGAAGGTTCTAGAGAGAGTTGTTTAGTAGTCCTCACCATTTTGTAAAATAATGTATCAATAATTATGATGGGGATTTATTTGCGTGTGGATATTGTCTAGAAGACAATATTATATTTAAACTCATTAAGATATATTGTCGTATTTCACACGACATTTGTATTATTGAAGTTGTAGTTTGCTTCTTGTACCATGTATTTGGAGACTCAGAATGGGTGTTGTGTATACCTATTTTGGGGGCGTCACAATCTTGCAGACTACGATTCTGCCTCGATAGCTCTTGAGTTTTCCTTGACTCTCCTAGCAAACTACGATTTCTGGTACAGTGCTCGACGATCAGACAAGCCTATCTATTACAACATAAGATCAACCTAACATGTTTGATCTTTTTATATTTATAGTCCTTGTACATCATTTCTTTTTAAGGACTTTACAAAGCTGTTTTGCTTGTGTAGGATTAACATTACACATTTGATCAATTCATTCTAAGTCCTTGTACATATGTTTCTATTATCTATCAAAGGACTTTACAGCTTTTCTTAATACAAATATACTTGCATATTCATTCATATATCATAATCAAATTATATGTAAATAGGAATGTCATTCACATGCTTATTCCTGACAATCTCCCCCTATTTGATTATGACAAAAACAATAAATGCATATGCATGTTATGAATGAATCTTATATACAATGAGCAGCTGTATTTCTAAAATAGATAATTATGAATGTCATTTAAAAAGATGTGGAATGAATTTAATACACTGACATTTTACATCCTGGATCTAGAACATACTTAACTAGTTAGGGATGTACCTCTTTGGCTCTATGATTATTTCTAGAATGTCTGTTGATGAGCTACTCATCTGTTGATTCCTTTGCTCCTACTCCCCCTAGGGTGTGGTGCTATTCCTTTCTTCTTTTCCTGGTTCAGGCTCCTTGTTCCCCCTCAGCCTTAGGCTCCCCCTCACCTGATGAACCATCTCTTTCTTCTGTTTTCTCCTTCTTCGTCTTCTTGACTTGTTTTCTCTTGCTCTCCTTGCTCTTTCAAGAGTGCCTCTTTTTATTCCCCTTTCTATGCCTCTTTTTCTCCCCCTTTTTGTCATTAATCATTTGAGAGAGCTGCTCCATGTTGGACATAAGCTGCTCCATCATGTAGGAGGAGTTATCAACTTCAATCTTGAGTTCTTGTTGGCTTAACTCAAGTTGCATGGAGAAGGACTGATTCATGTTGTCAATCTTATCGGAGAGGACTTTGAGTTGCTCTTCATTTGCCTTTTATGCTAGTAGAGCTTCAGCCTTTTGATCATGTAGAGCCTTGAGATAGATGTGATCTCTTTCTCTGATTTTGAAGGATACATCAGCCATCGTCGCTTGGAGTCTCTCTTGAACTAAATTATCTCCAGCTGCTGTCACTCTCTTTGATTTTTCATGGATTAGAGATATCTTCTCAATCAGTTCATTAGAGTTTTTCATTAGCTCTTGCTCCATAGAGACTTCATCATTTGGTTGGGCAGTCTCTTGCTGAACACCAGATTGGACCCTACGATCTGCTTCTTTGGACAGATTTTTGAAGGTTTTGAGAATCTGAAGAATTATTGAGTTCCAATCACTGGTTGAGGATGCAGGAATGTTAGATAGCTGTGTTTGGGCAGATGGAGACATCTAATTCTGGACTTGATCATTTTCAGTGATAGAGTGAACAGACTCTATGATCCTTGTCTTGGCTAAATTCCTTTTTCCCTCAGAGTCCACTCTACGATCATAAGGAATATAATGATTTTTAGCATGTCGGTAGATCTTGTAGTGAGGCTTGTTGTTGATCATCATGGTTGCAAACTTCTTAACCCTGGGGAAGTTTTGTGATACCAGTTCCAAATTTGGAAACTGAGAGTAGCACCAACTGAAATAGCTCTCATCAGCATTATTATGTGCCTTCAACCATGGCATCCACGGGAAGAACCATCTCATCAGAAGGTCTTCAGAATTGTATAGTATAGTTGTGCAATCTAACTCCATATTTTTCCAGTTATAAAACACTTCATCTGTAGTCATCCTTACAACTAGAAGTTGTTCATTTCCATGATTTATTTATCTTGCTGGTGGTTCTATTGGTGGCTCATCAAAGACTTCCACCACTATTCTTCGGCTGATTCTTGCTAGAGAGAGAACAGGATAGTATTTTAGTTCTTCTGATTCTTGATGCGTAGAATCAGAATCCTTCTCCAGTTCCTCTCTCTCTGAGCCTTAATCATTCTGATCGGATTCATGAGTGAATCTTTCTTGTCGGTTTTCATTTTTAGAACCTTCTTCAGCAATATCTTCCTGAGATTCATTCTCTTCATTTTTGGTCCCACCTTCAGCATCCTCTTTCTGTGATACAGACTCATCATCACTTAATTTAATGACAGCATTAGAGTGGTCATTTTTCCTTTTGGAGGCAATTTGATCAAGTAATTTGTAGCCCTTTCTTCTTGTTGGAAGTTCAGCTATAGGAGTTTTAGACTCCTCTTCTTCGTCAGACTCTGAAGCTTCTGCATCATCAGACAGACTTTCTTGACATTCAACAATAGTGGGGGCATTTCCTTCTTCATCAGAATCATCATCATTTGATCCATTATCTGGGTTGGTTGGAGCATTTGCATTTGGAGATGCAGTTGGGTCAACTTGTATCTTGTCTTTATCATCAGAGTGAATGCTCTGGGGGATTATGAATTCTTCTTCATCGCCAGATGTCGATTTTTTTCCATTAATCCAAATTTCACCTTCATTCTTTGGATTTGATCTGTCAGGGGGCTCGACTTTGGGATTATCGGTTGCCTTCTCTTCTTACGACTCTACGTCCTTTTCTTCGTCAGACGTACTTTCTTGGTAAGTTGAGACTGAACTATTTATCGTCTTAGCTTTCTTGCTGGATGGCCCTTGAAGTAATCTGTTACTTCTCCTCTTAGTGGTCTCTGCAGTTGAGACCTTTTCATCTTCAACCTTGTCTTCTATGGATAGACTTCTTGGAGGAGCCCCAGTATTCCTCATACCTTTGGATTTACATGCGGATGGTGTAGTTCTCACGATGTACAGGTCATCGGACTCAGAGCTTTCTACCTCTTTTGTCTTCCTCTTCTTTGTAGAGGCCTTGCTACTGCTCCCAGTTGTTAACCTTCTGTTCTCCTTTGGGTTTTTCTTCCAATTCATAAACAATTGTGGAGACATTACTTTGTGAACATTCAGAGGTTCTCCCTCATCATCCTTGATTTTGTTTTCCAATTTCTTCTTCAGCACAATGCTCAGTAGTCTTCCATGAAACACTTTTGTAAGTTATTTTTCTGTAGACTCCTTCAATTCAGCCTTTTCTACCCATTTGGATATTTGATCAAGCAGGATAACTCCAAAGTTAATTCGTTTCTTCAAGACTATAGCAGACATGATCTTTAACTGTTGGTCAAGCACCGTGTCGTGTGCAGTGTCCTTGCATAGTATGCATTTTCCCACTATCTCAGCAAGGAACTTGAATTCCTCTGAAAACTCCTTTTTCTTCATGTCCTTCAGACTAGGGTTTCTTTGGTACCCCATAATCTCCTTTGCTTTCTCAGTGTCAATCTCATCAAGGTTTTTCAGTCCTAGGTCAGGAAAATCTAGGCATTGGTTGATATCGGATGATTTAGAGACTGACCTTTAACCTTAGTTGAAAGAGTTTCGGCATTTATGGATGCATTTGAGTAGAATTCCTTAACCAGTTCAGTGTATACTCGAGTGCTTGCCTCAAGACATTCTGAGAATCCAGCTTTCTTTACGAGTTCAAGAATGTCTCTGAACTTCTTTTCGAATTTCTCAAATGACTTGGTTCCGAGTTGAATGCCAGTGATTACTCGCCAATCTTCCATTTGAATGATATAAGGAATATGGATATTAATTCAGGGAGATTTATGAAGTATGGCTGATTGTGATTTGAACTCTGGAAGTTTAATGGTTTGGCTTCGAAGAGAATTCTAGGGTTTAAAAATGGGAGGGAGAGAGGTTCAATGGATTTTGGAAACTGTTTGCAGATTTTGAATTTATCTTTATGGCAGTTCCTTCTTATACTGTATACGTTATGATGTCTCAACTAGTTATTGGTTGCACGATGCCCAGTAACGAGCTATAACTCCCCAGTAACTTGTCAGTTAGCTGTCTCTTTTAGAAGAGTGGACGTTTGATTGACGTGGATTGACCTTTGACCTCTTGAGTTCGTAGAGTAGCATGATAGGACAGCTATTGACTCTACGTTTTCCTTTGTTGACTCAACGATCAATTCTCTGAAAGATGTTGCAGCGGATGATTTTGACACTTTTCCTCATGTTGAAACTGCATAGCCTCAACCACTGATGTACCCCAAGCCGGTTTGGGTACTTAAGTTCTGATGTGCATTTGCAAGATGTCTTTCCAAACTGTATTAGAACTAATCTCCTCATACTTGAGAATGGTAGAGCAATTGTCTCGTTCTTCCAAGCTCTTCATGAGTCTGCGATCGTCGAGTCTGCTTTTGCGATTGTTGAGTTTTCAATATGATCGTTAAGATTGCATCACGATCATTGAGTTCTCTCAAAACTCTATTCTATAATCGTTGACCGACTTGGTCCTTGAGATGAACTTTACTAAGCATTCCTTCTGGGTCAAGGTAGCTCAGGAAGGGCCAACCTCTTAAAGTGAGCTAAGGGTCAGGTTTGTCCCTGAGGCGCTTTCCAGATGAAATAATTTAGAAGTGATTTTCACTGATATCTCATTTAACCTTTTCTGTTGGGGAGTCCCTCTTCCAACTTTAGACATTTGCACTGGCTGCAATTGTTGTGTCCTCCTGCTCTTGCACTACGATCAGATGTTTGATCGTAGGTACTCCACAATTTTGAGTTGGGTGGCTGAAAGGTTATCAGTAGTACATTTTGAGACATTCCTACTGACTATGGATCTTTATTTGGTTCATCAGCCATAAGGTTTTGGGACTCTGTAGCTAGTACGTAGCTTCATAGTATATCTCTGATGGTTTTGAGCTTCTGTACTGTTAGCAGATTACTGCTCCCCCATAGTTGATACTGTCTTCTCAAAGAGACCTAAGTTCTTCTTCTTCATGTGTAGCAGAAGGAAACCATGCATATCTCATTTTGGCTGAAGTCATTAAATCTTCTTGTATCGTAAAAATGGGCATTTTCAGTGTTGATCATTCTACGATCCTTTGACAGCACTACAAACGTAGTATTCCTTGTTAGTTTGTGCTTGCTGAGTTCTGCTCCCTTAATGAGTTCCTCATGATTGATGCTCGATGATCCTCTGGAGTCAGCTTCCTTGAGGATTCTTTTCTTATGACATGTTTTGCCTGATTGAGCATATAATACCCTTTTCTTCTTTTGTTGAATGGCCTACTTCCATACAAAGATCAGCAGCCATGTGAGCTTCATTTAGATTAGCTCAGCAGGTCTTCAAGAACAGGCTTTGACATATAGGAATTTTATCAGAATCATTTCTGAATAGTCTTAAGCCTTCCGGCACGGTTGAATCTTTCTTGGTCAAGTCTTACTTTGAAGACTCCTTAGTGTGCTCAGATAGACCAAGTACCTGCAGGTTATAAATTTCTATTTTTGGTACCCATGGTTAAGTGGGTCTTGCTAGGTTAGTTTTTTAAACCCCCGTTCCTCATATATTTAGATAATCATCATATTGATCACCAATAGTCATATTCATGCATGTAACTCATTTAGATAATACATTTTGAGATGCATGAAGGTGAGTGTGTGTAAGATTTGCTATTTTAATAAAAACACTCTTTTTCTTTGATGGTTTCATCATTTGCTTGGTTTTGTTCACAGAGTTTAAATGTTCACAGAGTGAGAATCAGCTCTACGAATTATTTGTATCTGGTTGATTGATGGAGGTGATCAATTTCTATAAATCATCAAGATACTCTTGCAGGACTGATTATACTCTGTGTGTTATCAAACACTTAGAACATAGGTTTGTACATACATACTACCCCATCAGCAAAGATTACTTCACATAAAATTAATTTAACCTGTGATGCTCTTATGACCCATTTCAGATTTCTTTCAAGATGTCATCTTCAACCTAAAACTTGGATGGAGAGAAAGTTTATAGGCAATTGGGTTTCCATCCTCAGTGTACTTTCTCTATTCACCTTTTTAGGTAGATTATGATTTCTTGAAAGAATACTGTTATAGTTCATAAGGAGATGCAACATGATGTACACAGTTATACTAGTGAGGAACTGTACCTTTCTACTGTTAGTTCCTTAACAGTCATTTAACTTTGACATACTGAGATTAGGCATTGATGTGCATAGTTTCTCATTTGCTCTTGACAGTTTGTTGCTTCAGTTGACCTTCAATCAATCAGTCGTGGTCTTGAGGATGCAAGCTAAGAAAGTGTCAGCATTTCAAATTTCTTTGACATCCTTGAGTTCACAAGGTTTACATCCAGCTGTAGGTTGGCCAGACACATGTTTGAGAAGTTCTTCTTTCTTCTCTGGATAAGCATTACTTAGCATGTATGACCTTTTCATCTTTTCAGGCTGGAGGATGTTTGAATCTTTTCTGTTGATGTCTCTTGAGCTTTCTAGCTTTGGTCTTGAGACTACTGAGATTGACAATGAACGAGATTAGGTCTTGTTGATATGGCAATCAAGAACATGGACCAATCTGAGCAGCTTCAGGTGTATATGCACATTTACCTGTACACAACATTTCCAACATGTGAGCTCATCTGCATACAACAAACGACTTACTACTAAACTAAGTTTAGAATAATGTTTATGCCTAGGATCAGACTCAAAGCGATTAGCTTTTGAATATAGCATGAGAACCTGCTCTGATACCAATTGTTAGTTCCCAGTAGGCACAATAGATCTAGAAGGGAGGGTTGAATAGATCCTTTTTGATTTCAATACTTTTTTGATTTATTTTGTATTGCTAATAATTTAGCATGTGACAATCATAAGAATCTTTTCAAGCACAGCAGAATAAGTAAAAGATCACATTCATTGATATATTCATAATCATACATACATTGTTCGTAGAGTTAGTTCAGTGGTAAACAGTTATAATATACATAGCAGTTATAACAGTTAATGTACATAATGTAAAAGACATAAAGTAAAAGACACAAGGGGTTTTAAGTGGTTCAGAGACTCAAGCTCCTAATCCACTCTTCTGCTTTCAACTAGCAGGATTTCCACTAAGGAAGGGCAGCACCCTGAATCACTAAGATTCCTTTAAGGCCAGCAGCCTTGGGACTTCAGTTCACCAATAACTCTTCAAGGCCAGCAGCCTTGGAACTTCTCTAGTTCCCTTGGAACTCTTCAAGCCTAGCAGACTTGGAACTTCATTTAATCCCTTCGGACAAGGACCCCTCAGGCCCTGGCTTCTTGTTGTTGTAGTTGTTGATGTTGTTGGTGTTGAGCTGCTAAGATGTCATTAAGATCAGAACATCTTTCGTACTTAGCAGCTTGGTGTGATCCTCTTTGCTTTCAGCTTCGAGTACGGACCACATCTTCTTTGGTGTAGCTGATCTTTTCTCTTTTCTGCTCATCTTCATCAGGTATCAGTTGTGCACCATCACCATCTGGGTTTGCTAAGTCTCTATGCTTTTAGTAATCTTCGTCTGGCACTTAGCAATCCCTGAACACTTCTTGAATACTTTTCAGATATGGTTCTGTAATTGTTCAGTTTCAGCTTTCGGTTCATGGTAATTCGTAGAGTGGCTCTCTTGATCTTCCTTATACTCAGCCACTTTTTTGAATGCTATCTTCTTGGCCTTCTCGGCTCTCAGCTTAGCTTCCATCTTTAGTGGTATTCTCATCTTTATTGAGTGAAGCTTTGATCTGTTTGAGTTCTTCTTCAAAGCTGTTTCACTTCCACCTTGGTAGTCTCACTGTCACTAAGACTTGCTCTATTGATCTTTAGTGGAACTCGTAGAGACAACAATAGCATTCACTAACTCAAAGATTCTGCAACAATACAATCATCAGCAACTCTAGATCTTTGAAGCTCTGTTGATTTATACTACTTCCCAATCTTCCCATTGGAAAGTAGCCATTGAAAGCTATTCAAATTGCCTAGCAGATCTCAAGTTATTTGGTGCAGACTGCAGATGTGACATGACATCTTTTTTCGACTTCGACCTTTGCGGTCTCTTTGTTTCACCAACCTGGTCAGATATGTCACTTTGATATCTCGGGCAGGTCGACGACTTGATTTCACCCTTCTGATTTCTCGATCAAAGATTGTCCTTGCATCGATGCTCTCAATAAGCTCTTGTCCGAATATTACCCTTCAGATTGAACAGTTGCCAATGTTTCAGTCTTCAGCTATTCGAACTCTACGATTCTGATGCATATCTTAATTGACCTGATCGTAGTGTTCTTGTTGACTTGTAGAAACAACACTACGATCTTGAGGAATGTTCACTTGATCTTTAGTGTAGAACACCTCTTCCCCTTTTTGTGCAGTGCTTCTTTACTTCTGTTTGCCTCGACTGTTCTTAAATACTGATGGCTTGATTCCTTGCTCTGGCCTCTTCTGAATAACAAGACACTTCAGATTTGTGGCGTGTCCATCTCGCTTTCTCCTTGTGATCTCCCGTTCACTTATCATCAATGGACTGACCCAATGCTTAATCACTTTAGCCTTGTTCTTCGAGGGTGACCAAAGATCTCGATGTGTACTCCATCAGTTCCTTCTGCGTTTAGAAAACACTACGATCTTGGTTGCTTCCAAGATCGTTATCATCTTCTACTTGGCGACTCTCGCGATATCTTTGACTTTCCTTAATCGACCATGAAGTCTTCTTATAATCATCTTATGGAAGACTTCATCTCGAATCAACTTCACAACTCAATCTTGATCTTTGATTGGGTTGGTGCTTAGAATCTTCTGTTAGCTTGCATGCCATTCGTTGAGTGCTTTCTCCTGGTTTCCTTCTGTGGGGCGTATCTATGCGGTGTCAACCGAGGCTTCATTCCTTTGGATATTCTGGGAGTGCTCATTCATTGAGACTCGTATTTGCTCTACGATTCTGCCTTGGCATTGTGAGCACATCTGTTGAGGTCTTAGTTATGCACTCTACGATTCAGCTTTGGCTGTGCAGACACTACGACTCTGAGATCAGATCTTGACACTCTATAATTTCTATCGTTGTGTTTGTTGTCTTCATCTGATCTTGCTCGACTACGATCTCTGCCTTTGATACGATCAGTAGACTCTGCGATTCTGAGTGTAGTCTACGATCCTTTACTTGTTTTCGGCAGATGCTCTGCTCGGTCGGCTTGTGGCGTCGGTCTTTTACGATTGAGAACACGACTTCCTTAGCGCATCTACGGTCTGAGGAAGTTCTCCTCGACACACTACGATCCTTCCTCATCTCTCCTGGAAGTCTACGAACTCCGAGATCAACTATCTTGCAGACTACGATTCTGCCTCGATAGCTCTTGAGTTTTCCTTGACTCTCCTGTGAGATACGATTTACGATACGAGTGCTTCGACGATCGAGACAAGCTGCCTATCTATTACAACATAAGATCAACCTAACATGTTTGATCTTTCTATATTTATAGTCCTTGTACATCATTTTTTTAAGGACTTTACAAAGCTGTTTTGCTTGTGTAGGATTAACCTTACACATTTGATCAATTCATTCTAAGTCCTTGTACATATGTTTCTATTATCTATCAAAGGACTTTACAACTTTTCTTAATGCAAACATACTTTCATATTCATTCATATATCATAATCAAATTATATGTAAATAGTAATATCATTCACATGCTTATTCCTGACATAGTTAACCAATCAATCCCTAGAATCACATCAAATGCAAGTATTTTCAGAGAAATAAGATCGACAGGTAACGTGAGGGTACCGATTTGAACCAAACAAGACTTATAAACAGTGGATGCAATGAAGGTTTCTCCCAATGGAGTTTTAACAGATAAGTCAAAGTCCAATTTCTCCGGAGTCAAATTTAAACGTTGAGCGCAAGTAGGAGAAATAAAAGAATGGGTAGAACCGGTGTCAAATAAGGTATATACTTCGCTAGAGTTTATGATAAGCTTACCCGTGATGACCTCGTTCGGGTTCCTTACTTTCTGGGAGGTCACGACAAACGCTTTCCCTTGAACTATCGGTTTTGTCTTGTCTGGGACGGCCTTTGATGCCTCCATCCTAGCTGGACTTGACTTTGGTGCACGACAAAATTGGGCCATGTGACCTTCTCTTCCACAATTATAGCATGCTTTGGATGGCATCGCGCAGTTTGGACTGATGTGTCCCTCCCCTCCATATTTGAAGCATATGATAGGTGGTCGTTCTCCTTCCTTAACGACAGGTGTTGATGCTGACGTCTTTCCATCATTGTTGAATCTCCTCTTCTTGAAATATCCATTCTTATTGTTTTGGTCATGATTACCACCGAAGTGATTACCATTTCTGGCATGTTGATTCCCTCCACGCTTATTGTCACCGCTTCGATGACTGCTATCATTTTGTCAGTTGTTCTCTTTTGGTTGGGTTGACTCATTATCGCGCTCCAATAACTGAGCCCTATTAACAACATCTGAATACAAACACAGTTTATGAGAAATAAGATATTGACGTATCTCAAGTTTCAAACCTCTTAGAAACATTCACGTCATTCTCTCCTCATTATCAACCAAATGGGACGTAAACCGGGACAACTCGGCAAACTTGGCTTCGTACTGCAACACGGTCATGTTGTTTTGCTCCAGCTTGATGAACTCTACCTCCTTTATGTGACGAATACTTTCGGGAAAGTACTTGTTGTTGAACAATTCTTGGAACTTCTCCAAGTCATCTTCAGTGCGGCAGGTTGAGTACGTTTTACTGATTCTCACCAGTAATCTGCCTCTGCACGCAATATGAAGGTGGCAAAGGGAACCTTTTGCTCCTCGGAGCATCCCAAGACATCAAATATCTTGCAGATCTGTTTTATCCATGTCTCCGCCTTAAGTGGTTTTGGCTCTCCAAAAAACTCTGGTGGTCCCAGTTCCTTAAACTGCTTAGCGGTGACCGTCCGAGAGTTGCCAACGTTTCCACCTGCATTTTGGACAAGAGCCGTTCTTGCCTGATGTTGCATGAATTGCATAAAGCCTCTGAATATTCCATCGTTCATCATCTGGTTCGTGTTGTTGTTTGCCTGAGGATTGTTGCCTGAGGATTGTCGCCTTCCTGATGCATATTATCCTGATTATTGATCTGTGGAGACTCAACGATCTCCTATGCTCCATTGATGTTCTCAACATTCTCGGATGTCATTTTCAAATACTGCCACAAAACATGGGTTAATTAACATATCACATATTATCCCTATACTCTGACCGACCGATTAAATACCAAATAAACTTAGGTAGGTCATACTAGCGAAGAAATTTCCCGTCTCTCCCCTCCTAGTTTTTGTCTCACATCTTAGCCAGGGATCATATCCCTAAGCTTTGATACCAACTGTGACGCCCCCAAAATAGGTATACATCACCCATCTTGAGTCGCCAAATACATGGTACAAAATTCAAATACAACTTAATAATACAGCTGTCGTGTAAAATACGACAAAACATACACTGAGAGTTTTAATAAGAATATTATCATCTAGACAATATCCACACTCAAAAGAGTCCTCATTACATTTATTATCACACTATTTAACAAAATAGTGAGGACTACTAATACTATCATCTGGACCGTCACTCCGTTTCCCGACTAGTCCCGGCTGTGAGTTTGAATACAAACATTGTCTTCTAGACAGTATTCAAACTCAAAATATGTCCTCAATACATTTATTAACACACTATTTCATAGAATAGTGAGAACTACTAATGCTATCATCTGGACCGTCACCCCGTTCCCCGACTAGTCCCTGTTACGTTCTCATTTCCTGAAGAGAACAGTGAAAGAAAGGGTGAGCTCAACTAGCCCACTAAGAAATATTATGACTAAGATAATGCAAAATAAATTATCGTTAGCCTTCAACAGTGTTAAACTGATACAATATAACAAACATCAAGTTTAACTACAGCGGAATAAGCAATCCATTAAAAGAGTTAAGTAGAGAATAAAATCTACTATCTTTTATGATTTAAAAGGTTTTTCATCACTTTTATCGTTGGGACTCAGCTTAATAATAATAAATAATCCACATCATCCCTGCACTACGGCCAAGGATATTCATTAGTATCACAACCACAAATTATCCATGCACTACGGGCCAAGGATATTAGTGTATTCATCAATGGTCATGATCATGCCAACAACTGTCCATCAATGCACTACGGGCCAATGAGGACTTTACCACATCATTTGTAACATTACGATTAATGATTATACCGATTAATCCTCGGTCATAATTATACCTAGTCCATCTATGCATTACAGAATACGAGATGACTTTCAACATAATATAAATATGAGGATGATGACAATGATATAAGAATTCAATAAAACAAGTTCAAGAATAATTTATCCAAGAACTAATAACGTCCAAATTGTCGACATGATACTTCTTTGTAGAGTAAAATTCAAGAATGCTCGGAAGAATATTTCCATGAAAAGATCTTTGGATGAAGCCTTGAAATATAAAGGATATTCCACTAATTTCATGGAATATAGAAGTCAAAACTTTAACTAACCGTAAGTATAATAGAATATATGAAACGTAAATGGATTTTAGCCGCCACCATGCGGTAATACACGTATCTGAGATCATTTCCACAATTTCATAAGGAATGAATACAAAGGATCATTCACCATGCATGTGGTAATCCACATGTAGACATGTTATTCAACGAATAATAAAGAATGGAATAACGAAGGATTCACCATGTGCGTGCGATAGATCGCATGCAGATAGGTTATTTCCAGCGAAATAATAAAGAATAGAACGAATCAAATGCGTAACGCATGCGCATGTGATATTAAAGCGAGAATAATAAAGAAGCGGAACCGAGTCGGTGAAATTACACCGAAGCGGGATATTCCAACGAATAATAAAGAATGGAATAACAACGAAATCACCATGCATGCGATAGACCGCATTGCATGAGTTTATTCCAATGAATAATAATTAATGGAATCGAGTCGAGCGTAATACGCACCTGCACGATATTCAATGAATAATAAAGAATGGAACCGGTGTCACGTAAAACCGCATGACATGAGATATTCCAATAGAATAATAAAGAATGGAACCAGGTCATGCGTAAACCACACAGACAGAATATTCCAACAGAATAATAAAGAATGGAATAACAATAGAATTCACCATGCATGTGATAGACCACACAGACAGGTTATTCCAACAGAATAATAAATAATGGAATAACAGAAGAATTTCACCATGTATGCGGTCCTTCGCATAGACAGGTTATTCCAACATAATAATAAGGAATGGAATAACAATAGGTCTCTTCATGAATACGAAAGAAATAATACCCCTTACCTTAGAAGAACTGGATATTGGAAAAGTAAGGTAGCAGAATACTTTTCTTCTTTCTCTCTATAGTTTCTCTCTCTAGAGTTTCAGTGAATTAAGTTAAAAATAATGAAGGAATGAGCTTATTTATAAGCAGAATGGACCTGAATAGTAACTAATTCATGAACGGTCCGATTGATTTACTTTTAAGCGAGACGGTTCATATTGATTTACTATACAGATTAATAAATTATTCTAATAAAATAAAATATATTCTATTTATAGTCTAATAAAACAAATAACTTAATAAAAGTATTCTATTTTTATATAAAAAGATTTTACTATACAAAACACTATCTACGACACTACTATGCAAATACTATAAATAATAAAATATAATATATTCTAATTATTATCTAATAAAACAAATAACTTTATAAAAGTATTACATTTTTATATAAAAAGATTTTACTATGCAAAACACTATGCGTAATAAAATATATTATATTTTAATTATTGTCTAATAAAACAAATAACTTTATAAAAGTATTACATTTTATATAAAAAAGTTTTTCTGCTTTTATTACATTAATAATACTAATAAAACAAAATTTATATAATATATATATATATAAACTTCCGTGACTTCATAAAAAGTCACCTCAATATATTTAACAACATTTATCATCTTTATTATAATTCACAATATTAATCGACCGAATGTCGTTCCCGGAAAGAGGGACTTTCCAATAAGGATTTCTCCCTATCAAGCGCCGCATTAGGTGACCAAACCTCTCCTTGCGTAACTTTTTGAACATCGTTAATATTACAAATAATAATACTGAATAACTCTATCATCTCAATTATTGATTTAATAATATATAAAATATCGACAATAATTGAATCAAATAATGTGAGATACTGTGCAACAATTGCTGAAGCAATAATTGAACAAAACTGAGTGACTTCTCACGTAAGCATCACTAATCAATACCGTGTGCTACTATGCAACCACGCGTATTACTGTACTCTTACTACCGAGTAGTTCAACAGTTTTAACGGTAATTCCGTTGTGGGGTCCACCACTGATTGTGTCGTCGTACGAATATTCCCTGTTAAAACGAATATTCCCCGACCAATCGAATATTATATAACAACTTGCATACTTTGCAAAATTTATAAATATTACCCACAACTATAACATTATATCAAATTCATTCCATAATATTCAAAAAAATATTTTGAGAAATTTAAATCTTTATTCATAAAATCTAGGGTCTCACAGGAATGACCCAATTTGAAAATAAAAATTAGTTCAGTGAGTTAATTTAAAAAATTAAAAGTTCAATCGGGTATTCAATAAAACGTGCCAATTTCGGTGGCCAAATCATTAGTTTTGCCAAATAAATTTCTTGTTCTGTAGTTTGAACCGAAGTTACATTTATTAGGACTGTCAATTGGGCTAAGTGAGTCAGATTTAAGGGTGTTCAAGTTTAGCCCATTCAAATACTAACAAATTTGGGCTCATATTCAACTCATTCAGACTTATAATATGTTGTTTAAACTCAGTTTATATGTGATCACGTATTTCAGGCCTATTTTCGGATAAGCCCAAGTAAAAAATCATCAAAATTAATAAGGTGAGAAATGAAAAACAAAAAACTAATACAAATGATTAAAATAACATTAGCTCATAATGATAACTTATTGAAAAAATATTAAAATCTTTGCAAGTCATACGATCAAAATATCATAAAAATTAAGAAATTTGAACTTGTAGTAATACATCTCCAAATTATTTGCATACGATTAGTTAAAATGACAAAGTATTTAAATAAATAAATAACTTTAAAGAAAAAAGAAATGTACCTAAATTTTAGTCACGATTGTCAAAATCTTGATCCTGATCGTAAGATCTCATAAGATCACGATCTCATAGAAGTAGACCTGTCAATATAATTAGTTAACTGTTAGGTCAAACCATATTAACTAGAACCAAATGGGTTGGTTAACCATTTTTATTTATTCAAGTTGGTTAAAGTTTGGACCCATATTTTTTAAAACAAATATAATTAGTTAACCGGTTAACCATTTTTCAACCCATATTTCATTCAATCACACTCCTCCATTCTTCAACCCATTTTTCAACCCATTGACAAATATATGAAAATCCATTCTCCATTCTAAAATATCAGAACAATTTTAACTTTTGATTTTTTTTAAAAAAAATAATCAAAATTGATGTGATTATTTAAAATTGTGCAAACAGTAAATCTTAGATAGTTTATCAAAATTCAAAATAATTTTTTAGTCTAAAATTGACTCTCAATATTAATTTTTTTAAAAAAGAAGTAAATGACTCGCATAAATAAGTTGGTTAACACGTAAAATATGTTAAAATTTATTAGTACTAGTTACTAATTTCATATATATATATATATATTTATATATATATATATGATCAATAACTTTGGATTTGATAACTCAAATAGCTAATAATACGTCTTGACCGTACCGCATTACCACGATTGACAATTGTGACGCCCCCAAAATAGGTATACATCACCTATCTTGAGTCGCCAAATACATGGTATAAAATTCAAATACAACTTAATAATACAGTTGTCGTATAAAATACGACAAAACATACACTGAGAGTTTTAATAAGAATATTGTCATCTAGTAAATATCCACACTCAAAAGAGTCCTCATTACATTTATTATCACACTATTTAACGTAATAGTGAGGACTACTAATACTATCATATGGACCGTCACTCCGCTTTCCCGACTAGTCCCGCCACGTTCTCATTTCTGAAGAGAACAAAGGTGAAAGAAAGGTGAGCTCAACTAGCCTAAGTAGAAATATTATGACTAAGATAATGTAGAATAAATTATCATTAGTCTTTAACAATGTTAAACCGATAAAATATGATGACATCAAGTTTAAGCTATGATGTAACAAGCAATCCATTTAAAAGAGTCAAGTAGAGAATAAAATCTACTATATTTTATTATTTAAAAGGTTTTTCATCACTTTTATTGCTGAGACTTAACTTAATAAATAATCCACATTTTCCCACACTTTACTGCCAAGGATATTCATTAATATCACAACCACAAATTATCCATTACACTTTACGGGCGAGGATATTCGTGTATTCATCAATGGTCATGATCATGCCAACAATCATCCATCAATGCACTACGGGCCAATGAGGACTTTTACCACATCATTTGAAACATTACTACTCATGATTATACTTGAGTTAATCCTCAGTCATAATCATACCAAGTCCATTTATGCACTACAGGCCACAGATGACTTTCAACATAATATAAACATGAGGATGATGACAATGATATAAGAATTCAATAAAAACAAGTTCAAGAATTAATTTATCCATGAACTAATAATGTCCAAATTGTCAACATGATACTTCTTTGTAGAGTAAGATTAAAGAATGCTCAGAAGAATATTTCCATGAAAAGATACTGGATGAAGAGCAAATATCAAAGATATTTCACTAATTTCATGGAGTATAGAAGTCAAAACTTTAACCAACTGAGTATAATAAAGAATGGAATAACAAAAAAAAATTACTAGGCATGCGATAGACCGCATGCATGAGTTAGTCCAATGTAATAATAAATAACGGAACCAGTCAAAGTCGTAAAAAGCACGATAGGATATTCAATGAATAATAAATAACGAGTAACCGTGTCGAGCAAAATTACACCGACGGGATGTTCCAACAGAATAATAAATAACGGAACGGTCATGCGTAAGCATACGGGCATGATGTTCCAATGAATAATAAAGAATGGAATAATGAAAGAATTTCACCATATATGCGATTATTTGATGATAGGTTATTCCAACATAATGATAAAGAATGTAATAATGTAAGAATTTCACAAAGTATAGGGTAGACCGCGTATACATGTTATTGCAACAGAATTAAAAAAATGGAATAAAAGAAGTTCTCTTCATCAATACGAAAGAAATAATACCCTTACCTTAGAAACAACCGGATATAGGAGTAGTGAAGTAGCGAGAATACTTTTCTTCTTTCTCTTTATAGTTTCTCTCTAGAGTTTTAGTGAATTAAGTAAGAAATAATAAAGGAATGAGCTTCTATTTTATAGGAGAATGGATTTAATAAGTAACTATTTCTGAAACGGTCCAGATTGATTTACTTTTTAAACAGATGGTCAGTTGGTTTTACTATAAAATATTCTAATAAAACAAAATCTTTTAAATAAAATATAATATATTCTATTTATAATCTAATAAAACGAATAACTTTATAAAAGTATTACATTTTATATAAAAAAGATTTTACTATGTAAAAACACTATTATGTAGGCACTATGCAAACACTATACATAATAAAATATAATATATTCTATTTATAGTCTAATAATAATACGAATAACTTTATAAAAGTATTACATTTTATAAAAAAAGTTTTTCATTTTATTACATTAATAATACTAATAAAACAAAACTTCACATCATTATTATAATTCAAACTATTAATAGACCAAGTTGTTCTCAGGAAGAGGGCTTTCGATAAAATTTCTCCATATTGGTAGCCTGATTAGGTGACCAAACCTCTTCTTGGCGAAACTTCTAGACATCGTTAATATTACAAATAATAATATTAATAACCCGTCGTCTCAATTATTGATTTAATAATATATATAATATCGACAATAATTAAATCAAATAACATGAGATCTTATCAAACAATTCTGGTAGCAATAATTGAACAAAAGCGAGTGACTTCTCACGTAAGCATCAATAATCAATCTGGTGTGTGCTACTATGAAACTACAGCGTATTACTATACTTTTACTACCGTAGTAGTTCAATAGTTTTAACTATAATACTTCATAGTTATTTTCAAAAAATATTTTTGTCATTTTCTAAATCAAATGATAAATTAGGTTATGGGATCCAATAATAATTGTTAATAGATTATCTGAATATTCCTGTTAAAACAAATATTCTCCGACCAATCGAATATTATATAACAACTTTTATAAATATTACCCACAACTATAACATTATATCAAATTTATTCCATAATATTCAAAAATGATATTTATAGAAAAATCATCTTTATTAAAAAAAAATTGGGGTCTTACAACAATGGCATGCATTTCATGTTAAATTAAGGCCAGGTTTGAATGCTAAATGACAAATGGAAAACACCATTCAATGAATTAATATATATATATATATATATATATATATACACACACAGAGAGAGGATCAGGTAAGGGATCCCGTAGTTTCTTAAAATGCGGGATTTTTTTTAGTTGTTTAAAATAAAAGCAAAAAAAAAAAAGTTCGCATTTTAGTATCGTAAGGGAGTCCTTATATAAGACCCCAACTTTTTTTTTAATAAAGATGATTTTTCTATAAATATCATTTTTGAATATTATGGAATGAATTTGAAATAATGTTATAGTTGTGGGTAATATTTATAAATTTTGCAAAGTACGTAAGTTGTTATATAATATTCGATTGGTCGGGAATATTTGTTTTAACGAGAGAATATTCGTATAACTAAGACAATTATTGGTGGACCCTATTAATGAAATTATTCATTTGATTGAGAAAACGACAAAAATATTTTTATAAAAATAATCTACGAAGTATTACGCTTAAAACTGTTGAACTACTCTTGAGTAAAAGTACAATATAGTAGTACACTATTTGATTATTGATGCTTACGTGAGAAGTCACTCAATTTTATTCAATTATTGCTACTTCAGAATTGCGTGACAAGATCTCATGTTATTTGATTCAATTATTGTCGATATTATAAATATTATTAAATTAATATTTGAGACGATGAAGTTATTAATATTATTATTTGTAATATTAACGATGTCTGAAGTTCTCGCCAAGGAGAGAGGTTGTCACCTAATCATACTTAATAGGAGAAATCCTTATTGAAAGCCCCTTCCTCGGGAACGATCCGGTCGATTAATATTGTAAATTATAATAATAATGATAAATATTGTTAAAATGTTGAGAAATTTTGTTTATGAAGTATTTGTTTGTAGGTTGGCGTATTATATGAACCCCCCACTTTCTCACTTTTTAAAATCGCTTGGAGAAATTATCTCGCTTTTATTTCATTATATATATATATATATATATATAAGATTGATATTTATATATATTATATATATGTAAAGTTGACATGTGGGGGGGGGGGGGAGAAAAAAAAGAGATGATCACGGGTGGGGGAAATTAAGAAAGTGTGGAGGTGTGTGAATAATAAGTATTTATATATATTAAATGTGGGTGAGTGGGTTGTGGTGGAGGATGAAGTTTGGCAAGATATGTGATGTTAATTTCAAAGCTTGCACCTTATTGGTTGAGCAATCCAATAATGTTATCAAACATGTGCATAAAGTCATTTTCTCAACTTGGCATGTGCTAGTTTTTTTTTTCTCTTTCTTCTAATTGGCTAGCACCAAATGTTGATAAACCGTGAACTTCGAATTTATATACTGTGCGTCCGTGATTTTTCCTAAATAGTATCCATCCGTTCTCCTATAAATAGAAGCTCATTCCTTCATTATTTTTTACGAATTCAGTGAAACTCTAGAGAGAGAAAATTATAGAGAGAAAGAAGAAGAGAAGTCTGCTACCTCTCTTTTCTTATATCCAGTTTCTTCTAAGGTAAGGGGTATTATTTCTTTCTTTCGTCTTTATGAAAAGAACTCTATTATTCCATTCTTTATTATTATGTTGGAATAACTTTTCTACATCAAGATCTGCATACATGGTGAAATTCTTCATTATTCCATTCTTTATTATTCATTGGAACATCACATGCGTGCGTTTTTATCGTGACTGGTTCCGTTATTTATTATTCTGTTGGAACATCCCGTCCGTGCAATTTACTTTGACACGGTTCCGTTATTTATTATTCATTGGAATATCCTGTCTGTGTGTTTATGCATGACCTGGTTCCGTTATTTATTATTCTATTGGAATAACTCATTGTCGGCTTCTATCGCATGCTCGGTGATTTCTTTTGTTATTCCATTCTTTATTATACTCAATTGGTTAAAGTTTTGACTTCTATACTCCATGAAATTAGTGGAATATCCTTGATATTTGCGCTTCATCCAATATCTTTTCATGGAAATATTCTTACGAACATTCTTGAGTTTTTACTCTCTGCAAAAGAAGTATCATGTTGACAATTTGGGCGTTATTAGTTCCGGATAAATTAATTCTTGAACTTGTTTTATTGAATTCTTATATCATTGTCATCATCCTCATGTTTATATTATGTTGAAAGTCATCTCGTGGCTGTCTTTGCATAAATGGACTTGGTATGATTATGACCGAGGATTATTCGGTGTAATCATGGTAGTAATATTACAAATGATGTGGAAAAAGTCCTCATTGGCCCGTAGTGTATTGATGGACAGTTGTTGGCATGATCATGACCATTGATGAATACACGAATATCCTTGGCCCGTAGTGCATGGATAATTTGTGGTTGTGATACTAATGAATATCCTTGGCCGTAGTACAGGGAAAATGTGGATTATTTATTAAGTTGAGTCTCAGCGATAAAAGTGATTAAAAACCTTTTAAATCATAAAAGATAGTAGATTTTATTCTCTACTTGACTTTTTTAAATGGATTGCTTGTTCCGCTGCAGTTAAACTTGATGTCTATCGTATTTTATCAATTTAACATTGTTAAAGACTAATGATAATTTATTCTGCATTATCTTAGTCATAATATTTCTTACTGGGCTAGTTTAGCTCACCCTTTCTTTCACTGTTCTCTTCAGGAAATGAGAACGTAGCCGGGACTAGTCGGGAACGAGAGTGATGGTCCGGATGATAGTATTAGTAGTCCTCACTATTACATTAAATAGTGTGATAATAAATGTAAGGAGGACTCTTTTGAGTGTGGATATTGTCTAGATGACAATATTCTTATTAAAACTCTCGAGTATGTTTTGTCGTATTTTACACGGCAATACCGTATTATTAAGTTGTATTTGAATTTTGTACCATGTATTTGGCGACTCAAGATGGGTGATGTATACCTATTTTGGGGCATCACAATTGGTATCAAAGCTTGGGATATGATCCTTGGCTAAGATGTGAGACAAGAACTAGGAGGGAGAGCGAAATTTCTTGCTAGTATGACCTACCTAAGTTTATTTGGTATTTAATTGGTGGTCCGTAGTATAAAGGATAATATGTGATATGTTAATTAACTCATGTTTTGTGGCAGTATTTGAAAATGACATCCGAGAATGTTGAGAACATCAATGGAGCACAGGAGATCGTTGAGTCTCTACAGATCAATAAACAGGATAATGTGCATCAGGAAAGCAACAATCCTCAGACAAACAACAACACGAACCAGATAATGAAAGATGGAATGTTCAGAGGCTTTATGCAATTCATGCAACATTAGGTAAGAGCGGCTCCTGTCCAAAATGCAGGTGGAAACGCTAGCAACTCTCGGACGGTCACCGCTAAACAGTTTAAGGAACTGGGACCACCGGAGTTTTTTAGAGAGCTAAAACCACTTAAGGCGGAGACATGGATAAAGCAGATCTGCAAGATATTTGATATCTTGGGATGCTCCGAGGAGCAAAAGGTTCCCTTTGCCACCTTCATGTTATGACGGAAGGCGATTCTTGGTGGGAATATGTAAAGCGTACTCAACTTGCTGCACTGAAGATGACTTGGGAGAAGTTCCAAGAATTGTTCAATGATAAGTACTTTCCCGAAAGTATTCGTCACATGAAGGAGATAGAGTTCATCAAACTGGAGCAAAACAACATGACCGTGGTGTCCGCGATGCGAAGCCAAGTTTGCGAAGTTGTCGGGTTCGTCCCCATTTGGTTGATAATGAGGAGAGAATGACGTGAATGTTTCTAAGACGTTTGAAACCCGAGATACGTCAATATCTTATCTCTCATAAATTGTGTTTGTATTTAGATGTTGTTAATAGGGCTCAGTTATTGGAGTGCGATAATGAGTCAATCCAACCAAAAAAGAGCAGCCGGCAAAATAATAATACCAATGATAGCAGTCATCGAAGCGGTGACAATAAGTGTGGAGAGAATCAACATGCCAGAAATGGTAATCACTTCGGTGGTAATGATGGCTAAAACAATAAGAATGGACATTTCAAGAAAAGGAAATTCAACAATGATGGAAAGACGTTAGCATCAACACCTGTCATTAAGGAAGGAGAACGACCACCTATCATATGCTTCAAATGTGGAGGGAGGACACATCGATCAAAGCTAGCGATGCCATCCAAAGCATGCTACAATTATGGAAGAGAAGGTCATCTGGCCCGATTTTGTCATGCACCAAAGTCAAGTCCAGCTGGGATGGAGGCAACAAAGGCCGTCCCAGACTAGATAAAATCGGTAGTTCAAGGGAGAGCGTTTGTCGTGACCTCCCAGAAAGCAAGGAACCCGAACAAGGTCATCACGGGTAAGCTTATCATAAACTCTAGAGAAGTATCTACCTTATTTGATACCGGTTCTACCCATTCTTTTATTTCTCCTACTTGCGCTCAACGTTTAAATTTGACTCCGGAGAAATTGGACTTTGACTTATCTGTTGAAACTCCATTGGGAGAAACCTTCATTACATCCACTGTTTATAAGTCTTGTTTGGTTCAAATCGGTACCCTCACGTTACCTGTCGATCTTATTTCTTTGAAAATACTTGCATTTGATGTGATTCTAGGGATTGATTGGTTAACTACTTATCATGCAAAAATTAATTATTTTAATAAGGTTTTTAGCTTTCATATTCCTAACCAACCTATTATGCGAATTCAAGTAACCAAACCATTAAAATCAATCACTGTCATCTCAAGCAACAAAGCTATTCGTTTATTGAAAAACGGATGTCAAGCTTTCTTAGCTCATGTAACGGATCTAAAAAAAATACGTCAGTTTTGAATGATATTTCTATTGTTAATAAATTTCTGACGTATTCTGAAGAAGAACTTCCCTACCCTACCCCAGTGTGAAATTGAATTTTGGATCGACCTTGAACCGGTACAAAACCCATTTCCAAAGCCCCATATCGAATGGCTCTATTGAACTTGAGAGTTAAAGACCCAATGCGAGGAATTGTTAGACATTGGCTTTATTCGTCTGATAGTACTTCTCCTTGGGTGCTCTGTTTACATTAAAAAAAAAGAAAAGCGGGAGTATGCGACTTTGTATTGATTATCGGGAGTTGAATCATGTCACCATAAAAATAGATGTACGCGTTGCCACGTATTGATGACTGTTTGACCCGATTCTGAGCCAAATTTTTTTAAAGATTGATCTTAGTTAGAATATCACCAATTGAAGATTAGAACCGATAACATTCCAAAGACTTTCTTTGAACTTTCGGTTAGGGCATTATGAATTCTAGTCATGTCTTTTGGATTGACTAATGCTCCTAACGCCTTTCATGGATATGATGAACCGAGTATTCAAGGAATATTTGGATCACTTTGTGGTCGTCTTTATTGATGACATCCTTATTTATTCCCAAAGCCATGAAGATCATGAGCAACATTTGAGGCAGATACTCCAAAAGATTCGTGAAAACAAGCTTTATGCCAAGTTGAAGAAATGCGAATTCTGGCTTGAAGAAGTAGCATTCCTTGGGCACGTAGTGTCAAGTCATGGAATATCAATTGACCCAGCAAAGATTGAAGCTATTCAAAGCTGGGAGTAACCTAAATCGATGGCCAAAATACATAGCTTTCTACGGCTTACATTTGGTTATTATCGGAGATTTGTGGAAGGATTTTGTAAGACCAAAATTTTTTAAATAAAAGGAATTTCCTTTATTTATTATTTTGAAATAGTAAGGTTGATTTGATTAATGTGGATAGTTAAGGGTTAAATCATGAAATATTTCAAAATAAGCAAGTGTTTATAAAATATTCATTATTGTTAGGGGAATATTCGTTTGGTGGTGGAATATTAAATCTTTGTCGGGGAATATTAAATGCGACGGTAGCGACCGTAATGTGGGCCCCATGTGAGCGATTGGATGAGGAAAAGCGACAAATATAAGTTATTTAAAAATAACGGCGTAATTATTACAGATTAATCTTTGTTGGAATACCGTGTGGTTAAAACACACTATGTCTGGCGTTGTTGAGCGATGTTGCACGGTATTGCACCAATTATTGATTAAATGCGTGAAGGCCTTTACTCGATAATTATTCACGATGAATTCTTGTTCGATAGTTTATTTTATTGATTCAATAATTGTTGCGTTGATATTTTATATTATTATTGTTTGATAATTGTCCTTTGCCGATATTTCCCATTATCGGATCAATAATTCATATTATTTGAATAATATTATTAGATAACATTATTGGCAATGTCTAGAAAGTTACATCTAAGGAGAGGTTTGGTCACCTAATTGCTTGGCCCGATGAGGAGAGATCCTTATTGAAAGCCCCTCTTTCACAGGAGCGACTGGTTGTCATAAATGTGATTACGTAATATTATTTGTGAATAATTAATTATTGATTCATATGATAAGGAAATATTTATTTTATATGAATATAAATGATGGATTTATTTATGTGGTTATTAATGAAGGAATTAATCTTTGAGATGTTTTATTTGTATTTTTGTCCGGATTGGAGGTATTAAAAGATCAAATCGGTGTTATTACTGACTTTATTGTGTGAGTTATAATATTTAATCCGAATTTGGATCGTTGTAATTTTGGATATGTTATACATATATAAGTTGAGTATATGTCCACAAATTTTGAACCGTTAAAAATGGCGTATAATTTATTATGAATTTTAAGAGGTGGTGATTCGAGAAATTAGGTTATAAATGATTTTGGTGGAAAATTCTAGAATTGGTGGGCCCCACTTTTGGTTGGTGAAAATGTGCTCAATTGAATTTTCAAATGTGGTGGGTGGCAATAGTAGCGAGTAAAAGCCATCGGTGGCAGTCAAATGCTTCCTTGGTAATTAATATTTTCCTATAAATAGAGGGCTTAAGTTAGAATTGAAAATCACACGAAACAAAGTTTTCTCTCTTTCTCTCTCTATATTATTGGCGTATTTTGTGAGTATTTAGATACTTTGAGAGTTCTTTATTGATCTGAGTTTCATTTCGACATCACTTGAGCCTTTCCTTCCAATCTTGATTCTTTGAGGTAAGGGATATTATTTTTTTGTAATGATATTATTTCTTGATATCATTATCTTTGAAATGTTGATCTGAAGTTTTTATCAAATTTGGAACTTTTTCATGTCGGGGTTACTATTCATGAGTTCTTATTCACGAGTTCTTATTCATGAGTTCTTATTCACGAGTTCTTATTCACGAGTACTATTAAGCGAAGCGTGAAGATGTTTTTGTGGAATTTCTATCTTTTGGTGTCGAGTTTCTTATTCATGTATCGGCCTTTATTCACGTATCTGACCTTTATTCACGAATCTGGCACTATTCATAGAAAAATGAAATTTCTTCTTTTAAGTCCAAAATATCTATCATGGATACTAGCTTTGATTGTATCCATGTTTTGATCATTCTTGAATTTTACTTGATTATGATTATTTATGAAGTATTTTTGAACTTCGGATTGTTTAAAGTCTGAATCCATAATCCTTAATCCTTGTTCTTTTGTTTCCTTTGGATTCGTTTTCTTTGAAATATTTTTCATCATCCTCGATCTTAAATGATGATATTATTGAATATCTTTGGCACATAGTGCAAAGATGAGATGAATGATTTCTGAAGAATATCTTTGGCCTTTAGTGCAAAAGATGAGCAGTGTTGAGATGAACATGGCCAGATTGATGAATATCTTTGGCTTGTAGTGCAAAGATAAATATTTGATTTGAGATGAATATTGATTGATGTTACGAGGATAAAATATTGATGATGGTATTAAATTCATAGATTATAGTAGATTTCATTCTCTATGTAACTCTTACATGAATTATTATTTCATTGCGAATATTGATCTGAAACTTGTTGTCTATTGTATTACATCGATTTTTCCTGTTGGAGACTAACGATAATTTGTTGTATATTATCTTAGTCATAGTATTCTTCTTTTTGGCTAGTTGAGCTCACCCTTTTCCTTGTTGTTCCATTTTTCTTCTCGGGAGGCGAGAATGTAGCGAATCTTAGTCGGGTATGGAATGAAGGTTACAGAGAGAGTTGTTTAGTAGTCCTCACCATTTTGTAAAATAATGTATCAATAATTATGATGGGGATTTATTTGCGTGTGGATATTGTCTAGAAGACAATATTATATTTAAACTCACATATATATTGTAAGTATTTCACACGACATTTGTATTATTGAAGTTGTAGTTTGCTTCTTGTACCATGTATTTGGCGACTTTCGGAATGGGTGTTGTGTATACCTATTTTGGGGCGTCACGATTGTTATCGAGCTTAGGGATATGATCTCTGGCGGAGATCGGGAATAGAACTAGGAGGAGAGGCGAGTAAATCCTTATTTAGTGTGTCTACTAAGCTTATTTGTTGGTTGAGTCATAATATAGGGGTATTATGTGATTTGTTAATTTATTTAATTAACCCTTGTTTTATGATAGTTTTTAAGAATGGGCTGCTGAGAAGCGTTAACAATGGAGTGAATGAGATCGTGGAACACCTCTAATCATGACCGGGATAATGTGATGTCGGTGAAGAAGGAATTAGAGATATCCGTGTGGTGAGTGAAGAATTGATAGTTGCACTTTGAGATAGTCATGGAGTAACAACGGTGAGAGTGAGGAATAAGAGGAAGAAGAGGTACACGAAGAGTTTATTAGAGGTATTTTATGATCAAAATGTAGAATTGCAAAATCGTATTCATGAGTTAGAAGAAGCGGTTTGAAGAATTGCGAGCGATCTTGGAGCAAAAGGATCTGACGATTCAAGCTTGTGTTACCCGATATGTGATGCTGAGCGAAGCACTCTTTGGCGAGTATAAGATGATAAAAGCTGGAATCAGGTGAAAGAAGAAATAAGCGAGCAGTGAGAATGAGTGATGCGTGGGTAAAAAGCCACACGACGCGTTGATATTATGGAAAGAGATGTCGATCTAAAAGAAGATTTAACGATGGCGGGAAGACGTCGGCGACGACATCGGCACCACAGAACAAATTCTAGGGAAAAAGCGATCGCCGGTTAGATCTTTACGAGATGCGGAGAGGAGGGACATATAAGGTCAAACTGTTCAAAACCCTTCCAAGGTATGTTTTAGTTGTGGAAAAGATGGTCACATAGCTAGATTTTGTCCGATAAGCGAAATCAAGTCCGGTTGGGACGTTGGCACTCGAGAGGCGGATCTGAAAAAAAGTCAAAGTCAGCGGTTCTGGAAGGCGTTTGTCGTGGCCGGTCAAAATCTGAGGAACGAGCGAAGTTAGCACAGGTTAGTTAATTATAAATTCTTGCGAAGTTTATACCTTACTAGATATGGGTTCTACCCATTCTTTTATCTCTCTTGCTTGCGCTCAGCGTTTGAACTTGACTACGGAGAAATTAGACTTTGACTTTATTTATGGAGACTCAGTTAGGAAAACTTTCATTACATCCGTTGTTTATAAATCTTGCTTGATTCGAGTTGGCACTATCACATTACACATTAACCTTATTTCTATAGAGATATTTGCTTTTGATGTGATTTTAAGGTTAACTACTCATCATGCCAAAATTGATTGTTTTTATAAGGTTGTTAGTTTTCATATTCTAAGCAACTTTGTTATTGAATTCAAACAATCAAACCATTGTAATCAAACATTTTCATATCAAGCCATGAAGTCATTCGTTTATTACGGATGTCGAGCTTTCTTAGCCCATGTTATGGATTTGAATAAAGACACGTCGATTTGAATAATATTCTTGTTGTTATTGATTTTTCTGGCGTATTTTGAAGAATTTCTTGGCTTACTCCCAAAACACGATATTAAATATTGTATCGACTTTGAACCGGTACAAAACTCATTTCTAAAATCTCATATCGAATGGCTCTATTGAACTTGAGGAGTTAAAAATTCAACTATAAATTTGGTACTGAGCCTTTATCTGGTGACTTCCTTTGTGGAATTCACTAAGCGGACTCTCTATAGGGGCGTCGTATTAAATGCGATAGTAAAGCGATAGGTGTCATTGTTGTGACGTCTTATCCAAGATTGGGATATGAGTCACGTTGAGAAGCAACCTAAGTCGATGTCGAAATCGTAGCTTTCAGAAGCTTAGTTGTTGGTTATTATCGGAGATTCGTTGAAGGATATTCTCGAATCGCTTTATTCCATTATCGCGGTGACTCGTAGAGATACAAAATTCGAATGGAAGCGAGGAATGTGGGAAGAGCTTGAAGAACTCGAGAGAGACTCATTTAAATACGTGTTACGACCATGCCATCCTGGAAAAGCGAGCGTGGTAGTGGCGTGTTGAGTAGAAGATCGTTATCTGAAATCTGATACGATATTATCAAAGACTAATTTAAGTATAATTTACAAATAATAGAGATGGAGATGAAAACTCTAGGTACCCACGTGATGATATCTGAGTATAATCGACTTTAATCGATAAAGTTAAAATTTGCTTTCCAAGCCATGGCCGGGGGTGATGATCGTATGAAGAAGAAGAAATCTGAAGGAGCTATTAGGGCGAGAATTGATGAAGAAGGAATACTTGAGTCCACTCTGACTTTGTGTTCTAACGACTCTGATTTGAAGTACAAGATTATGATGGAGGCACACAATACACCATTTGCAATCCATCTGGAAGTACTAAAATGTATCGTGATCTTGACATACATTTTGGTGGAACAATATGAAGAGAGAGATTGCAAAGTTTATCTCGATGTGTTTAACTTGTCAGCGTGTAAAGGCGGACATCTAGTACCTAAGGGTCCGTTGCAACCACTTGAGATTCCGGAATGGAAGTGGGAACACATTACCATGGATTTACGTTCTGGGTCTTCCTACGGTTTCTCAAGGCATCAATCTTTATTTGGGTTATTGTTGATAGATTAACCAAATCTGCTCATTTCTTGCCGTCTGGGAGACTTATTCCTTGAGCGTCTTGCTTTAGTATGTACGTAAATGAGATTGTGAGGTTGCATGGCATACTGTATCCATAGTTTTGGATCGTGACCCAAGATTCACTTCAAGATTTTGGGTTAGCTTGCAAAAAAGCTATGGAGCGCAGTTTGCGATTTAGTTGACATACCATCCCCAAACGGATGAACAATCGAGAGAGGACTATTCAAACTCTTGAAGATTTATTAAGACTACGTGTCCTAGACTTCAAGGTAGTTGGGATAAGTATTTACCATTGGTAGAATTCTCCTACAACAACAATTATCGAGCAAGTATAGGTGTAGCTCCATTTGAAGCATTATATGGACGAAAATGTCATTCTCGATATGTTGGAATGAGGTGGGTGAAGCAACATTGTTGGGACCCGAGTTAAATGCGATATGACTCTGAAAAGATCCAAATGATTGACAAGCGTATACAAAGCGGCACAAGATCGACAAAAGAGTTATGCGGATCTTCATCGAAAGGGCGTGGAATTTAATGTAGGGGATCATGTATTTGCGCGAGTTGCTCCATGGAAGGGAGTTACAAGATTTGGGAAGAGAGAAAGCTCGATCCACGATTTATTGGTCCATTTCAAATTCTTGGCCAAGTAGGAAATGTAGCTATAGACTTGCGTTACCTCCAGTATGTCTCGTGTTCATAATGTGTTTCACATATACGTACTTAAATAAATATGTGAAAGACCCGACCACGTTATAGAGTTAGAACCGGACGAGATAGCCAGAAGACTTAACGTGTGAGGAGGTACTGTCAAGATTTTGGATAGGAAGGAGCATGTCTACTGCATGAAAGGTTAACCACAAGTTAAAGTTTTGTGGAGGAATCATCTTATAGAGGAAATGACCTAAATTGGAAAGCGGAAATGAAAGCGAGGTATCCTCACCTTTTGAAACACACCGAATGCGTCGTCGTCGATTTAGAGGCGAAATTTCATAAGGAGGAGGTTGTAAGACCCGAAAAATTTTTAAATAAAAAGGAATTTCCTTTATTTATTATTTTGAAATAGTAAGGGTTGATTTGATTAATGTGGATAGTTAAGGGTTAAATCATAAATATTTCAAAATAAGCAGTGGTTATAAAATATTCATTATTGTGGGGAATATTAGTTTTAGTGTGGAATATTAAATCTTTGTCGGGGAATATTAAATGCGGCCAGCGCGACCATGTGTGGCCCCATGTGAGCGATTGGATGAGGAAAACGACAAATATAAGTTGTTTAAAAATAGCAGGCGTAATTATTCACGAATTAATCTTTGTTGGAATACCGGTGGTTAAAACACACTATGTCTGGCGTTGTTGAGCGATGGCACTACGGTATTGCATCGATTATTGATTAAATGCGTGAAGGCCTTTTTTCGATAATTATTCTGATGAATTCTTGTTCAATAGTTTATTTTATTGATTCAATAATTGTTGCGTTGATATTTTATATTATTATTGTTTTTGATAATTGTCACTGCGATATTTCCCATTATCGGATCGATAATTCATATTATTTGAATAATATTATTAGATAACATTATTGGCAATGTCTAGAAAGTTACATCTACAGGAGAGGTTTGGTCACCTAATTGCGGCGCCCGATGAGGAGAGATCCTTATTGGAAAGCCCCTCTTTCTGAGAGCGACTGGTTGTCATAAATGTGATTACGTAATATTATTTGTGAATAATTAATTATTGATTCATATGATAAGAAATATTTATTTTATATGAATATAAATGATGGATTTATTTATGTGGTTATTAATGAAGGAATTAATCTTTGAGATGTTTTATTTGTATTTTGTCCGGATTGGAGGTATTAAAAGATCAAATCGGTTGTTATTACGACTTTATTGTGTGAGTTATAATATTTAATCAAATAGTTGGATCGTTGTAATTTTGGATATATTATACATATATAAGTTGAGTATATGTCCACAAATTTTGAGCCAATTAAAGATGAGCGTATAATTTATTATGAATTTTAAGAGGTGATTGATTGAGAAATTAGGTTATAAATGATTTTGGTGGAAAATTCTAGAATTGGTGGGCCCCACTTTTGGTTGGTGAAAAATGTGCTCAATTGAATTTTCAAATGTGGTGGGTGGCAATAGTAGCGAGTAAAAGCCATCGGTGGCGAGTCGAAAAGTGCTTGGTGATATGCTAACATTTTCTATAAATAGAGGCTAAGTTAGAATTGAAAATCACACGAAAAAAAAAAGTTTCTCTCTTTCTCTCTCTATATTATTGAGCGTATTTTGTGAGTATTTAGATACTTTGAGAGTTGTTGTTGATCTGAAGTTTCATTCGACATCACTTGAGCCTTTCCTTAAAATCTTGATTCTTTGAGGTAAGGGATATTATTTTTTTGTAATGATATTATTTCTTGATATCATTATCTTTGAAATATTGATCTGAAGTTTTTATCAAATTTGGAACTTTTTCATGTCGGGTTTCTATTCATGAGTTCTTATTCACGAGTTCTTATTCATGAGTTCTTATTCACGATTCTTATTCACGAGTACTATTAATGAAGCGTGAAGATGTTTTTGTGGAATTTCTATCTTTTGGTGTCAGATTCTTATTCATGTATCGACCTTTATTCACGTATCTGACCTTTATTCACGAATCTGACCTTTATTCATAGAAAAATAAAATTTCTTCTTTTAGTCAAAATATCTATCATGGATACTAGCTTTGATTGTATCCATGTTTTGATCATTCTTGAATTTTACTTGATATGATTATTTATGAAGTATTTTTGAACTTGGATTGTTTAAAAGTCGAATCCATAATACTTGTTCTTTTTGTTTCCTTTGGATTCGTTTTCTTTGAAATATTTTCATCATCCTCGGTCTTAAATGATGATATTATTGAATATCTTTGGCACATAGTGCAAGATGAATGATTTCTGAAGAATATCTTTGGCCTTTAGTGCAAAGATGAGCAGTGTTGAGATGAACATGACCATGGTGATGAATATCTTTGGCCTTTAGTGCAAAGATGAGCAGTGTTGAGATGAACATGGCCAGATTGATGAATATCTTTGGCACATAGTGCAAAGATGAATATTTGATTTGAGATGAATATTGATTGATGTTCTGAGGATAAAATATTGATGATGGTTTGTTAAATTCATAGATTATAGTAGATTTCATTCTCTATGTAACTCTTACATGAATTATTATTTCCATTGCGAATATTGATCTGAAACTTGTTATACATTGTATTCTATCAGATTTTTCCTGTTGGAGACTAACGATAATTTGTTGTATATTATCTTAGTCATAGTATTCTTCTTGGGCTAGTTGAGCTCACCCTTTTCTTGTTGTTCCATTTTTCTTCTCGGGGAGGAGAATGTGGCGAGTAATCTTAGTACGGGTATGGAATGAAGGTTCTAGAGAGAGTTGTTTAGTAGTCCTCACCATTTTGTAAAATAATGTATCAATAATTATGATGGGGATTTATTTATTTGCGTGATATTGTCTAGAAGACAATATTATATTTAAACTCATCATTATATATTGTTGTTTCACCCGACATTTGTATTATTGAAGTTGTGGTTTGTAATGTTGTACCATGTATTTGTTACTTTTCGAGAATGGGTGTTTATTTTTGGGGCGTCACGATTTTTCTCGAATCGCTACTCCATTAACTCAATGACTTCTTTGAAAGATACAAAATTCGTTGGAGCGAGGAATATGAGAAGAGTTTTCAAGAACTCAAGAGGAGACTCATTTTCAAAGATCATTCGTTACGTGATACCATACATCTTGCTCGGAGAGGATTTGTCATCTCTGATGATGCTTGAGCAAAGGGTTAGTGTGGCGCCCCAAAATAGGTATACATCACCCATCTTGAAGTCGCCAATACATGGTAAAAAATCAAATACAAACTAATAATACAACGAAAATGTAAAATACGACAAAACATTTCTTGTGAGTTTAATACAAATATTGTCTTTCTAGACAATATCCATTCTCAAATAGAGTCCTCTTTACATTTATTAACACACTATTTTTTACGAATAGTGAGGACTACTAAGACACCATCTCGAACCATCACTCCGTTCCCCGATTAGTCCCAACTTCGTTCCCATTTCACGAAGAGAGCGATGAAAGAAAGGGTGAGCTCAACTAGCCCGAAGAAATATTATGACTAAGATAATGCAAAATAAATTATCATTAGCCTTCAACAACGTTAAACTGATAAAATACAATAGACATCAAGTTTAACTGTAGCGGATCAAGCAATCCATTAAAAGAGTCAAGTAGAGAATAAAATCTACTATCTTTTATGATTTAAAAAGTTTTTCATCACTTTTATCGGCGAGACTCGACAATAATTAATCCACATCATCCCCGCACTACTGACCAGGATATTCATTAGGTCGCGACCACAAATTCCATGCACTCTGGGCCAAGAATATTTGTGTATTCATCAATGGTCATGATCATACCAACAACATCCCATCAATGCACTACGGGCCAATGAAAACTTTTACCACATCATTTGTAATATTACGGTCAAGATTACAAGAATAATCCACGGTCATAATCATACCAAGTCCATCCATGCACTTTCTGACCCACGAGATGACTTTAAAAAAATATAAACATGAGGATGATGACAATGATATAAGAATTCAATAAAAAACAAGTTCAATAATTAATTTATCCAGGAACTAATAACGTCCAAATTGTCAACATGATACTTCTTTGTAGAGTAAAATTTAAGAATGCTCAGAAGAATATTTCCATGAAAAGATACTGGATGAAGCGCAAATATCAATGATATTCCACTAATTTCATGGAGTATAGAAGTCAAAACTTTAACCAACTAAGTATAATAAAGAATGGAATAACAAAAGAAATCACCATGCATGCGGTGCCCGTATAGAGCGAGTTATTCAACAGAATAATAAATAACGAAACCCGGTCGGTGAAATTACATTGCCAAGCGGGATGTTCCAACAGAGAATAATAGAGGCGGAACGAATCCGCAGTAAAAACGCATACAGACGGGATATTCCAACGTAATAATAAAGAAGCGGAATTAGATTAAAATTGAAAACGCATGAATAGGATATTCCAATAGAATAATAAAGAATAGAATAACAAAAGAATTTCACCAAGTATAGGGTAGCCCGCGTATACAGGTTATTCCAACAGAATAATAAAGAATGGAATAATATAAGTTCTCTTCATGAATACGAAAGAAAGAAATAATATCCCTTACCGTAAAAGAAACTGAATATAAGAGTAGAAAGTAGCGGAATACTTTTCTATAGTTTCTCTATAATTTTTCTCTCTGGAGTTTCGATTGAATTAAGAAAATAATAAAGGAATGAGCTTATTTATAGGAGAATGGAAGTGTCTTTGTTTATGAGCGAATTATTTCTGCGAATTATTTCTTGACCAAATCTGATAAAATCGATCAACTAACCAATAAAATCACAACAAAAATTAAAATATAATATATATATAAACACATGTTTTCAACTTATATATATCAATATTATATATACACCACTTAATTTTTCTCCCCCATAACCAACATCTATCCCCCACCCACCCAATAATCAAATTCACTACACTCTTACACATCACTATCACACTACCACTTTTCCACCATTTTCCACTCACACACCCATCACTTTCACATCTCATTTTCTCCCACCATATACTCAATACACACATATACTTCCATACGTATACTCTTCCATTTTCAAAATCATTTTCCCAACACATATGGGCCCCACATGTGGGCCCCACCTTTAAAAATTTTCTACCGATTATTTTGAAAAATAGGTAAATAGGAATCCATAAAATAAGCAGACTTCATAAAAAAAATTACCTTAATAATTTTAACAACATTTATCATCTTTATTACAATTCACAATATTAATCGACCAGGTCGTTCCCAGGAAAGAGGGGGCTTTCCAATAAGGATTTCTCCTATTAGCATGATTATTGGGTGACCAAACCTCTCCTTGGCAGAACTTCTAGACATCGTTAATATTGTAATTTATAATATTAATAACTTTGCCATTTCAATTATTGATTTAATAATATATAAAATATTGACAATAATTGAATCAAATAACGTGAGATCTTATGCAACAATTACTATAGCAATAATTGAACAAAAGCGGTGACTTCTCACGTAAGCATTAATAATCAATACTGGTGTGCTACTTATGCAACCACGCGTATTCTTGTACTTTTACTACTGAAAGTAGTTCAACGGTGATTATGATAAAACTTCATGAGATTATTTTAATAAAATATTTTTGTCGTTTTCTCAATCCGATAATAATTCTGTTATGGGGTCCACCAATGATTGAGCCATTGTACGAATATTCCCTGCTAAACCGAATATTCCCCAACCAATCGAATATAATATAACAACTTGCATACTTTGCAGAATTTATAAATATTACCCACAACTATAATATTATTTCAAATTCATACCTTAATATTTAAAAATGACATTTATAGAAAATTTATCTTTATTCAAAAAGTTGGGGTCTTATAGTTAGGATGTGTTCTCATGCAACATGAGAAAGTCATAGCCTATGCCTTTCAACAACTCAAAGAATATGAGAGTAATTATCCCACTCTTGATCTAGAGTTGGCAGCTGTTGTTTTCGCACTTAAAATTTGGAGGCATTACTTGTATGGGGAGAAAGTGGAGATCTTTACGGATCATAAAAGCCTCAAATATTTCTTCACTCAAAAGGAACTCAACATGCGACAACGACGTTGACTTGAAGCTGTTGAAAGATTATGATCATACCATCTAATACCATCTTGGAAAAGCTAACGTGGTAGGCGTAGCGTTGAGTAGAAGATCATATCTTGAATCTGAATGCAATATTGAAAATCTGAAAGGCCCATTTTGTGTGACTTGCAAAGGATGGAGATAGAGTTAAAGACTCTAGGGACCCGTGTGATGATGGCGAATATCTGAGTAGAGCCAACCGACTTTAATTGATAAAGTTAAAATTTGCTTTCGAGTTCTGAGATCTAGAAGTGATCGTATGAAAAAAAAAAAAGAAAGGTGCTATCTAGGAAGCAAGAATCGATGAAGAAGGAATACTTGAGTCAACTCCGGACTTTGTGTTCCTAACGACCCGATTTAAAGTATAAAATCATGATGGAGCGCGCACAACACACCGTTTGCAATCCATCACAGGGAGTACCAAAATGTATCGTGATCTTCGTCATACATTTTGGTGGAAGCAATATGAAGAGAGAGATAGCGTTGTTTATCTCAAGGTGTCTAACTTGTCAACGAGTCAAGTAGAGCATCAAGTACCAAAAGGTCCGTTGAAACCACTTGAAATTCCGAGAATGGAAGTGGGAGCGATTACCATGGATTTAAGTTCTTCGGTCTTCCCAAGGTTTCTCAAGGCGTAGATGCAATCTGGGTCATTGTTGATAGATTGATCAAGTCGCTCATTTCTTACCAATCGAGAAACTTATACATTTGAGCGTCTTGCTCGTATGTACATAAACAAGATTGTAAGATCGCATGGTATACCAAAGTATCCATAGTTTACGATCGAGACCAAAGATTCACTTAATGATTTTGGGTTAGTTTATAAAAAGCTATGGAGCGCAGTTTACGATTTAGTTAAGCATATCATCCTCGAGACGGACGGACAATTAGAAGACTATTCAAACTCTTGAAGATTTATTAAGACTTTGTGTCCTTGACTTCAGGAAGTTGGGACAAGTTCTTACCATTGGTGGAGTTTTTCTCAACAACATTTATCAAACATATATTGGCATGGCTTTATTTGAGGCGTTGTATGGAAGAAAGTGTCATTCTCGGTATCTTTGGGATGAGGTGGTGAAGCAACGTTGTTGGGACCGGGAGTTGGTATGTATGACTACGGAAAAGATTCAAACAATCAAACACAACGTATAAAAAAATCTCACAAGATCGACAAAAGAGTTATGTTGATCTTCATCCGAAAGGGCGTGGAATTCGATATTGGAGATCATGTGTTTATTACGTGTTGCTCCATGGAAAGGAGTTACGAGATTTGGAAGAGAAAAAAGCAATACTCGATTCATCGACCAATTTTAATCCTCGATTGAGTAGGAACGTGGGCGTATAGACTCGCTTTCCTGCAGTATGTCTCGTGTTCATAACGTTTTCACATATCCATGTTACGTAAATATGTGGAAGACCCGAACCACATTATTGAGTTAGAAACAGACGAAATAGCGGAAGATTTGACGTAGGAAGAGGTTCCTGTTCAAATCTTGGATAAGAAGGAACATATTCTACGCTCCAAGGTTATACCTCAACTCAAAGTTTTGTGGAGAAACCACGATATTGAGGAAATGACCTGGGAGTTAGAATCTAAAATAAAATCAAGGTATCTTTACCTCTTCAACATACCAGGTACATACCTTAATTTCGAGGGCGAAATTTCATAAGAATGGGAGGTTGTAAGACCCCAACTTTTTTTTTAATAAAGATGATTTTTCTATAAATATCATTTTTGAATATTATAGAATGAATTTGATATAATGTTATAGTTGTGGGTAATATTTATAAATTTTGCAAAGTACGCAAGTTGTTATATAATATTCGATTGGTTGGAGAATATTAGTTTTAACGAGGAATATTAAATATGATAGCACAATTATTGGTGGACCCCTAGCACGAATTATTATCGGATTGAAAAACGCGACAAAAATATTTTTATGAAATAACGACGGAAGTATTACGATTAAAAACCGTTGAACTACTTTCGGTAGTAAAATTACGATGTCTGGCGTAGTTGCGTAGTAATATCAATCTGTATTGATTATTGATGCTTACGTGAGAAGTCACTCAGTTTTGTTCAATTATTGCTACGGTAATTGCTGCATAGTATCTCATGTTATTTGATTCAATTATTGTCGATATTATATATATTATTAAATCAATAATTGAGATGACGAAGTTATTAATATTATTATTTGCAATATTAACGATGTCTGAAGTTCTACCAAGGAGAGGTTTGGTCACCTAATTTAAGCCTTGATAGGAGAAATCCTTATTGAAAGCCCCTCTTCACTGGGAATGACTTGGTCGATTAATATTGTGAATTATAATAATAATGATAAATGTTGTTAAAATGGGTTTATCACATATTATAAAACAACATCATGTAGATAATAAAAGCCTTTAATAAATTAATATTTTTTATTAATAAATGAATAAGATTGTTACAAAGTATATGATTTATCATCAAATATGATTGGCTTGTGTGCATACTACTTTCAATCTCCCACTTGCACTAAAGTCAATCGCCATGGTATCTCATACCCTTCTTCTCTAAGTGAAAATTATCCTGCTGTTGGATAAGCTTTAGTTAATGGATATGTAATATTGTTCTTGAGAGTTCACTATCTCTATAGTGATTTCCTATCTTTCAATGATTCCTATAATCAAATGAAAGTGCCACAACACATGTTTAGATCCAAGATGAGACTTAGGAACTATTCCTAGTTCTGTAATGAACTTTTCATCCAAACAATCAACTTGCAGCTTCATTTATAGCTATATACTTTGTCTTTATCACTAAATCAATAACTCTTTGCTTTTTGGAACCTTTCCAATTCACTGCACCACCGTTTAAGGTAACACTATACCTTAAAGTGGATTTTTTGTCGTCTTGGTCTATCTGAAAAACTTGAGTCTGTTAAGCCCTTTAGTTTTAATTTAGACCCACCATGAATATGATCACATCCTTAGTACCGGTTAAGTACTTTAAGATGTTTTTTCACTGACTCATAGTGAACTTCTGCAGAATATGGTTGATCATCATCAGGTCTCGTACATTTCATTGCATACATGATAGTTACTCATGCAATCTCTCTTTTATGAGTCTATGGGGACTATTAAGAGAGATACACTCCATGTCTCATCAACATGAGATAACTCTTGGAGTTTGTCATGCTAAACGATTTTAGCATCAAATGATTATACGTTCCTTGGGTTAAGCTGAGCATCCTTTTAAATCTATTTATATAGATTTTTATCCCCAATTACGATACTCTTCCCAAATCATTCATGGAGGAATGTTTAGACAACTTTATCTTAACTGATTGTAGCATTGGTATGTCATTCTTTATCCGTAGTATATCAACATATAATATTAGGAATGTGACGGTGCTCCCACTGACCCTTTTGTACACACTAGGTTCATTCTTATTTTTGATAAAATCAAACTCTTTTGATTATCATATCAAAACGAATGTTCCATTATTGAGAAGATTGCCTCAATCCATTTCTCTGAGTGTCTACAACTCTTACCTCATCGTATGTAACTGGATCATCATCTTCTATGATACATACCTCATCATCATCATCATCCATGATGAATCTATACCTCCCAGGTATCTACGGTACTATTCCAAATTTACGATTCGGTTGTGGTACAATAGGTCTATCTACAAGTTCCTCTTATTTGATTTATAGTATTTTGTGGTTCTTGAACTCTTCAAGATTCTATTATCCTCTCACTATCCCCTTCAATGATAAACACATTTATCTTAAAAGAAAGCGTGTTTCGCAACAAACACCTTTTGCTAAGTAGGATTATAGAACATATACCCTAAACTTACTTTAGGATGTCCCACAAATTTGTACTTGTCAAATCTTGTCCCAAGCTTATCCTTTGAAACCTTTTCACATAAGTTGGACAACCCCATATCTTAACATACTTAAGATTAGGAATCCTCCTTGTCCATAACTTTTATGGAGTCTTGGGGCTGGATTTTGAGGTTACCTTTTCATAGATATGCAACCATTTTTATGGCATTATCCAAGAAGGATACTGAAATGTCAGTAAAATCATTATGGACCGCACCATATCCAACAAGGTACGATTTTTTCTCTTAGATACATCAATCAATTATTGCGTATCAGGAGACGTCCATTATGAGAAAACCATTTGAGATGATCTAGAAACTTATTGCACAAGTATTTATTCTTTGATCTAATCAAAGAATCTTAATACTTTGTCAATTTGTTTCACTTCTGAATTCTTTGAACCTTTCAAATAATTCACACTTGTATTTCAGTAAATACACACATTCAACTCTTTGAATGATCATCTCATTTTTTTTATACTAGTTTATTCAATTTGCAAAATAATTTTTCTCGTAAGTCAAGTATACTAAATTCATTAAGTAATATTCCAGTTCTATACAAAACATTATTATTATAAATAAAATAACAATTGTTCTTAAATATAATACCAAAAATTTTATTGTCCAACAATAAAATGGAAATAATGTTTCTAACAAGAATTGGAATATAATAACAACTTATTGACTTAATAGATTTGTCTGTAGGCAATGCTAAATAATAAGTTCCTATGGCTAATGTAGCAACCTTTGCTTCATTTCCCACACATAGGATTACTTATCTTTGTTTAGCTTTCTACGTCTGCTTGGTCCCTTCATAAATCTATATTTATGATAACCAAAGTCGGTATCCAATACCCAAGTAAAACCTTGACTTAAAAAAAAATATTTTAAATCATGAACAAAAACTATATTTGTAACCGAAACTTCACTAAGTTTCTTTTGGTTAGCTCTGCAAGATGCTTCTCATGATTTCTTTCCAAATGTCCGGGGCTTATTGCAGTGGAAGCAAACTCCTTTCTTTATTCGTATGTCGCTTTTGTTCTTATTATCCTTTGTTTTTGCCTTTCTATTTACCTTCTTTGAATTGTTCTTCTTTTCAGAAGATCCTTTGGCCCTACCAGTAAGACTTGGTCTTTCTTGGTTATAAAGTTACTCTCAACATTTTTCAACATGTTAAGCAAATCAGCGAGGCTGATATCTAGCTTTTTCATATTAAAAATTCACAACAATTGTGAAAGGAGTCCGGGAGTGAGTGCAAGATCAAATCTTGGCTCAACTCTCCATCCATGACAAAACTCGTTGTCCTAATTGATCAATCAAATTGATTATGTTAAGGACTTTTATCTATACTGTAGTGTCATCGGTCATTCTAGATCGGAAGAGCTCCTTAGATATCTGATATCTATCAGTCTTACTTTCCTCACCATTAACTACTTGATGTGCAGAAATATAATAAGAGCATCCATAGTTTCATCTTGTGTTGTGAAGCTCGTTACTCGTGGATCTGAGCATGATGCGTTCGAAATAATCGTGCATCATCTTGCCACTTTCTAAAAGTAGCAATTTCTTCCTCGAGGCATTATGCTTGCAACCATTCCGAGGATAGGCGTATTAAGGACATAAGATAGCTTTTCACCCATGAAAACTATTCTCAAATTCTTAACCAATCCATTTAATTTGAATTAGATTAAATAGCATCTAATATGCTTCGCGATGATAGTAATTTAGACATTATAAAATTACGTAAATGAATTTGTAATTAACAACATTTAGCATACATTCTTTTATTAATTACCAAAATAAATTAGGTCTTATTTTAAATTGGTATCTCCCACTATTTTCTTTAAACTATATTACCTCACTTATATAGTTCGTAAAAATCTAATTAAAGATTTGCTAGTGAGAATAAGGATCCCATTTCAAATGTATATAGCCTTATGGTGACACAACAAACTATATATAAATAAATAGGTAGCAACTCTTGTCGATTACATCAACTATGCGACTCCTTGTATTTTGCCTCTTAGATTATTTTGATCAGTGGTGGCACATCCAGAATCAAAATTATCCAAGTTAAGTTCAACCTAGCATTCCATATATTCATAAAAGAAAATATTGTCCTTGTGGTGACACAACAAAATAATATATCGTCACCCATCTTGGGTACGCCACTTACATGGTACATAAATTCAAATACAACTTACTAATATAAGCGTAGGTATGCAATCGACATAAAGCATGAGTTTGAAATACAAATATTGTCTACTAGATATTATACAAACTCGAAAGGTCCTCATTACAACTATTATCACCTTATTTCACGAATAGTGAGGACTACTAATCTTATCCTCTGGACCATTACTTACGTTCCCAGGCTAAATCCCGGTATGTTCTCATTTCACGAAGAAACGGTGAAAGAAAAAAGGTGAGCTCAACTAGCCCGATAAAATATTATGACTAAGATAATGCGAAATAAATTATCATTAGCCTTGACGATGTTAAGCGATAAAATACAATAGACAACCGGTTTAAGCTGCGGTGAATAAGCGATCCATTAAAAAGAGTCAGTAGAGAATAAAATCTACTATCTTTTAGGTTTTAAAGGTTTTCATCAATTTTTATCATTGAGACTCGACAATAAATAAACCACCACATCTAATCATCCACATACCACGGTCGAGGATTTTCATCAAATTATCGATGGTTAAATGACTATCTTAGAATCACCCACAGTCATAATCATACCAAAAACTATCCATCAACTTGCATTCACGAACCTTGAGGACTTTTGTCACATCATTTATATCAAGTCGTGATTATCTTAAATGATCCACAGTCATAATCATACTAAGTTCATCTATGCTGCGTAAGCGAAGATAACATAATATAACATGAGGATGATGACAATGACATAATAATTCAATAAAACAAGTTCAAAATTATTTAATCCATGAATTATTAACGTCAAATTATCGACGTGATCTTTGTTTAGTGAGAGTAAAATTCAAGAATGATCGGAAGAATATTTCCATGAAAAGATCTTTGGATGAAGCATGAATATCGAGGATATTCTACTAATTTCATGGAGTATAGAAGTCAAAGTTTTAACCAATTTGGGTATAATAAAGAATGGAATAACAAAAGAAATCACCGTGCATGCGGTGCTTGCATAGACAGAGTTATTCAGCGAATAATAATAATAACGGAACGGTCGGGTGAAATTCACAAGCAATGTTCGGGATGTTCAACGAATAATAATAAAGATGGAACCGGATCGGGTGTAAAACACGAGATAGGATATTCAGCGAATGAGAATGATAAAAAAGCGGAACCGGTCGGGTGTAAAACACCTGCGACGGGATGTTCAGCGCGAATAATAATAAAAAGCGGAACCGGTCGGGTGTAAAACACACCTGACGGGATGTTCAGCGATGTTAATAATAATAAAGAATGTCACCAAGTATAGGGTAAGCCGCGTATCTGAGTTATTCAATGAATAATAAGCGATGGAATAACATAAGGATTTCACCAAGTATAGGGTATCTCTGCGCGTATCTGAGGTTATGTATAGGGTATACCACTTTTACGAGTTATTCAACGAAATAATAATGAATGGAATAACGAAGTTCTCTTCGAAGAAGAATAATAACACCCTTACAGTAAAAAATAATAACCTGAATATAGAAGTAGTGAAGTAGAGAATACTCTTCTTCTTTCTATATATTTTTTCTCTATATAAAACTTCTCTATATAATTTCTCTCTAGAGTTTGATGAATTAAATGAAAAAATAATGAAGGAATGAGCTTATTTATAGGAAAATGGAATGCGTAGTAATAATCCATGAGCGGTCCAGTTGATTTACTTTAATCGGCGGTCCATATTTAAAAAAAATCTTTTAAATAAAATATAATATATTACATTTATATAAAAACATTTTACTTATCTGCAAACCTTTATGCAATCTTATGCAAAACACTTATCTGAAAACACTATATGCAACACTATAATAATAAAATATAATATATTACATTTATAGAATAACTTTAATAAAGTATTACATTTTATATAAAAGATGTTTACATTTTATTACGTTAATAATCTGAATAAAACAAAAGCGTCATTATCATTATAATAATTCATATTATTAATCGTGATAATGGAATCAATGAGTGACTTCTCACCATAAGCATCGATAATCGATCTGGTGTGTTTCTTATGCGACCACACGTATTCTTTGTACTTTTACTCTGAGGTAGTTCAACGGTAACCACGGTAAAACTTCCGTAGTTATTTCGATAAAATATTTTTATCGTTTTCTCGATCAAATGATAATTACATTGTGGGGTCCACCATGATTGGTAGTTATCTGAATATTCCTGCTAAATAAGAATATTCCCAGAGCCAATCGAATATAATATAACCACTTGCATACTTTGCAAAATTTATAAATACTACCCATGACTATAATATTATCTCAAATTCACACCATAATATTAAAAAAAATTTTTCGACAAAATTTAAATCTTTATTGATAAAATCTGGGGTCTCACAATCTCCCTCCTTATGGAATTTAAGCCCTCGAAATTAGAATGCGTACTGGTATGATAAAGAGATGAGGATACCTTGAATACCTTTATCGTTTAAAAATATTAAATTCATCTTTGAAATCCAGCGAAAAGATATTCATTAACAATTCATCTTTTGCTTTCTGGGCCAAAGATATCTAATAATTGCTATAAAACCAATAATCTTTGAGGACTTGACAATAGTATCACGACCACGAATTATCCATTTTTGCTTTTTGGCGAGGATATTATTATGTTTTTCAATCTGATCGTGATTATCTTAGAATAATCCTTGGTCGTAATCATACCAAGTCTATCGATACACTTTCTGACGAAGATGACTTTTACCACATCCATGAATTAATATTTCATTCTTTGAGACTCGACTCGATAATTAATCCATATCATCGAATCATCCACCTTTTCTGGGCGAGGATATTCATTAGTATCACGACCACAAATTATCCATACACTTATACTGACGAAGATAATTGTTGTGTATTCATTAATATCCGACCACAAATTATCCATGCACTCTGGCGAAGATAATTGTGTGTATTCATTAGTATCCGACCACAAATTATCCATGCACTTCTGGCGAAGATAATTGTGTATTCATTAGTATCACGACCACAAATTATCCATACCTACGGCGAAGATAATTGTATTCATTAGTATCCGACCACAAATTATCCATACCTTCTACGGCGAAGATAATCGTGTATTCATTAGTATCCGACCACAAATTATCCATACACTTACGACGAAGATAATTGTGTATTCATTAGTATCCGACCACAAATTATCCATACTTTTGACGAAAGATAATTGTGTATTCATTAGTATCACGACCACAAATTATCCATGCACTACTGACGAAGATAATTGTGTATTCATTAGTATCACGACCACAAATTATCCATGCCTTTACGACGAATAATTGTGTATTCATTAGTATCCGACCACAAATTATCCATGCACTTTTCTGACGAAAGATAATTGTGTATTCATTAGTATCGACCACAAATTATCCATACATCTACGACGAAGATAATCCATGTATTCATTAGTATCCGACCACAAATTATCCATACTTTCTGACGAAGATAATTGTGTATTCATTAGTATCGCGACCACAAATTATCCATGCACTACTTTGTGAAGATAATTGTGTATTCATTAATATCCGCGACCACAAATTATCCATACATTTCTACGGCGAAGATAATTGTGTTTTCAATTCTGATTATGATTATCTGAGAACAATCCACAGTCATAATCATACCAAGTCCATTATATACTTACTGACTGAATACGAGATGACTTTCAACGTAATATAAGCGTGAGGATAATGATATAAAGAATCGATCAAATGAGATAAAGGATAAATATTAAACATTTATAATATAATTTATCCGAGGATTCAAGAATATCCCCATGTTATCAATCACTTAATAATCTCATAATCTAATATCATTAATATTATAACAATATTTTAATCATTTCTTAAATTTATAAACAATTTATCTTAATTGTTTACGCTTTACCATATAATGCATTTAATCATTCAAAAATGCCATACTCATAAGATATCATCACCAATTATCAAATCTCTCAAAAAAATATATGCATATACTACATATAGGATTCTCTAGCCATAAAATCCTATTTTCACTTTGTTACTTCACATAACATATTTAACTCATATGTTAAGTAACTAAACTATTTTCATGAAAATACCAAATCAGTCCCAAAAATATTTCTTTTACGGGATTTAGCATAATATAGTCCCATAATGAAAATATATTTTTCTCGAATTTTTAAAATTCATTTACTATTTTTCAAAAATCAATTTCTAATTAATTCCTTAAGAAATTAGCTACCTCAAGTTTAACTCCAAAAATTCCCAAATCTTGGCAGGACCTTACACATGTTAACGTGAGCTTCTAGTTTAAATTTCATGGTCATGAGTTATAGAACTCGGTTATAGCGTTTTTAAATCGGAAAAACCTAAATATTGAAATAGTCATAACTTGCTCATTTTAAGTCGAGAATGAGCTCATTTTTGGACAGGAGATACTTTATACCATATACCTTCATGTCCCAAAAGGCCAGAATTTTCTCATAATTTAAGTGGCCAAAACAGCCCTTCTAAAGTTTCTGGGCGATGGCATTTTGAAATTTACAGCTTTGGCCTCCTTTGCTAAAATCAGTCCACACAAAATCTACAACACCTTTTCCAGTAATTCCACTTGGATTAGTTAGGTAACTCATAGATCTAACTCTAGGACTTGACCACATTCAAAATTCAAAATATAATAGGAGATATATGGTCAATTGAATTTCATATTCGTTTTTCACCAAAATCGATTTTCAACTCTTTGTGATTTCTAAGAAACTTTCATGTTTTCACATACTAACCAACATAACTCATCATAAAACTTACTAATACTTCGAATACCCATGATTTTCATTATTCCAATGCTTTTATTATGACTTTCATCATAAACCACGTAAAGCTGTTCATTTTAGTTGAAGAAATATTTGAGGTTTAAGAAATGGGTTTTTATCTTTGGGTCGATACAAAATTCGATTTCACGCTCTAGGGTAGGCTAGAAATCTTCAAGAATCGTCAAAAATTTATTAATGATAGAAATATCATTCAAAAGCTGTTACTCTCATCCAAGACTTGGATAGTCGTCACATTGATACCAATGTGACTTATCATCCTTAAACTGAGATAGCACCTCACAATGATACCTATCACTTGCCATCTTCATTCACGATGTAAGCCTCTGAAAAATGCGGCTTGGTGCATTCCACACAAGAAAGTCAACAACGAAAGGATTGGGGCTCTTTACTTATGGCTTGATATAACGATGATTAACTTTAGGGTTTGGTTACTTTGAATTAAGTATAACGGGTTGGTTATGAATATAAAAGCTAACAACCTTACGAAAAGCATGATGAGTAGTTAACCATTGATTCCTAAAATCACATCAAAGGCAAGTATTTTCAAAAGATAAGATCGACGAATTAGCGTGAAAGTGTTTATTTGAATCAAACAAGATTTAAAAATAGTAAGCGATAGTGAAGGCTCCTCTTAGCGAAGTTTCAACCATAAGTCAAAGTCTAACTTCTCGAGTCAAATTTAAGCGTTGAGCATAAGCAAGAGAGATAAAATAATGGGTAGAGAGCAGGTATCTTATAAGGTATAGACTTATGATTTATAATTAACTAACTTGATGCTAACCGTTCGGTTTACTCGCTTTTTGAAAGTCATGAAAAATGCACTTCCTAAAACCAACGACTTTGTTTTGTCCGTATCCACCTTTGGTGCCACTAGTCCCAAACTAGACTTGACTTTGGTGCACAACAAAATTGAGCTAAATGACCTTCTCTTCTTGCAATTTCCACTTCTATTATCTTTGCCGTGATTACCACCAGAAGTGGTTACCATTCTTAGCATGATAATTTCCCCGATGGTTATCATTGTTACGATGGCCGTGCCACCGATATGATTATTATCGTGTTGTTGGTGGTTACCTTTTTGTTTGAAATTTGAATCAACACTCTCATGTGCTTCATTGCTTATCTCGGCATTTTGAATGTCATTCTCAAACAACTTGTCACAAAACAAGGGTTAATTAACATATCACATATCCCTATACTACGTGAGACCATTAAATACCAAATAAATTTAGGTAGGTCATACTTAGCGAAGGAATTCCCGTCTCTCCCCTCTAGTTCTTATTCTCACATCTTAGCGGGGATCATATCCTAAGCTACGATACTAAGCTGTGGCGCCCCCAAAATTAGGTATCGTCACCCGTCTTGGGTCGCCACTTACATGGTACATAAATTCAAATCTGACTTACTAATATAAGCGTAGTGTATGCAATCGACATAAAGCGTGAGTTTGAATACAAATATTGTCTACTAGATATTATACAAACTCAAAAGGTCCTCATTACAACTATTATCACACTTTATTTCACGAAATAGTGAGGACTACTAATCTTATCCTCTGGACCATTACTTACGTTCCCAGAGCTAAGTCCCGTTATATGTTCTCATTTCACGAAGAAAACGGTGAAAGAAAAGGTGAGCTCAACTAGCCCGATGAAATATTATGACTAAGATAATGCGAGAATAAATTATCATTAGCCTTGAACGATGTTAAGCGATAAAATACAATAGACAACCGGTTTAAGCTGCGGTGGAATAATAGCGATCCATTAAAAAAGTCAGTAGAGAATAAAATCTACTATCTTTTAGGTTTTAAAGGTTTTCATCAATTTTTTATCTTTGAGACTCGACAATAAATAAACCACCACATCTAATCATCCACATACCCACGGTCGAGGATTTTCATCAAATTATCAATGGTGGCAAGCTGACTATCTTAAGAATCACCCACAATCATAATCATACCAAAAACTATCCATCAACGCATTCGAATACCCTTTGAGGACTTTTGTCACATCATTTATATCAAGTCGTGATTATCTTAGAATGATCCACAGTCATAATCATACTAAGTTCATCTATGCCTTGCGTAAGCGAAGATAACATAATATAACATGAGGATGATGATGATGACATAATAATTCAATAAAACAAGTTCAAAATTATTTAATCCATGAATTATTAACGTCCAAATTATCGACATGATCTTTGTTTACGTGAGAGTAAAATTCAAGAATGATCGAAGAAGAATATTTCCATGAAAAGATCTTTGGATGAAACATGAAATATCGAGGATATTCTACTAATTTCATGGAGTATAGAAGTCAAAGTTTTAACCAATTTGGGTATAATAAAGAATGGAATAACAAAAGAAATCACCGTAAATGCGGTGCTTGGCATGAGGCGAGTTATTCAACGAGAATAATAATAACGGAACGGTCGGGTGAAATTCACTGCAAGCGGGATGTTCAACGAGAATAATAAAGATGGAACCGATCCGGTGTAAAACACGAATAGGATATTCAGCGAGAATGATAAAAAGCGGAACCGGTCGGTGTAAAACACACGAGACGGGATGTTCAAACGAGAATAATAAAAAAGCGGAACCGGTCGGTGTAAAACACACCGAGACGGGATGTTCAATGAATAATAATAAAGAATGTCACCAAGTATAGGGTAAAGCGCATTCGTATATCTGAGTTATTCAATGAAAATAATAAGCGATGGAATAACATAAGGATTTCACAAGTATAGGGTATCTGCGTATCTGAGGTTATGTATAGGGTATGCCACTTTTACTACGGAGTTATTCAACGAGAATAATAATGAATGGAATAACGAAGTTCTCTTCGAAGAAGAATAATAATACAACACCCTTACAGTAAAAAGAATGAATAATATAGAAGTAGTGAAGTAGCGAATATACTCTTCTTTCTACTATAATTTTCTCTCTATAAACTCTCTATAATTTCTCTCTCTAGAGTTTGATGAATTAAATAAGAAAATAATGAAGGAATGAGCTTATTTATAGGAAAATGGAATGCATAGTAATTAATCCATGAGCGGTCCAGATTGATTTACTTTAATCGGCGGTCCATATTTAAAAAAAAATCTTTTAAATAAAATATAATATATTCTATTTATATAAAAACATTTTACTATATGCAAACCTTATGCTTATACTTATGCAAAACAACTTATCTGAAAACACTACATCTTGACATATAAAAAAAAATATAATATATTACATTTATAGAATAACTTTAATAAAGTATTACATTTTATATAAAAAAGATGTTTACATTTTATTACGTTAATAATCTGAATAAAACAAAAGCGTCGTTATCATTATAATAATTCGTATTATTAATCGTGATAATGGAATCAATGGTGAAATGGAAAATCAATGGTGACTTCTCACATAATCATCGATAATCGTCAGCGTGTCTTCTTTATTTCGACCACATTATTTTCTTACTACTTACTTCTAAGGTCCACCAGTGAGTAGTTCAGCGATAACCACGGTAAAACTTCGTTATTTGATAAAAAATATTTTTGTCGTTTTCTCGATCAAATAATAATTACATTATCTTTAGGGTCCACCAATGATTGGTAGTTATGCGAATATTCCTATTTAAAATCGATAAATATTCCCAGAGCCAATCGAATATAATATAACCACTTGCATACTTTGCAAAATTTATAAATCTACCTGACTATATATATATTATCTTAATTCACACCATAATATTAAAAAAAATTATTTTTAAATAAATTTAAATTTTATTGATAAAATTGATAAACGTACGATCAATAAATAACATTCATCTCATAATAAACTCTTTTATTTTGAATAATAAAATAAAACTATTTTTTAAATCTTATTTCATATCTTTAATCAAATAAACTCCTTTATTTAATTAAATACGGATTCTATTTCCTAAAAAACTCACAAATAAACTCTTTTATTTTGATTCATAAATATGAAATTTTGAATAATATTAAATCTTTCATTCTAATATAAACTCTAAATAAATACGGATTATTTTATTTAAAATAAAATTTTGAATAAATCTTATTTCATATCTAAATAAACTCCTTTATTCCAGGAAAAATCCAATTCGAGTTATTAGTTATCGTTCAATTTGATTTCAACTCTAATTAGTTATCATGTAATTCAATTTCAACTCTAATTAGTTAGCATGAAATTTAATTTTAAGATTAAAATAAACCTTTTATTTTATAATTAAAATAAACCTTTTATTTTAATTATAAAATAATAAGATTAATATATAAATATATATAACTATTATATATATATATATAATAACCGTACTTTGAAATAAGGTGAAAGAAATCAAACTGATATACCTTTTAAAAGCAGACTAATCACTTAGGCTTTACATGTTAACTATCAAACGTTCCTGGGCCACATGATAAGATTTCAGCGTACGGTTTTATTTTAATCAAACATCACGCGGAAAATGACAACGAAAAAGGAAAAACCGTCCGGATTTCCAACAGATTTTCGGAAATCAATTATCATGTTATTTTATTTAATTAAATTTCATATAACAAAATTATGCCCAATTAAATTATTCTAAACACATATCAATATAAATATCAAAACTGAACAATTAATAATTCGCATAAAAGTTTGGCTCTGATGCCACTGTTAGGTTTGTAATATTCATGAACGCAATCAAATTGCACAAAATAAGCGGAAACGTGTAAAAATCAGAATTTTAAAATTTTACAAACCATATACCCGGATCATCCTTTATGCACAATTATTAATTAAACAAAAAGATAAGAACAAGAATCATATCCTTGAAGATCCGAGCTTCCTCAGGTATAAGTTCACTTCCAAATCCTTTCGCGTTCAATTTGAATCCACCGGGTTTGGTTCTTTCCTTTGATCAACGTTAACCACCCAAGTGTTTTGCCTCTAGAAGTAATCCACCAAGATGGGTATTTAGTAAAAACCCTAATTTTTCTATCTCTCATAGAAAAGGGTGTACTCTCCCAACTATTGGAATTACGTATTCTGTGAAAACATCAACCACCTCACCCATAATAAGACTCCTCTTATTTATAGATGTAGTCAACCCTCCTTAACAATTAAGGAATTGAGTTTTATTTATTTAATTAAATTCTTTTAATTAATTAAGCTCCCTAATCTTATTTGGGATAATTGAGAGTACTTTTATTAATTAATTCCCAAACTCCTTTAGGAATTAAATAATAATAATAGTAATAATAATAATAAGACACCTCTTATTAATTTATATTTAATATTTCTAAAATATTAAATAATAAATATTAATATATTTAATTTATTCTATCACCATATATTAAATTAAATATACTTAATTATTATTACGATTATGCCATTAACTTCTTAAATAATTATTCTTCCTTTTATGGTGTGACCCTTTAGGTTCTCCATATTAAAAGCAGTTGTGAATAAATCAATTAAAACAATTCTAATCTTATTTAAATAAATAAATTAAAATAATAATTTATTTAAATAAATAATATTTATTCTACAATAGGGATAAGCCTCCCTAGCGACCAACGACTTTCCAGATAATATAGATTTCAACATTAATCATAAAAAGAATCTTTGAGTAAATAGTTACCGTATAATTCAATCTTTACACCATCTGATGTCCCAATTAAATATAAGATATGGAATTCTTTGTCGAAGTCTTATTTTATTTAATTATATGTATTTCGACTTTTAAATGCACACTCAAATAATGCAAATTAGAAACTCCTTTCTAATTTCATTACATTATAACCGAGGACCATTGGGTTGTCATTTATCGAATCACATAGGACATTTCTTCTTTTACTAGAAGTGGTAGATTCTTTATTGATCATACATTATCTCCATGTACAACTTATTATACCCAAGCATACCCTTTGATATACCCTAAGGGTCTTGAGGAATAAGTCAAAGTATAACTCATCATACACAAGATATTGTGATGATCTCAAGTCCAAGGATCACTTGTCTTCTACTATCACTACTGAGAATTCCTATTGACGAGCAGTAAAACTCCATTAGGTATTCCTTGCGAGCCACGTTTAGTGAACTTATTCTCTAATAAGCACCTACATACTTGCTTTAGTGTCTCCACACAAATGATCATGAGATCAATCATCATAATCGATGAAGCAAGACAGCGTATGTACCCGATCTATCCAGGATTCACTAATCCCCGATTTAGTAATCCAACGATTGGAAACTATTTTAGTTTTAAGCTTTCTAAGAATTTAGATCTCATTAGAATGATCATCATCATTATTCTAAAAGCACTGCTTAAAACTATGGGTTTATCACATATTATAAAACAACATCATGTAGATAATAAAAGCCTTTAATAAATTAATACTTTTTATTAATAAATGAATAAGAGTGTTACAAAGTATATGCTTTATCATCAAATATGATTGGCTTGTGTGCATACTACTTTCAGCACCTTATTGGTTGAGCAATCCAATAATGCTATCAAACATGTGCATAAAGCCATTTTCTCAACTTGGCATGTGCTAGTTTTTTTTTTCTCTTTCTTCTAATTGGCTAGCACCAAATGTTGATAAACCGTGAACTTCGAATTTATATACTGTGCGTCCGTGATTTTTCCTAAATAGTATCCTTCTATTCTCCTATAAATAGAAGCTCATTTCTTCATTATTTCTTACGAATTTACTAAAACTCTATAGAGAGAAAATTATAGAGAGAAAGAAGAAGAGAAGTCTGCTACCTCTCTTTTTCTATATCCAGTTTCTTCTAAGGTAAGGGGTATTATTTCTTTCTTTCGTTTTCATGAAGAGAACTCTGTTATTCCATTCTTTATTATTATTATGTTGGAATAACTTTATACATGTAAATCTGCATCATACATGGTGAAATTTTTCTATTATTCCATTCTTTATTATTACATTTGGAACATCACATGCGTGTGTTTACGCATGACACATTCCGTTATTTATTATTCATTGGAACATTACATTGGTGCAATTTACTTTGACTGGTTCCATTTTTTATTATTACATTGGAATATCACATGCATGCGTTCGTTTATGACTGATTCCGTTATTTATTATTACATTGGAATAACTTTTGTCTGCCTTGATCTATCGCGTGCACAGTGATTTTTTTTTATTTCATTCTTTATTATACTCGGTTGGTTAAAGTTTTGACTTATACTCCATGAAATTAGTGAAATATCCTTGATATTTGCGCTTCATCCAATATCTTTTCATGGAAATATTCTTACGAGCATTCTTGAGTTTTACTCTACAAAAAGTATCGTATTGACAATTTAGACATTATTAGTTCTGGATAAATTAATTCTTAAACTTGTTTTATTGAATTCTTATATCATTGTCATCATCCTCATGTTTATATTATGTTGAAAGTCATACGTGGCTGTGGTGCATAGATGGACTTGGTATGATTATGACCGAGGATTATTCGATTGTAATCATGTAGTAATGTTACAAATAATGTGAAAAAAGTTCTCATTGGCCCGTAGTGCATTGATGGATGATTATTGGCATGATCATGACCATTGATGAATACGAATATCATTGGCCAGTGGTCGTGGATAATTTGTGATTGTGATATCTTAATGAATATCATTGGTAGTGTAATCAGGGAAAATGTGGATTATTTATTAAAATTTGAGTCTCGATAAAAGTGATGAAAAACCTTTTAAATTATAAAAGATAGTAGATTTTATTCTCTACTCCGACTCTTTTAAATGGATTGCTTGTTAATTGCGAGTTAAACTTGATGTCTATCATATTTTATCAGTTTAATATATGTTAAAGACTAATGATAATTTATTACGCATTATCTTAGTCATAATATTTTTTCTTGGGCTAGTTGAGCTCACCCTTTTTTTATTATTCTTCTTGAAATGTGAGCGTAATGCTAAGGGACTAGTCCGGGAAGCGGAGTGATGGTTCGATGATAGTATTAGTAGTCCTCACTATTCTATTAAATAGTATGATAATAAATGTAATGAGGACTCTTTTGAGTATGGATATTGTCTAGATGACAATATTCTTATTAACTCTCTATGTTTTGTCGTATTTTACACGACAACTGTATTAAAAAGTTGTATTTAAATTTTGTACCATGTATTTGGCGACTCAAGATGGGTGATGTATACCTATTTTGGGGGCGTCACACCTTACCTGATCCGGACCCTATATATATATATCCAACGATAATTTAAATATGGAAGAGTATTAATAATTTCAATTTAAAATTTTATTAGTATAATTTTTTAGTATTTTATTATTTATATTAATAATTTTTATATCATATTATTATTTAATTAATTTAATTGTGACGGTCACAATTTTATTTTTCAAAAGTTATGTTTAAAAGTCAAAACATCTTTAAATGGTTAATATGATTTTTAACCATAACCATATAGTTCCAACCCACACAACCCATATTAAAAATTGTTAATATGATTTTAGTTTTTAAATGGTATTTTGAAAATCAAAACCAACCAATAACCATATTTTGTCAGGCCTACATAGAAAGAAAAAGATTTGGATCAGAGAAGGATCACAAATATGTATGAAATTGCATAGAATTATAGAATAGTAAGATCGGTGTGGGATCGTACCATCATATCAAGTGAACAAAAAGTATATATTTCGATTTTTTTTGACTTGTACAAGTTGCTTAATTAAATCAAAAACTTTTAAACTCCTAATTTCTAAATCTGTAAAGCTTTAATACAACCCTTAACTTTTAATTTAATATGTATAAATTATGGATGAAATGTATTTGATATTTGAATAATGCTACTAGGTTACTTCTTTCATTAGTTGAATAACTTTATAGTACATAATTGGTATTCAAGTTGATTAATTGGTTGATGTTTGTTACTTAATATATGTGAAATAAGTAATTGATTTTTACAAGTATCAAGTAAATTGACGATATATGTTTATAAATGCAATAAAAACTTTATTTTATGTTTATTTTATTTTATTTTATATTAAAGATGTAACATGTAATATGAAAATTTATATTTTAATCTTTTCTTACCATTTAAATATGAAATGATACAAATATAAAATATTATTATGACAAGTATTGCGTATTGAAATTATACTTTCATATTAAAATAATTTATATTTCTTTTTTATAGAATCTTTACGATTCTGCGATCCGATTTTATGATACAATCCTATGCACCCAAAACGATTGCATGGGATCCCCATTTTTTAACAACCTTGAGTTAAAGACGTTATATAAATATAAATTGCGAGTGTAAATGTGTAATAATTGATATAAATAATCTATATATTTATATATTTTTAACAGTATATTTGGGTCTGGTCTTATTGGTCCCTCGAAGAATTCCTGGTTGTCCCCCTCGCAAACACCTGACCTTCACAAATTGAAACCCTAATCCTAATGATAGTGGGATACTAATTTCTTCAAGTCAACGCAGTCATCAATGGCGGATATAGCCGAAAGCTCTTCGACTCCATTGAAGAACAAGCCCGTGATTGTTCGGGTTAAGCGGAAAGCCTTCCACTCACGACTCGATGCTTTCTGTGAGTTTTTAAAGCTGGCCCTGCTTCATTTGTCAGTTTATTTTTATTTAGTGGGGATTTTTAAGTTTTTTTCCCGATTAATTCAATCTTTTTGCGTGGCAGGGCTTGAAATCAATGAGAGACCACTGAAGCGTCCTTTGCTAGATTTTGAGAAGCTATCCATTTCTGATTCATCCACAAAAAGTGTGTTATGCTGCTTTCTCTCTCTACCTATTGCTTTGTTTAGTGCTAATTTTTTTTTTATTTTATGCTTCCTAAATTGAATTAGCAGTTGTCGCTTTTAGACATGTACATGTTAAAATAAAACATTTACATAGTAATTACTCCCTTCCACAAAATAGTCCCATTTTCAAAATTTGCAAATGATAAGGTTGCATTTTGTTGCATGTTTACTCCTAACAATATAATAATAAGATGTTAGTTTAGCTGTGATGATATGATAATGAAATTATGATGACAAACTTGAGGACATTGTGATATTTTATACTACTAGTAGTGAAAAGATACTCTTTTTGTGGGGGAAAAAAGGCCAAATGAGACTCTTTTTTTCAGAAAGGAGAGAGTAGTTATTTTGTGAAGTGGGATGTTATATGTGGTTATTTCTGGACAGAGGATAATTTTGTTCTAATAAATGGTGACATAAATAAATGTAATGGTTTTGCTTGTGGAAGGATTTTGCGATAATGCTTCATAATAGATGACTAGATGTGCATCGAGTCTGATTTATGAAATTGAACTTTGATGGTCTTCACTTTCTTATTTTTGCTAACTAAGTGATTTATGATTTTTTTTTTGAAGTAACTATATGGTGAAGGTACATTTACTTGTGATGTCTCTCTCTTAAATGCATTTTAACATTTTGCAGTAAAGGAATTGAAGACCAAAAAGTTTTTGTGCAGCATGTTGAAACACTTAGCAATTTGGAGGTCAACATTGATATTCTGCAGTCATTTGTGGTTAGTGTCTCAGATCTAAATCTGGTCATATTGATTTCTTTTCCATGTCTGCAAATCAGATTTGGTCTATGCTGTATTTGTGTCGTGAACTAACTCATCATTCTCTTTTTGTGTTATCCTGTTTCAATATGTTTTACAATATGTCTGGTTCATGTAGTTTCAAGTTTGTGAGGATAGAATTGAAGGTATAAGGAAACGAAATGAGAATGAAAGATTCATCTTTCCCTTCTAAAGTTCTAATTAATTTTCTAGATATAAATTGTAATTTGAAGAAACTGAAAATAATGTATAAATTAAAATTTTGTTCTTTTATTTCTTTATTATATTATTATTTTAAAAAAAATCATTAACCATGGTAAGGAAACAAGAAAACCTGGAGTTTGGAATCATAAATATGATGGAAATACTCATCTTTATGTTCTACTTTGTTATTATTGTTGAAGCAGCCTGATGCTGCAAATGCTGTTAAATCTACTTTGAAAGGTGAGGAACGAAGACGCACTGTTAATGCGGATAGTGTAAGATCTCTCTCTCTCTCCCTCTTCCCCGCTCCCACTGAATGTGTATGCCTTCCTGCCTTGTACTTTGTGCAGTTTTATGTGTACTATTATTCCATTGTAGCAATGCTTATTTGAGAAATTTGTGCCACTAGAATTCTTTCTGCTACAACTGCTATTAGCCACCAAAATGGTGTGATTTTGATTTAAATTAATCAATATGTATGGAGTAAGAGGTCCTTGTATAGGAAAGTTGCAAAAATTATGTGGGTACTACTATGTGTCTTGGAGATGTTCTAAATGATGTGGCTTCTATTTGTTAAATGAAATTAAAATTTACTTTTTTTCAATTGAAACTTATGTCAGTGAACTTGTAAGAGAAAGAAATGAAGAAAGTGTTGGTGGTCTTCTTTTTGTGGACAGGTTTTGGAGAAAATATTGAGTAGATCAAAGTGATGATCTTGCTTTGTAGAAATTACTAAAACTCGCCACTCGCTTACAAACATAGTTGTTAAGGTGTCACAGCAAGTCATGGAGATGGAGGTAGCTAACTACCTAGACACCTAGGCGACCGCCATGGTGGTCGCTATGGCGTCCGTATGGCGACAAGTTGTTTACAATGTGCAATTTATATAATTTTTATTTTACTTAACAAGTATATTGACAATAAAATTTCATATACATTAAAAGTCAAAACATAACACTATGCAATAACATTAAAGACATAATTATGTAAATTTTTAGCAATAACAATTCAAAAACAAAACATTTGATATTAAAAATTAATAAATGAAATGAAGAATTCAACAAACACCACATAGAATATATATATATATATATATATATATATATATATATATATATACAATAATGTATAAATTAATATATACAATCAAATAAAAATATAAGACAAATATATATAAATTTATATATATATATATATATATAAATTTATATATAACCAACACTCTCATAAGTATGTATATATATAACAATCGGAAAGGATAAGTTTAATATATATATATATATATATATATATATATATATATATAGAGAGAGAGAGAGAGAGAGAGAAAGAAAAAAAAAATATTTATCCTAACTCCGGAACTTTCTTAAAATAAGGACTTTTTTTTTTTTATTTTTTTTTAAAAACAAAAAAAAAAAATATTATTTGTTTTATAAAACATTTTTTTTTTTTAATCTGTATTTTGATGTAATTTGGATAACAAAAATATAAAAAAACAAACATTTGCATATATTTTATAACAAAAACATACATTATTTTTTGGTATAGGTATCCAAATCACGCCCAAAACATTGTATTATGGAAAAATTTTAGTTCCATAAAATATTAATTTTTTTTTATTTTTTAAAGGAAAAAAAAATAGTTGATGATTTGATCGGTCAGGAATTAAGAACCGGAACTCCGTGGTATATATATATATATATATATATATATATATATATATATAACGAGCAATAATAATGCAGAACGGAAGAAGAAATTCAAAAATTTTATTATTAATTTTGTATTGTTATTTAGAGATAAACGTTGTTATTAATGAAATTTTTTAGTAGGATATTATAATAGTAGCTTTTCATTAGGAGAGTTTTAATTGTAGTAGTAGATTTCAATTAGGAGAGTTTATTATAGTAGTAGATTCTAGTTAGGAGATTGTTTCTTTTCTTTTTACTTAATATCCAAGTATCGAGTTTTCTATTTAAGTATTGTAAAACTTCATTAATTTTAGATTATTAAATATATTGATTTGTGATTAAAACTGTGTGTTTTGTGTGTTTCTTTACCAATTCTCTGCGGAGATATGTATTCTTATTCTTTCTTTCTACCCCGTCCTACATCAAGTAAGGGAAACAAAAAAAAGCCAAACAGTAAATATAAGTACATAACTCACACAAATATATCATATATAGCAGTCGGCAGTGACTTGACACCAAAAAAAAGAGCAATAGAGCAACATAGCAGAAACGGGAAAGAAAAAAGAAGAAAATACATGTTGATGCCGAAGTGTTGATTAGAGTCGTCGAGTCACGCAATGCCGTCGGAAGGGACATCGGAGTTGGTAGTCGTCGAGTACTCTCTCTCTCGCAGTCTCTCTCTCTCTCGGTCGCTCGTTGACTCTTCTTCTCATAGTCGCTCGTCGACAACTTCTCTTCTATTGTTTGATCTTTGTTCCTGTTCTTCACTTCGCGTCATTCCTGTTCTTCATCAGTTCGACTAGGGCTAGCCCAGTTCCAAGCGACGACGTTTAAATTTCTTTAACCCAGTGGGTGATCCATACCCGAGTAACCAAGTCGGTCAATCCAAACCCAAGTCGCATGGTCGCCTTGTCTGTTGCTCACCAACTGGACTCCTTGGCGTCGCCTTAACAACTATACTTACAAACCTCCATTTTTACTGACCCACTAGGTTCATGCCAAGTTCGCATTTTCTGTCCACGTTATGAATTATCTGTTTCACGAGTTACTAAGGTAATTGGGCTAGATAACATTTTATTTCTTTGTAATTGCTCGTCTCTTGGTCCTTTTATGTTTAGTTATTTATTTTTCAAGGACAAGCAACTCCTATTCCATGACGCCTCTTTTGATGATAAATTCTATTTAAATTTCAGCTTTTATCTTTTACCATTGCTAAAGCTGTTTTCAATTGTATTTTACTCTGGACATATTTAGTAGCCGTTACTATGTTAATCTTTCCATTACTGGAAGTCACTTCATGGCTTGAGGATGTTAGGCTAACTCAGACATTGGCCTTTTTTCATGTAACCTTTGCAGAAACAAGATCAGCTGCTGGTGAAAGCTAAAAAAGACCAAGAGGTACATTTAAAACATTGGGTTTTGGGGCACTCTTATTGCTTTGACCATTTTAGCCTTACCATATTTCCCATATAGAATGGTTATAACTTTCAGTAACAACAAGACAGTTCAATTTGCTTTTTGAATGTAAATTATGGATTCTGAATATGTATCATATGATATTGATGTGTGATTACTTCATCTTCTTTTCTCTGTCAGGTTACGTCAAAAATTGCTCGCTTTGAACAAATATGGAGGAGGAGGAAAAAGGTAAAAAAGATTCAAATCATGATGAAGCATTAAGCGAGATGTGTCATCTATACGATGTTGTTCGTGTTGATGTTGTGGGAACAACTAATGAGGTGAAAGAGCAGGAGTAAGTACATGTAATGATATAATCTAAACTATTACTTTTACTTGAAACTTCTTGTCGATAATGATCAGATTTTTAATATTTTTTTTGCAGAGACTTAGAATTGGAGGATCACAAGATTATGTCATCTTTTCTGCCTCTGTTAAGAGAGTTCATTCCAAGTGCTGCTTCAGAAATAGAATATGAAATTAACGATTACATGTCCAAAGGAGGTCTATCCCTGTATAATGTTTCATTTCATTTTTTTTTTCTTTTCTGTTTTGTGTCTTGGATCATCAAAAATTGATATTCTTAAATACACCTTTTCTATGTTTAGCAATCTTTTACTAATAATTTGCTTAAGCTTGGTGTAACCACGTGAAACAACCTGCTGGGCGATAAAAAAATTGGATTGGTTAAAAACTTAAAATGTATAGTTTTTTTGTTTTCCTTTTCAAGGAGTGGGCTATAATTACACCTGTGGGAATTGGCATCATTTTATAATATATATGACCCTTTTCTTGGTCTTAAGACAGCCTATCACTAATTTTATTCATGTTTTTGTTTTGGTTGTTGTAATCGCAGCATCTAAAGATGACTTTGTATATGACTTGTATGTTGTGAAGGATGATATTACCATGATTGCTGAAGATGTTTCAAATCCATTTCCTTTGTGAGCTTTTACTCATAGTTTCGTTTATTGGTTGACCTCTTTTTGCCCCCCTTCCCCCTTCCTTGACGAGAATATGTACGTGTTTCTGGATTAGGGTACAAGTGGATGACGACGATGGTTTTTATGATGGCCCTAATGATTCAGAAAATGAAAGTTATGATTCAAATGGTATTTTCCATTTATATAGGATTGCTCTTGTACCTCTTGTTAGTCCCAATTTAAACCATTAAGTTAATTTGTTTTGTTTTGAATTTCAGCTGAAGATAACCCTCTGAACGAGTATCCTGACGAGGAGACATCTAGTGATGAGGAGGAAACTGAGAGCAGAAGCTTTGCTAATATATCAGAAGAAGATAAAAGTTCAGTTACCACTGATGAATTTCCAGGACCAGAAAGGTCAGGAGACAAAGATTTCTTTGAAGATGAGATTTATGGCACTGGTGATTATGAGTATGATGATGAAGATGAAGATGATGAGTAAATTTATCATTAGCTTTTGATTCATGTAGCTCAATTTCTCCTTTTCTTGGACATTAGGAAAAGAAGTATGTGAATATTTCCTTACATATTTGTATGTTATTCTTTTGTGTGATCTTAATGTTCTCATATAATTCTCGCTAGAAAGCGCACCTTTTTTTATTGAATAAATAAAATAAAATACGTGCACCCCGGTATTTATTGCTTCCAGAGTAAGTTCCGGTACACACTACGATTTGATTTGATTTGATGAATGACAATTATTAGCATGAATGAATCTGCAGGCAACTGTAAGAACTGGAGTATCATTGTTAGAAATTTTAACAGTTTCATCTTTTTTTTTTTATCTGAGTTAATAATTCAGTGCTATATTCTCCCTCATCAAATCTTTGTCAGGGGAGAGAACAACAGGTTGTTTGTAATAGCAATGGGTAAATTTTAGCAAGCTGGGGTTCAACATTGGATGGATGGTAGGCTTGGTAGCTTTGATCAGACGAGTCTTCTTCTTCAAGAAGATTTTGAAGATTGTGGTCATCTTAAATTCTTATAATTGTATCAAATATTAAACTAAATTAATTCACATTAAATCTGAATGACTTGTAAGATTAGTTTCACACAAAATTTTTGAAACCAGGTTATCATAAAATTAAATTTTTGAAACCAGGTTATCATAAAATTAACTCGTATCAATCAATTAAATTTATTAAAATAAATAAGATTAATTCTTAAAAAATATTTCCAACTGACATCAATATATTTTTAAAATTGAAAACCATAAATTATAAGTTTTATTAATTTAAAATTTAATGATTCATATCAATTTTAAATTTATATATTAAAGATAGAGGGTATATGAGTCAGGTGATATTAAATTTTGTATTATATTATCTTCACATTAAATTTAACAGAATAGTAGGAGTAATATTTAAAATGAAGAAATACTTTTCAAAGGAAAAAAGATCCTGGCGCAAGTTAGCGCCAAATGAACAAAAAATAATCTTGAATGCGCCGGTTAGCCCTCCTGCCTCCTGGAACTCGCACAGGATGAAAATTCTGGAACTTAACAAGAAAATACCTAATTTTTACCAAAACCCACACCGTACTATATACGGAACCCCTTATCCTCAACTGCAGACTGCAGCCTAAACCTTCTTTCATAATCAAAGACCTCAAAACTATCTGATTTTCATTTCATGGCTTCTGCAAATGCTATCTCCTCAGCTTCCATTCTCTCATCTCCTAAACAAGTACTCATCATTTAGCTCAATTTTTATATGCTATGGATTTGTATATATATGGTAATTTTGTTTGGGTTTATTTTAGGGTAATTTGAGGAGTAAAAGAGTGAACCAATTGCAAGGGCAGAAAGTGAATTACAGGCAAACCAGCAGCAGCCGGTTTACTGTGCGAGCTGCTGCTAAGGAAATTGCCTTTGATCAGAGCTCGAGGGCGGCGCTTCAGAGCGGAATTGATAAGCTTGCTGATGCTGTTGGTCTAACACTTGGTCCCAGAGGTATAAGTTTCAACATTTATATTTCTGTTTATGGGTTTTTGTGGTTTTATTTTTCGAAGTAGCTAAGAAAATAGTATTATTTGATTTTGTTTTACGGTTCAATTTTTTCTAGCACAAAGTTTTACTTGTCATTTTTATGCTGGAAAGCTTCTAAAATTTAGGCATGCTTCCTCTATGCTAATAATTGCAAGCATGAATATTTAGAACAAAAGGCGACACTAAACTACCTCCTCGGACATGGGTTGGAGTTTAAAAGTGTGTTACTAGTGCATATGAAATGAAACATGATGTGGGAGTGCTCTATTGGCACTGGGTTTCCCTATGACGGATGTTAATTTTATGAGCGAGTTGGATGCCAGTCCACATCCGGCACCATGTTGCTCACTTACTGGCTCCTCCTTGGATTGTACTTGCTTTTGTCTATTGGATTCATTTCTTACTACAACACCAAACACTTTATTTGTTGTAACTTGTAACATGTCACTAAGTTTATACTCCCTCCGTCTCAAATTAAAAGCCTATTTTGACTCTTTTTTTGTTTTCAAATTGACCCATTTTAAAATTAATTTTTGTACCATTGATAAAGTTTAGGTTAAGAGATTATAATCATAAGAATAAGAAACTAGATTCAATTTGCAACCGACTCCAATTTTTTATAATTTTAAAAATGTAAATATGTGCTCAATTATTAATTCTAAAAATGGTCAATTTGACCAAAAAAGTCAAAACGAAACATTTAATTTGAGATGGAGGGAGTAATTATGATTGACCCCCAAGGCTCATAAGTCCATGTAGATGTGCATTAATATAAATACCATGTGTTAGTTAGTTATCACTCAAGTTGGTTCCTTAAAAAATTAATTTGATAGTGGTTACTACATAATTGTAGGTTGTCTACTGGTCTATAATGCTTTAAGTAGTTCCAACTGTTGGGGATGTAGTTTGATATTGGTGCTATGCTGTCAGTTATTAGGCAAATAAAACATTCAATCTACCTGATATTCTGTGTAATGATCTGGGGTCATATATATATATATATATATATATATATATATATATATATATATATATTAGTAGATTAACTGACAGATTCTCTTATTTTATTAAGGGAGGAATGTTGTCTTGGATGAATTTGGGACCCCAAAAGTGGTCAATGATGGGGTTACAATTGCTCGAGCTATAGAGCTGCCAGATGCCATGGAAAATGCTGGTGCTGCTCTTATTAGGGAGGTTGGGTCTTCAATATTTAAACATACTCCTTACACTTCATTTGGATTTTTATTCAGCTGCTTGTTAACACTTGTTCTCTCTCTTTGTTTTTTCCAACTTGGTGTTCACATGTTTGATGTGTTAATTGCATGATGAAGGTTGCAAGCAAAACCAATGATTCAGCTGGTGATGGCACAACAACTGCAGCAGTTCTTGCACGTGAAATAATCAAACTTGGTCTATTGAGTGTGACCTCTGGAGCCAATCCAGTTTCAGTGAAGAAAGGGATAGATAAAACAGTTCTAGGCCTGGTTGAAGAGCTAGAGAAGAAATCAAGGCCTGTTAATGGTCGAGATGACATCAAAGGTAGTGTAATTGGCAGGTGTATTAGTACTAATCAACTCTGTGTATAATATATATAATATAATTTCCAATTAAACTGCTAATCCTTTTACTGACAAGACTTTGTATCTTATTATAGCAATTGCTTCAATCTCCGCTGGAAATGATGATAATATTGGTACTATGGTTGCTGATGCAATTGACAAAGTTGGTCCCGATGGTGTCTTATCTATTGAATCCTCATCCTCCTTTGAGACAACTGTTGAAGTAGAGGAAGGAATGGAGGTTTGTATTTATTGTTGTGTACAAACTTTTTGATTTGCTATCTTATTTCCTAGTTGAAGAGGCTTTTTTTTCCTGAGTGCGCGCACTATTGAGCTTACTTATATAGCTTGTCCTTATTCATCACAACTTTACTCTACTGATGACCCTTTTGACGTTCCAGATTGACAGAGGATACATCTCCCCGCAATTTGTTACCAACCCTGAGAAATTGATTGTTGAATTTGAGAATGCTAGAGTGTTGGTTACAGATCAGAAGATCTCTGCGATAAAAGACATAATTCCCTTGCTAGAGAAGACCACTCAGTTGCGAGCCCCTTTGCTCATTATTGCTGAAGATGTCACTGGAGAAGCTTTGGCTACTCTTGTTGTGAATAAACTGCGAGGTATCATCAATGTTGCTGCAATCAAAGCACCTGGTTTTGGAGAGAGGAGAAAAGCTCTCCTTCAAGATATTGCAATTATGACAGGTGAGAAGTTTGTAACTGCTTCTGTTATAGGTCTGGTAATTTTGAATTTTAAATAAAGGTTGGGGTGCAAGAGATTTTGATGTTTTGCCATCAAGTTAAGAGTCTAGTTTGTTTAGCTATTGAATTATCTTATGGATAATTAAGAATGCAGATAACATGGATTCTCAATTTTCATCACTGTCCTGTAATGATCATCGTTATAAAAAATCCATAGTTTAATACGTAGTATGACGAGATATATTTAATTCTAGTTCCATATGTTGTAATGTACTAATTTTCTGCTACATGCGACCATATTCTAGGAGCTGAGTACCAAGCCAGTGACTTGAGTTTGCTCATTGAGAACACCTCAGTTGAGCAGCTTGGTTTGGCCAGAAAGATCACGATCACTAAGGATTCAACAACCATTATTGCTGATGCTGCGTCAAAGGATGAGATTCAGGCTAGGATTGCACAGATTAAGAAAGAGTTGGCCGATACTGACTCTGTTTATGACTCTGAAAAACTCGCTGAGAGAATTGCCAAGTTATCTGGTGGGGTTGCTGTTATAAAGGTGGGGGCTGCAACTGAGACTGAGCTTGAGGACCGCAAGCTTCGTATTGAGGATGCAAAGAACGCAACTTTTGCTGCCATAGAGGAAGGGATTGTGCCCGGTGGAGGTGCTGCACTGGTTCATCTGTCAGCTTTTGTTCCCGCCATCAAGGACAAGCTTGAGGATGCAGAGGAGCGACTTGGTGCTGACATCGTGCAAAAGGTAAAGAATGCACCTACTGCAGAGATTCTTTTTCTTCGTTTAATTTTTTGGTTCATTATTTACTGAGAACATGAGAAAATTAAATCCTTATGCTACATACATGGAGAATTTCTGTTCCTTCGTGTAATTACGGAAAACATCTATTCTCGTGTCTTATCGATTCCCTTGTGTAACTGTTGCTAAGCTAGTATCACTTTTATTTGATACTTTGGAGGATTTCTTTGTGTCAAGTATACAGAGCTCATGTCTAGTAGTCTAGGTTAATAGACCTGTGTAGAGATGGTAGTTGACCGGTAGTTAAATCTCAAAAGTTTGGATTTGTCTATGAAATGTCAAGGGGTATTTTCTTTGTCAAAAACATTCTTTAAACAAACCACTACCTCTGTCTACATTTCTGGTGATAAAAATCACTAAATTTTAATTTCCTTTTCAATATATGTGGTCTTATTATTCAACTATGATCCATGCTGATTCATATTTTTACTTGTAGGCATTGGTGGCACCTGCATCATTAATAGCCCAAAATGCTGGGATCGAAGGGGAGGTAGTTGTGGAGAAGGTGAAAGCAAGCGAGTGGGAGGTTGGTTACAATGCGATGACAGACAAATTCGAAAACCTAGTGGAGGCCGGAGTAATTGATCCAGCCAAGGTGACGAGGTGTGCATTGCAAAATGCTGCATCAGTTGCAGGTATGGTCCTTACTACACAAGCTATTGTTGTGGAAAAGGCAAAGCCTAAGAGCCCTGTGCCTGGTGCGCCACAAGGTTTGACCGTGTGATGACCTGATAGGAGGAGGATTCTAGAGTCAGGTGAGGGTCGTGACTGTGGTTGGTCATATTCGTGGTGTGTGACATTTTTGGCCTAATGGGGTCTAATTTTGTATGATTTCATCGTTAATTTGATGCCATAAAAGTTTCATTTTATAATCCGGTGGTGCTTGAGATGTACATTTCCACTATGGTATCGGTACTGCCAGTCTCATTTACCTAAAAAAAATTCTTCTATTTAAGCAACCATTTTACCCACACAAAAAAATTGCTCCATGCGTCATTATACTTGAATTTGTTTTTCCTTTTCTTCTATTTCTTGATGGTATTATGCTACGTAGTCCGAATGAAACATAATTGGGCCTTTTATGAATTATTTTATCTATCTCATTATTATAATTATTTTTATCTTATAAAAATATGCTAAGTTAATAAAACCTGATCTCAGTCAGTCCATAATTGATGAATAGTATAGGACATTGCTCTATTTATTTTCCCGGGAACAAGCCAGTTGACTGTGTATAAAATCTCTATGGTATTCCTTTCTTTTCAAAACTATATATATATATATATATAATTTTATTTTTTATAAAGTGAAATTAAGTTCCTAATTACTTTTATTCTTAGCTGACCCCACTACTCTATCTCTAGGAATAAGATTGAAATTAATTTATTTTTTTATTATAAAAAAAATCCTCATTTTTAGAATATATCGTTAATTTTGAAACTAAGGGAGGAGCATTTGCCAATTTTGAGTATCAATCAGTTTCTCAGGGTACTTCACTTAGTAATATAATAATTTGATGTGCAAATATTTATTTATTCCTCTTTGGATCCAATCCATGTTGAGTGGTCCAGTTGCAATATGTATACATCAACTAGATCTACAGACTAGTGACATTTATCTATTTGTTACAATCCAATCTTCGTTTTGTTTCATTTAAATTTCCATATCAAATTGTGGGGTGGGGTGTTGTGGGGTGCTAGTGGGGGTCGGATCCATTCCTTTCCTTTTCTTTTCTTTTCTCCTCTTTTCTTCTGTTTGGTGATGTGCCATTTACGTTACGTCCGTCCATAAAATCCTCCTCCTCGAATTGAAGTTCAATGTCATTGTCAACACATAAAACCCAAACATGCACTTCAAATCTTTTAACAATAATTTCACAACTTCCTTCATGCCCCCCACCCCCATCTCCCATGTTTAGATAAAATTTCTAACTCACTATATTTCTAACATAATTATGTATGTATTTACGGTACGATATTTTTATTAAATACTTGGTGTGGTGTGATACTTCAAAACGATTTTAAAAATCAAAAAGATTAGTCAATATTTAATAAACGTTGTTGGTGTTAACGCCAAGATCTTTCGTCACGTCCCAATCACCTAAAACGTCCTGATCCTGCAACGTAAACATGATAAACACCACGAGAACGGGTTCACGGTGAGAGGATAAACAAAGTGAGAGTCGATATGTGAATTCACAAGAGTTTATCGAAAAATCGGATATATATCGCTGAGTGTATTGATATCGAGATAATAATAATTCTTCTCTGTGTATATCGATTCTAAATGAAGAAGTGTATGAGAGCGTCACTCTTGGTAGAGACTTCCTTGCCAAGTTATACCCTCCTCTTTTCGAATTATTGTGCCATCCACTACTACTCCGACACATTCCCTTTTCCAGATGGGTTCTGCTTAAATTGCATGTAGTTTATTCTCTACCTTTTGATCACTTTGTCGCTCTGGCCGTAGATTATAATCCCATCCACATTAATGCATGGCAGGTTCTTTAGTCAACCGACATGCTTTTTCATCATTACAGGTCAAAGATTGTAGATATTTAAAATGTCTAAAGGATTGATTCACTGACCCGACCCGGTCTTATAAGTTTGGAATGAAAATAATATGATGATTGGGCTTAATGATTTTCATAATTCAATAATAAAGGTCCAATAGAATAAAAAGAATAAGCCCAATACACTCGGCCCAAAGAGATAAATATCACGACCCAACATTGCCCCCTAGTTTTTGTTGAGCAGAATGTTTAATGAAAACTATAAACAATCCATGATATTTCTTGAGAATCGATAAATAACAAGATGTAATTAAAAAGCGTACCCATTTATCGATCACGAAATGAAATGAAAGGAATTTAAGGGCCCAATTCAGAAAGACTCTATCCATTAAATATTCGGACCCGAAACCGGACGCTTCCTTTTCAAATTTCAAATTACAAATTATTACTAGCATTTAATGCACCCGTCTTGAACAAATATAACAAATCGGTATAAAAGGATAACTTTACCAATTTTGATGCTTTTTACATTTCATTTGAAATTCGAAATATTCTTCTAAACTTTCTCGATCTCTCTCTCTGCAAATCGTCACAAATGGCTTCCCAAAACCACGAACGAGTTACCCGTACTTGTAACACCCATTCGTGGTTCCACCAAACCACAATCTTCATGAGGGACTTAAGTACAAATCCCAAACAGAAAACCAAAAACCCCTCGAGAATATTACAGAGTGCGGAGCGATTCTCGCGTGCCAACACTCCTTCTATCATAATGGCGAAATTTGAATCAAGAGGTTTCAACTTCGGTTCCACATTCCGGATACCCATCTTTGTCGAGGTACCCCGCTTGGAGAGAAGATGTATCAACTACCAAGGATGGGCGGTACGTCCGGTGACTTTCTTTTGGAGAAGGGGTTCGTTTCCTCTTCACGTCTTTATAGTGACCCTCTTTGGGGTTCTTGGGTGTAGGATTTTCATAAGCGGTCTTAACTCCTACATCCACATTCGGCCTTCGTGGCCTACTTGCCGTGAATTGGGCGTCGAGCCCTCCTTGGACTTCTTCTTCACTTTGTCTACAAGATAATACGATCCGGGAGAAGGGTTTCAAAGCCTCAAGAAACATTCTCCGAAGTCGGAGAGAATTGACAGACGTTCATTGATGAACACCCTTGACGATAGGGGATGGCACGAGAAATGGTTTTTCGTCAAAGGCCACGAGATCTCTTCTCTCTACCGAATCGGGCAAATCGACGAAAAAATATCTCACGACTTTGGAGATGTTTACAAGAGCGGGAAGTGGAAATGATGGAGCTATTTGACAATTTCCGAAGGAAGAGTGGAAATCTGGACTCTCTCAAGCAAGCATGGTTGTATGACCGTAAAGTGTGTAAGTCTTAGTTTATTTCATATATATATATTTTTTGAGAATATTCCATAATATATAATTATAACATGGAATTGTTTGATTTGTGCAGTATCTTTGATCAGGCCGAGCTCTGCAGAGTAAAGGAGTTCGAAGATTTTTAGTCTGGGAAGTCTTCGGAAGCAATTGAAGTTACACCACCAAGCTACCCCTCAAGTTGGTCGAACACCGAAATTCATCTGGATGAATTTCAAACGGAGAAACAGAGGTCAAGAGGTTCTCGTACGGAAGAGATCCTTGACCTCGACCAAAGAGAAGAGTCATCGAAAAACCCGTGTCGATCCTCTCGTAAATCCTCCCGAACCCATACCAGAAACAGAACCAACCTCCAAAACCATTCCTCGATCAGGTGGGTTACTTGATCGTCCTGATCGAAGGAGTATACTTAGGACCAAAAAATTAAAAACAAAAATAACCCCTTTAACTGCCGAAGAACTCAGGGTTCCTCAGTCTTCGGTCATTCCACCCTTCGTGCCCCCCTAGCAAAATACGGATCGAAGAGGATGGTGATCGGGGCGAAGGATTCCAATGTTATCGAGGAAAAGGAAACGTACCCCTGAGAGCCATCCAAGTTCCGCCTCTACTTCACCACCCAAAGAACCCACTCCAAACAAATCTCCCGTAACTGAAACTATTCCCACAGACCCTACACCTCCCGAACAGCCCACTCTTTCTCCCCGAAAGGCGAGACCCTCTCCCGACGGCCGGTCCTTGGTCAAAGTTATCATCTGCCAAGTGTGGGATCTCCAGACCACATGGCCCGGGTTCAATGCTAACTTTCCTTTTGACCTCTTCTTGAGCTTTTCGTTCGAGACTGCCGAGCGACCACCGATTCGATGATCATACAGACGTAAATCTTCTCGACGAGGGATGAGTTATTTGGCCAAGGTAAACAATAATGACTTCTTCCTCTACATCTCTATTTTCCTTCGAGCCTTTTATACGTTAACTTGAATATCTTGAAAATATCACGAGAGGCTAATCTTGTCTTGAGACGATTGCGTCAAGAGACACACATAAATGGAGAGGCCGAGGAAGATTTCATGCGCCAAGAGATAAACATCTTTGAAATCGACCTTGACCGAAAAGAAATTTGGTCGTGAAGATGCTTTTCATACCATCAACGGTCTTCAGATAGAACTGGATCGGGCTAAGATGGATTTGAAGACGTCCGATGACGAACTAAGGGCCATGAGGGATGGATTGGCTGCGTCCGAAGCCAGCCAACAAACTTTAACCAATCTGAATGCTGGTTTGGTTGAAGAGAACCTACTCTTGAAGGCGAAAAACGAGGAGTTTTCTTCAGCTAATCGAAGCTTAGTCCTACAACTTGGTGAAGCTGAGACGAAGATTAAAGATGAAGTCCGAAGGCATAAGGCCAAGCGTCACAAGCTCCGCCATAAAATAAAGGACCTTGAGGGACGAGACCCTGTTCTGACTGAAGAGCTCCGGAAGCAGATTCAGGCAGAGTATAGGGACTCGGATGAACTTAATGTAGAGATCATGAAGGTTTATTCGGAGGATATGAGGGTATCGGGAACGAGGAAAGAGAAGCTATCTACCATTTTTCAATTTGGACTCTTGTTCCTTTCAATTCCGATGATGAAGGCGGTGCCTGAACATTTATCACGTTTTTGGTTCTATGTAAATGTTTAAACTTTTCATGCTCATGTAATTAATTTACAATCGACTTAAATGAAATGAACATTTTATGCTTATTGATAAATTTTAATCGTATTGATTATGACTTGATTTGATCAAGATCTTGTCAATAACTTAGTGTCGATAAGTTGAACTAATGAACTAGATATGGCATATAACGATTTAACTTATCTGATGAAGTGAATTGAATTTCTGACGACGGGATTCAAGTTAAGCTGAACTAAATAAACCTGAACTCAACACTTAAACAAAATAAATAACTTATACTCATTGATGCAGAAGAGTGAGATCGATCATCGTGAAGTAAATTTGAACGACAAACAGATAAGAACAAAGACATAAAGATTAATAATGACCATTGACTTACCACCTGATAAGATCAATATAGGACCCGAAAGGACTGGGGCTACCATCGAATGGCGGTGAGTCCTACCATACCTCCCTAACACCATAGTGACCATCGGACCAATAGTGACCATTGATTTACCACCACGATAAGATCAATATAGGACCAAAAGGACACAGGGCTACCATCGAATGGCCACGCGAGAGTCCTACCATACCTCCTTACACCATAGTGACCATCGGACCAATAGTGACCATTGACTTACCACCCCGATAAGATCAATATAGGACCAAAAGGACACAGGGCTACCATCGAATGGCCAAATAGTCCTCCCATACCTCCTTACACCATAAATGACCATCGGACCAATAGTGACCATTGATTTACCACCACGATAAGATCAATATAGGACCAAAAGACACTGGGGCTACCATCGAATGGCCAAATGAGTCCTACCATACCTCCTTACACCATAGTGACCATCGGACCAATAAGTGACCATTGATTTACCACCACGATAAGATCAATATAGGACCAAAAGGACACAGGGCTACCATCGAATGGCCAAATAGTCCTACCATACCTCCTTACACCATAAAGTGACCATCGGACCAATAGTGACCATTGATTTACCACCACGATAAGATCAATATAGGACCAAAAGGACACAGGGGCTACCATCGAATGGCCCGGCCGAGTCCTACCATACCTCCTTACACCATAAAGTGACCATCGGACCAATAAGACCAAAGTGATAATTTGTGGAAAAGTGATCTTTATTGATATCAAACGGTTGTGTACGGACTTAGATGAACTGGCTTAAACTTTATTGAAAATACTTAGAAGCTTTTGCCAAAGTGCCAAGTATTCTTGATCTCGTAACCATCAAGTGCCTTTAATCGATAAGTACACGGCTTTGGTACTTGATTACTTCATATAGCCCTTCCCATTTGGCATTAGCTTTCCGTGTTTTGAGGTGTAGGCTTTGGCTTCTCTGA